>CM052802.1:1972084-2032871 GCA_028533885.1 Nasua narica
ATAAACAGCTTTAGGAGCTCTAATTCATATCCCATACAGTTCACCCAGAGAAAATTGTGCAACGCCAGGGGTTTTGGTCTCTTCACAAAGTGGTACAGCCGTCAGCACCACTCGGACTTCTCACCACGAGTGGAACCTCTGGACGATGGCTGTGACACCTGTTTTCCCCTCCACTGACCCTCAACAGCTCTTGTGATGCAAAGTGGCTGCAGCATTTGATGTTCCCCCAGCAGCGACGGAGGGGCGTGACCCTGTTCTTGTTCGCCGTTTAGGTTACAGCCCAAAGAAACAGTGTACAGATGGCTGAAGTCTGATCTATTTTAATAGGTTGACGTCCACCATATTGTTTGCAGATGGGCAGGAATTGCTGAAACCACAGCCCTGGGCTGTAGCTGTAACAGAAATGTATTGCAGTATCTCACTTGGTTAGTTCCCCCTTGCTCCCATCCCTGGGGGCCTTGGGCTGATGCTGCTTTTTCCCAGACGCTAACCATGGTTCTGAACCTCCAAGGAGGAGTCAGCCAGAGGCCGGAGATGAGATAACAGGTGGCGACTTTGTGTCTTAAGCTAAGTTCACCTCAACCTGCAGAGTAACAAGCTTTCTATTTGGGTTGCCATATCTTGGGAAGGCTAACGCCTTTGTATTTCAATCATTAGTCATATGTTTTCATCTCAAGTCTTAAAGCAACCTTTTGGTTTGTTCTTTTCAATAAAATTTGTGTGCTATTTTTATTTTTCTGTCACCTCTGAAACATCCCAGTAGAATGCATAAAGGGGAGTGCGAGAGAGTTCCTGCACGCACTTCTATTTAAAATGCCACCCCCATATGCCCTTTTACTGTTAGAATCATAGTTTACGTGTTAATTTTGTGCTATAATGTCATATCAAATTGTAAGTGCCTAGATAGAAAGCAGGATATTATAAGACTTAAATAGGAATATCTAGTAGAAATTTATAAATATAAATTCTGATATTCTAACTGGATTAAACCTTAATGAGCAGCTTTTAAGTTCCAAGTCAAGACTTTAGGACCCCATATTTAGTCTGCTCTTTTAAGCTAAGTGATGATCCAAACGTTACCTTTTAAGAACTTACAATCTAATTGAGGAGATAAGA
The DNA here is from genome assembly GCA_028533885.1 of Nasua narica. NCBI lineage: Eukaryota > Metazoa > Chordata > Mammalia > Carnivora > Procyonidae > Nasua > Nasua narica. The sequence continues at coordinate 1,973,201 of CM052802.1, forward strand.
GTAATGTTCTAGAGATGACTTTGGATGCTGCGAGATTTTATGTTCTGTGCGGCATAGATCACAGCAGGGACCTACGCTAAACGTACCGTGAAATTGCAGGTGTGTGAAGAAAGGAGAGGGTCTGGGGGCAGGTGTCTTCACTGATACAATGAACAAATGTCCAGAGGCCAGGCCTGTGGGCCTTCACAACCAGGACCTAAATACAGGTGACTTGGTTGCAAGTTGCAGCCTCTATGTGGGCAGGATCTTCAGAGACAGTCTGATTGGCGGCGCTTCCCAGGGAGACAGGAGTGGAACCTTGCAAACAAGAACGGAAAGCTATCAGGGAAGAGCAGTGTGCCCTTGACGTCCATGGAGGGAGGGGACGGGGTACAGGCTCAGAGGCTCTGTGGGGGCCCGTGGCCCGTGGAGCCCCTAGCGGATGCTCGGGATGGCGCAGGCTTAGAGTCGGATTCACTGTCTTGAGTAGTGCGAATAATTACTTTGCTATAGGAAATCCATGCCTGATAGTGGTTTGAGTCCCCGGGCCTCGTGTGCACGGTGCTCTGAGCACACTCCGCGTGACGTTTGAGCCTCACAGCACACGGGCCCAGGATGGAGGCACTTTTATTAACTGGGCCTTGCACACGAGGCAAGGTACCGTTTCGTTGGGTGACTTGCTGAAGGCCCACAGGCCCAAGCTCCCAGACGCCCCCACCCATCCCAGGCTCCCCTCATCTCTGTGGCCCAGCCAGAAGGTTCTCCCATCTGCGCTGACCGAGGGCCACAGTCTAACACCTGGTGGAATTAGCTCACTCACAGCACTGCGGTCACCCCTTCAGGGAGCCGTGGGCCGCTCTGCACAGTAGCAGATGGGGTTCGTTCCTGTGTTTGCTCCTGACCCTTGTCTTGTCTTTTCTATTCTTTTCTCTTTTCTTTTCTTTTCTTTTCCTTTTCTTTCTTCCCTCTCTCTCTCTCGTTTTCCACAGCCTCACTCACTCCAAACCACCAAATAGGTCACATGAGCAATCCTGTGTGGGGAAAATTTTAAAAGAAACTAAGAGGTTCTTACTTTTTATTGGGAGCTGTGATGTTCCTATTTAAGTAAACTGGAAACTTCCACACACTGATTGTAAAGCAATTATTTCCTAGACCATTTGTTCAGACCGTATCTCGACGCCAGAGCTGTGTGTGAGGGGAAAGTGTTAGTACACGTGTATTTCAAAATGGCAGTGCTCACGGTTAAGAACTTCACGTTGGAACTGTCTCCTCCTGGGAATGTTGTCACGGAATGTTAGTAAGAATGCAGCTTTTCTTTGTTTTATTGAATCCCTTCTTTTCACCAGTGAATGCTGCTTTTCACCCCACTGTCCTGGTGGCCTTTAGAAGGGTGTGGAGGGAGAAGGGCTTCGCTGCAGCCTTGCCCCTTCCTCGGGCTGTTACCCCAGCACCGACTGCCGTGTTGACAGGTGCCGGGGGCGGGTGCAGGGGGGTCCCTGGCTCCCCCCATCCCTGATGTGACGTCCCGTGCGGCAGGATGAAGGAGTTCATTCGGTGTGCGGTGTGCACGGGCCCCCCCAGGCTCCACCCCGATGAGGATCCTGGGCGGTGCCTCTGGCTGTCTGAGCCGTACTTTAGCTCAGCTTGATCTGGCTGGCCATGTTTTGAATGGCGCCCTGCCCGTTACAGGCGCCGGACGCTGGGAAAATCCACGGATGGAATCCTCCCCGTAACCTCCCAGGAACCCAGCTGTCTCACAGGAAAGCTCTCAGATGTCCTAACTCCAAAAGGACACCTGCTCCCTTGCCGTCCCAGCGCCTATCCCATTTCAGAGTCAAATGAAGCCCTGGGATCCCATGTCTGACACCAGCCCCCTGCGTCTGGGGGACGATGACCTGGGAGGAGGGAGCCAACCCCCCAACACACACACTCAGACTGCATCAGGCTTCCGAGCAACTCTAGGGAACACAGTGTTTTCCAGGAGTGCCACGGCCTGCACGGGAAAAGGACAGATGCGGCGGGTCTCAGCATGGCTTCCCTTGTCCCTGACGTAATGTGAGTCCCTGCAGAGAGCCCTCAGAGACCTGGGGTTCACAGGGATGTAGAATGTTCCGCTCTCGATATCCCGGTGCCCTTGTCCACTGAGGGCTTGTGTCGTCATTGCCGACCACCTTGACACTAACAACCCGAGTGGGTTTCCGTGAATGTCGGCACTTACAGACACTGAGGCTTCTTATCTTCGAACAAACTCATCCAGAGAATGAACGCCGCGGGAATTCCGAGGAAGAGAGAGCCCAAGTGAGGACTCTCAGGACACCCAATCTTCACAAAGAAGAGGGAGCTCTGGAGAGGGAACGTGTGACACAAGGTTACACGTGGTTTTTGTTACATCAAGACTAACACATCATCGGCAGGAGGGACATTCCAGAAAATTACAGACTTTGTCTCGTGCTTTATGCAAAGTCGCAATCTTTGGAGGGGTGAGAACTAAAGGAGATTTTTAGTCTTATCTTCATTTTGAAATGTTTCCTTTAGGTCATTTGCTAACGAAGCAGGTGTACCACGTGGGCTCAGGGCGGAAACAGCCCGTGTTTTGAAGTTCGATGAGGTCATTCTGACTTTGGGAAACATTAAAGGACAGCTTCCCTGGGTGCCCAGGGCCAGGGCCCTCGGACATCACAGGTGGAAAATTGCCTTTATCACCCCGAACGACATCTAGAATGTGGACAGAATCCACATCCCACACTCTGGGTGAGCCCCCTGCTCTGCAGAAAACAAACTCAAGTTCAAGACATAGAAATATTGACTTTACCCCTTTTCCAGTCTTTCTTATGAAATATTTCACACATATATACAAATAAAAACTATTGTAACAAATACATACGTCCTCGTAATTGAGCTTAAGAAATAAAATGTTGCTGATACCGGCGAGCCCCCGCGGACGCCTGCCCGACCTCATTCCGGTCCATCACCCAGAGGTCACACTTGTCTGGGATTTGATGGCATCATCACGGTGGATTTCTTCATGTTCCTACCATGTATATGCTGACACCCTGTAGTTTCGTTTAGGGGGCTGGTGTTTATAGGGTCACGCTGCCCGTGTTCTGACGCAGCTCGCATCTGTGGGATACGTCCCTGCCGATCCTTTCGGGTCGGTTCCCTCTGCTTGCTGCCGTGTGGTGTTTTGCCGCCTACCACGCGAACACTTGGAAGTTCTCCTGTTTCTGTTGTGGGCGATGCCGCTCTGAGATCTGGCACATCGCGCCTTGTGCGTGGAGGAGGGCATTAGGGCATTTTCTGGGGTGCAGACCTGGGGTGACGCTCCTGGCTTGTGAGCCTGCGATCTTCCCTTTGACTAAATATCTCCGAGTTCCCTCCAGATCGGTGTGCAGCGCACAGTCCCACTCCCCAGCCTGCGCCTCCAGGGGCTCCTCACCCCTGCCCGCTGCAGGGCGTCTGGGGTGAGGTCTGTGTGGGGGCTGGTGTCTCCCCCGAGACTCCCGCTGCCGGGACCCTCGTGCCTGGTGCTCACTACCGCCGGCCCTGAGTCCTTCCAGCTGCGCCCTCTATCCGTATACATGCCTTATCTCCTTCTCTTCTCTTTTCCTCAATTTAGGACAATGCTTTGCGTCCTCCTGGATAATAACTCATCAGTTATGTACGTTATAAATAGCATCGGAGGGTGTGGCCCACCTTTTAACCTTTTGATGCAGAAATTTTTAATTTTTAGGTAGTGGAATTTATCCATCTTTTCCTTCATGGCTTCTGCTTTCTATGATAAGAAGTCTTCCTTACCCTGAAGTCATAAAGCTCATCTGTTTTCATCCAGAGCTTTTAAAGTCTTATTTCTAACATTTCAGCTTTTTACTGCTCGAGAGGAGTTATTTGCCAAGTCTAAGATAGAAAACCGATTCTGTGTTCTGTCTTTTTTAAATAAGATAGCCAGGTTCTCAGCCCCACTTACTGACCTGTCTGCGCCGTCTGCGTTCATGTTCATGGTCACTCGGTCACCTTGCAGGGGCCCCTGGGAGGATCAGGTCTATTTCTGCTCCATTTGTCTCACCTGGGCCCAAACCACCCTGTCTCACTTGCTGTTGAATTACAATGAGTCTTGGTATCAAATAGAGCGAGTCTTTCTTACCCTCACACTGTTTTTCTTCGATATCACCTTGGCTCTATGCTTCTAAAGCTTTTAGAGACAGCTGGTCATTGACACAGCTCTGACCTAACTAGATAGCTCACTTGCAAATTAAATGAGATTTTTTTTTTTTTTTTTTTTTTGAGAGAGAGGGAGAGGTGGTGGAGAGGGATAGAGGGAGAGGAAGGGAGAAAGAGAGAGACTCTCAAGCAGAATCCACGCGGAGCTCGGAGCCCAACACAGGGTTCCATCTCACGACCCCCGAGATCATGACCATGACCTGAGCCAAAATCAAGAGTTAGACCCTCAACCAACTGAGCCACCCTGGGCCCCTAAATGTGATGTTTTATTTGGAAATGTTTTATAAGCAGTGGAGTGCTATGTAGATTTAAGTTGTGGGTATCCACATTGTGAAAATGTTGTGGTTTATATGGATTTAGGAGCATTTTATGTGTTCCGTGTATCCACAAGTATGCGGCTTGCTTACAAGGAGAGAAATACGGTCTGATTTTTATTACATTCCCTCTCTCACGTTGTGGAGCCTGTCGGTACTCACTCAGTAACCGTCATCCACCTGGAATCCTCAGCCAGGCTCCCGGCAGACCTGGGAGCCGTTTCTGTTCTTATTTTTTTCCTAACTCTTCCTTCATTTATCACATCTTTTTGAGGTGAGGACAAGAAGTTTTTTGCTTTTTTTTTTTTCTCTTAAGAAGTACTGGACACACAGAGTATTTAATAAATCACTCCTTATCTTTTTTAGACAGAAGCAAGACAAATTTCAATGGGGAAAATATAATAAAAATGACTTCGAGTTTAAAATTTAATTTCCCACTGATTCAATAAGACCGTTTGCTAAATGCACGAGCATTCCCTTTGCTTTTGTCTCTAATATCCACACATTTGAAATTTCATTCCATGTTAAAGAGTCTTCAGGAAGTTTTAGTACTTAGCCCTGAAGATGGGGTAGGTACAGCACGTTTTGTGTTACAAGAACTGCCATTTTGTTCCCCCATATGTTCAGCCACCCTTTGGGCTTGTTGCTCTAGCAGATGCCTGTTCAAAGATCAATGAGGCATGCTCCTGGCGCTGACAGATCTGAAATCCATCAGGAGTAAGCGATGTCCTCGAATTCCTGAGGCAGTGTGACAAAGGGGAAAAGTTAGATGACCTCGGAGAGGAAAAGTCACATCGGATTGGAGTAACTCATTCATTTCTTCATCAAACAAGCCTTTATTGAGCTTCTGCAAGTGCCAAGCACCGTCGGGGGGAGCCTCCCAGAATGGGATGGAAGCCGCCTCTACCCTGGGAGCCCGCAGTCCCCGTGGGAAGGCAGACTTGGAGCCTGCGATTTTCGTGCCGTGTGCAAAAGGGGACTGGAGAGTGTGGGGGCGCAGAGAGCTGAGGGATCTCATGTGCCGGGTCAGCGGGAGGCCCCAGGGAGGAGATGAGCTTTGCCGCAGGTCCCCACAAGTGAGTGGCAGTGGACAAGGGAGTGTGTGGGGGCAGGGGAGGCCGTGACCTGTCGGCCCGGGGGACTTGAGTGGTCCTGTGTCACGGCCTGCCTTGTCACTGTCGTCACGGTCCTGAACTCCACTTGGGCCAAGACCCCATGCCCATCTGGCCCCTCGTTTTGTGACCTTCCGCGGGTGGCCAAGGAGGCGCCGGTCAGAAACCGCCTTCCTGGCTGGCGTGTGCCCATCGCCCTGCACTGGCTGCGTCCGCCGGCGGCCGGGGTTCCCTCTGTCATCCTTGCTCCACGCTCTTCCCCGTACCGATGAGAAAGCCTTAGTAAGTGTCTTTGCGAAGACCAGAGATGTGTTTTCCGTATCTCCCTCATCCAGCTGTCTGGTAACCTCCCCCTAATGGAGAAGGAACTCAGCTGACGTTTAGGACGACCCTGTGATTGTCACTGATCTCGACTTCTTCTCTAGCATGTTCCCAACCGCCGGCAGGCCTCCTGGCCAACTGCTCACGGACTCCTTTCTGTTTTCAGTCCTTGATACCAACTTGGCTTCTTCAGAAACCACCCAGACTGGGTCTTCGAGTGCCGGCGGCTAAGCTGTGACCCAGGGGTAAACCAGGGTGAGCTGGGTCAGGCCCTGGGCGTGCAGGTGACCGGGGCTGTCGGAGGGCACGGTGGGCGTGGCGTCACCTGGGGCTGAGTCTAGTCTCCGCCCCCTGCCCTACCCCATACCCGCCCCAACCCCTGGCACCGGGAAGGGAAGAGTACAGGTGGAAGGGAGGGAGCAGAGGGAAACCCTCGTGCTCATCCAGAGAAAACCCTGCTGCCGCCTGGATCGGGACAGCATCCTGCCATCGGGACACGATTTCTCTTCCCTGCCTCCATTCCTCCGAAGAAAACAGGCTTCCTTCTCCTGACGCAAGAGGAAAGAATGTTGTATAAACAGACACACTTAGAACCAAAATGTTTAGAGCTTTTACCCACACAAACCACCCATGATTTAGTTCACGAGGAGCGGATTCCAGGTTGTTTAACTAAAAGTCTTGAAGTTCAAAGGGTCATCTGATTCCAAGTTCTCCATCCAGAACTGGCTTCGAGGTCCCATGAGTCAGAATGCCTAGCCGGACTTTGCATTCCTTTGTTGTCTCTGTCTGTCTACATTGTTGCGAATCGGGTCTTAATTTTGCAAACATTTCATCTCTCGAGCATACATGCCTTACAACGGGGTCCCTCTGCCCCCCCAGCGCGTGGCCTTTTGTAGGGTCCCCTTCCTCCCACACGGGCTGAGGGACAGGGCGGCGAGGCTGCAGCGGGTGGAGGGAACCAGCAAACAGGGCTCCCGCACTGCAGTCTGGCCTGCCAGACCTTCATCTCCTTTTTCTCTCCCTCTCCCTCTTGAGAAGGGTTTTGTTTACTCACGCCTGCGAGGTGAATAGTAAGGGAAGTAATAGCGACAATTATGGTCGTCAGGCGCCCGTGGAAAAGCCAGCCGTGCCTCATTGCCGCCGGAGAGCTCTCTGGGACCGCTCGGATCCCATTTACATGGGAACAGAGTGGAATGTTCTAACAGAGGAAGACAAATACCATTTGCACAAAAGCTCTGTCTGCTGCGTGATTGCAGCGGTTCGAGGAGGCGGCCACGTGCTCTGGATCCATCGAGAACAGCGGGCGATGACGCCGGGGACCGGCTGCACACAGCAGAGAGCAGAGCCCCCTGCGCTGGCCTCCCCTCCGGCCGCCCGCAGGGGACACCTGCCTCTCCTCTCCCCTCCCCTGGGGTCCTGCCCCCCCTGGGTATTTCGCGGCTCTTTTTGTTTCTGAATTTGAAAACAGCATTTTGATGCTACGGATTAGATCCATAGAAAACTAAATGACAATTTTGGCTTTGCCCTTATCCTCTATTAGCGCTCCAGCCCTGCACATGGCCCAGATCGCTGCAGCTCTTTCCCAAGATCACTGGCATTTTCACCCAAGTTTCCCTGATGTACTGAATCTCTGTCGGTGCACCATCTCCCCCCTCGTTGCTTTCTCTCCGGGGGCTGAGAAGTCTTCCATCTATCCCTGCCGCTTTCCCCTTTGCCCTGCAGCCCATATGTCGCCCCTACACACCCCATATTTCCCAGGAAACGCCATCCCTTCAGCATCACCTTGCCAGGTCCCAAGGCTGTGCTAGAATCCAGATTGCCCCATGGTCCTGGCTGCCGGTTTGTGGGTCGGTCTTCTGCCCTCTGCCTCCCCTCTGCTCTCGGACAGGACTCCCCACCTGCTGACACCCTCCCAGTTCCACATCAACCCAAGCTGCACCTTCCAGAATGGCATGTGGCCCCCTAGCCTTTGACGACTCCGCTTCCCTTGGCGTGCTGCCCAGCCCCCATCTCAGCGTCCCTGCCTGGCCCCCCGTGGCGCACCATCTCGCTTCCCGCCTCCTGTCCTTCCTCCTCGAGCCCTCACTCCGTCCACTTTCCACCTTCGTATCCTTCCCTCGGCGAACAAGGGCGAGCTTACGTCCGTCCAGGGTTTTGGCTTATTTAGCACGTCCGTGCTTCTCCACCCAGCCCTGTCTCGGGCTTCGCCCCACACCGCAGGGAGAATTTCCACAGCGCCCTGAAGTCTCCCCTTCCTCCTCCACATCTCGGTCTGTCTGTGGCATGGCTGGTTTCCCGATCGGAGGAGGAATCTGTGTTCGAGTTCCTGCACACTCGTCTCCGATACCCTGGCCCAGGTGTGCTCCCCCGGCCTTTACCATAAAACTGAAATCTGCCCCCTTCCTTCCTTCCCTCTCTGATCCTCACCTTGTGACCTTCTCCGCAGCCCGAGACCCCAGCCTGGAGGTTTCTCTGCCTCCCAAACTGTCCTGCAAGCCAGTTCTGGAGTGATGTCCCTGGCATCCTGCTCCATTCCTGAATTCTAAACCCTTCCAAAGTCTTTCCCTTCTCGTAAGGTCAGACACTGGTTACTGTTCAAGGACGTCTAGAGCTGATCCTGGTCTACACTTCCACGCTTATCTCTTTTAAGCTATTTTAAATTGACCGAATAGCATTCCAGTCAATTCGAGGAGACAGCCCACTTCCGAAGGTCTCAATCTGCGATTGGCTTGGATCTGTGGCCTCGTCAGAGCGGCCAGTAAGGATCCTGTTCGTTGATTTGGCGACAATCAGTTGGAGGGAATTCCCTCCAACTAGGTTGTAAGTTCTTCACCTTCCTTCTTATGTCTCCTTCTCCCTGCCCCTGTCGGTTAGCCGATCACGTGGTACAGAATGCCTCCCGAGACCTTTTAGAGCACAGGGTTCCTGAGAACACAACTTCCTAGGGCACCTGGGTGGCTCAGTTGGTTGAGTGACTGCCTTCAGCTCGGGTCATGTTCCTGGAGTCCTGGGTCGGGCTCCCTGCTCTGGGAGGATCCTGCTTCTCCCTCTGACCTCTCCGCTTTCATTCTCTCTCTCTCTCTCTGTCTCAATTAAATAGAATAAATCTTTAAAAAAAAGAACACAACTTCCTACAAGTGAGGTTCTCACTGTGGTTAGTCCGATAAACAGGTTTCTTGGGAAGTCATTAAGATTGCTAGAGGTCACTACTGCCTGCAAATCGGTGGCAAAGGAGAGCCAGCTGTGAGTATCCCCCTTCCTGTAGGTCAGAGTGGGAGAGGGGTCTACACGAGTCAGCCAGGGATTGAACCATCTGCGCGGACCTGGCACACAGCCCTCCGCCCTGGGCGGCTTGCCTGCGGCTGAGCCCAACTCCAAGAGAGCATCAGAGAATCGTAGAGGAAACTGTCCATCTCAGCCAACCTCTTCCTGTCCCGGGGAGCAAACCCAGACCAAGGACTCTGGCTGAGCTTGCAAAAGTCTTCAGTCTGAAAGCTGATGCCGGAATCCAAGACCCAGTGACCAGATTTCTTTCCATTATATTATTCTGCCCCTTTTCGCTTTGCACTTGTTCTTAGTAAATATTGAATAGGAGGAACTTGGGTGTCCTGGGAGCCTAGTGCTCCTCTTACGGCAGGCAAAATGAAAGTGGTTCTCGAGGACACATCCTGGAAAAATCCACGTGTCTGAAATAGCAAAGATGTTTGAATTTTTGTTACATTTGACCGTTTTTATAAGATTTTTTGGTTTCGATATCTAAAGTCACACGTGTTTATTATTTTATAAAATTATGATGGGAATAAATAAAAGAAAAACTAAGATAATCCGAAATCTCGTCCTACCAAGCAACAACTGTCTAATTTCTGGTGTGGCTGCTCTGAGCCTTCCCCATGACACATACATAGAGCAACTGCTAAAAAAGTTAATCACTCTGGAAACTGCTTCATAATCTGGTTTTGTCTCTTACCAGCACATTTTCAGCACTTTTTTCTGTGTCACTAAGTAGCCCACACACTAAAAAACAATGGCCATACGTCAAAAAAAAGGCTTTGTTTAAGTTTCTTTTTTTAACATTGGACGCATTTCTATTTTTATATTATTAAAAACACTATCATGAATAGTTGTGACCATGAATTGTCTGTGCATCTTTGACTTTCTTTGGATGAATTCTGAGCGGTGGGATCGCTCGGTCAGCTGGGCTGATGGGAACCGTTCTCTACATTTCCCACAGGATTTCCTGAGATCGTTACCTTCCTGTTCTCTTGGAACCCTAATGTCCTTTTTTATTACTTAAAACAATTTGATGCATTAAAAATGATAAACTTGCCTGTTCTTGAGTATCAGTGAGTTTGAAATTTGTTCATATGCTTATTATTATTCATCAGTGTTAATCATCTATTTGGTTCTCTGCTTTTAATCGAGGTATTTGTCTTTTTCTTATTAATTGGTAGGTACACTTTATATATAAGAATATCAGCAACTTGCCTTTGCAAAAAAAATTTTTTTTAACCAGTTTGCCTTTTTCCTTCTTTTATGGAAAAAAATTTTTTTAAGATTTTTATTTATTTAACAGAGAGAGAGAGACAGCAAGAGGGGAGTGGGAGAGGGAGAAGCAGGCTTCCCGCTGAGCAGGGAGCTCGATTCAGGACTCGATCCCAGAACCCTGGGATCATGACCTGAGCTGAAGGCAGACACTTAATGACTGAGTCACCCAGGTGCCCCATGGAATGTTTGATGTAGTTAAGTTTCAAGTTTTAATGCAGCCACATTTATGAATCATCCCCCCGGTGACTTCTCTGTTTGCTCTTGAACCTAAATGAGACAGAGCTGCCTCTCTCCAGGACGCAGAGACGCTCGCCCATCATTATGCTGGTTACATGGTAATTTCACACTTAATACTTCATTCTCGTGACTCCAGATGATTGTTGAGTTACGGCAGCCTCTCTTCTGGAAATGGCTCGTCACCCACAGGTTTAAAAGCTACTCTTTCCCCCGTGCTTTTTTCACGTAGGCCCAGGTTTACTGCGCTTTCTGTTCTGACCTATTCCATCTCAGTTGGCCTGTGGTTCTCTCCTCCTCGTTCTGCACTAGTATAGCCTTATTTAAAGTACTTCTCTTCCAAATGCCTAGAATTATCAGGATCCAGAAAATATTCTTTGGGATGTGATCAGAATTAAAATGCACCCATCCGTTATTCAGGAAAATGAGCCGGTAGGGGCCCTGCCTGCTTCTCCGAGCCCCCATCCGTCCGTCTGTCCGTCTGTCCGTCTCAGGCCGCGCCCCGTAGCTCCGCGCTCTCATCTGACTGTTGGCCCTTCCACTCCGGGACTTACGGCCTGCACGAGCCATCAGCTCGGATTCTGAATGCCTAAAATATCTTTGTTCTGCCTTCTTGTGTGATTAATATTGCAACGAGATGTTGACTTGGAGGCTCGAAATACTTTCCCTCGAGAAGTGCAGATGCGGCTTCCGTTCTCCGATATGTAATGATCCTTTGTTATTGGCTCATATTTGTGAATAAATGAGTATCAGTAGGTTCGGGTGCTCGTAGGATCTGTCCTCTCAACAAACCTATGCTTTTGATGAGGAAGGACGCGTCCACGGGCAGTTGCTGTGGACGCACGGCCAGGGAGCAGGGGGGCTCCCCAGATGGCCTGGTCGGGGTGCCTCTTACCCTCGAAGGTAGATGCGTGGGTGCAGTCCCCCCAGCCCTTCCCTTCCTGTGCTTCTCTCTGCTCCAGACCTGACGGAGGGACCGACCGCACAGCCAGCGCCCCCGCGTGTATCCGGCCTTAGAGGAGTGTTCAGAACCCGGACGCTGGGTCCCGGGTTCAGATGTAGCTCGTCCCTACAGTAAGTTACTTTAGTTCCCTTGGATAACGTAAGATGGATAGACAGCCTCATTCACGGGGTTAGTGCGTGGGGCCGGGGGCAGCACAGTCCTGCCGGGGATCAGCCGTTCCAGGGTGTGGGGCACAGCCCGCACCCCACACCCCTCCTTTTTCCCCGGGATCTCGTCTTCGCGGGAGGCTACACCCCGCTCTTCCGAGTGCAGCTGCTAACCAGCTGTGCTGTGATTTCCCCGTGGCCGGCGACCCTCCCTGGCCGGGAAACAGCTCCCTTTCTGCTGACGGCGACATCTGCTTCCCCCGCCAGTCGCTCCCATCTCTCTTCCGTTAAGCAGGGTGTCAGCAAACTTTCCCGCCCCCCCTGAATCCCGGGGGCTTGCGAGGAGAGGTGCTGGGGTCCTTGTTTATTAAACAAATCTTCTGTTGTTTCCTCTCCGCTCTCCGAGCTCAGAGCCAGTCCCTGACCCCAGATGCTGTCTGGCCGGGGGCGGGGGACGGGAGATTCGCCCCCTTTGGGCTCAGCTCGCTCTGTTTGCTGGTTGGTGCTGTGCTTCGTGGCTCTGACTGTACGTGGGACGCGGACCCCGGAGTGGTCACGACGGGTCCGTCCAGGTGCTGGTGTCCCGGCGACGGTCAGTGATGGCCAGCATTTGCTGCATGCTGGATTAGTGTCCTGTAGGTGCCGTGACCAGCGACCGCAGGCCCGGGGCTTACGGGACAGAAATCTGTGCCCTCACGGTCTGGGGGCTGGAAATCTGACATCACGGTGTCCGCAAGGCTGTGCTCTCCTCAGAGCCCCTGGGGGACGGTCCTTCCCCACTCCTCCAGCTGCTGGGGACCCCAGCCATTCTTGGGCTCGTTCCATCCGACCTTGGCCCCCATCCTCACGGGGCACTGTCCCCTGTGTGCTGTCTTCGAGTGGCCTTCTAACACGGACACCAGCGCGTTGGACTGGGCCAGCCTACTACAGTAACCGATGACATTTGCAGTGACCCCATTTCCAAAGAAGCTTTGCTCCCTGTCTTGACATCACTCTGATAGGCCTTCGGCACTCTGTGGACCAGGAAGCCATGGCTGGCATCTCTGCCAAGCCCTTGACATTGGCTTTCCTTCTTCTGCCTCTGTGTACTCGACATTAAAGCGGTCGGTCTTGTGTGCTCCGTGCCCTGGAAGAGGGTCTTTCTTCTCTTTCCCAGATCTGAGGGAGTCTGAGGTCACACCTAGGGGATCTGTAAACTAATCTTAGGGGGACGGTTTCTTCTGGTTTCTTCTGCTGGATGCTGTAATGGCTCTCATTCTTACCAGTGCCTGGGAGGTCCTTGTCCCTCCAGGCCCACTGACATGGAAGCTAGAAGCATGCTCTTCTGATCTGACTTCCCACTCTTCCCAAGTGGTATATGAAAAGTAAAAACCAACAAAACAACAGTAAAGAAGAGAAGCCTGCTCGAATCAGAAAGACTTGGTCTTTAGCGTCCCAATGATGCTGGCCAACTCCAGCCCATGGCTGCGGCCCGAGCCGCCTGGCCCCACCGTGGATGCCCTCTCCCCACCGCAATCTTTGAATTCCCCAAACGGCCTCACTGCATCTTGGCAGCATGCCCTCCTCGAGGCGGCCCCACGCCTCCCCTGACCTCTGTGGCTCTCATTGTCCCTGTGTCCCACGCTCCATGCCCCAGGCCTGGGCTGTCTTGTTTGGGGGCCCTTGATCTCATCTCTCGGTTGGACGACAAGGTTCATGCCATTCTATTCACATTAGGATGGCTGAGAGTATACTGTATACACACTGAGGGAGTTCGACATTTTGAGAATGTTTCCAACAGATACAATTTGCGTGGGCATAAACACTCCAGAAAGTTCCTTCCGAGACCGCCGTCACGTGCTCGGCTGTAATGAAGGGATGCTGGGGGCGAATGCCGTGTCCCTCGCACACGGCACGGCTTGTCACTCCCTTTCCGCTGAAGCTACGATTGGAAACCAAACCTCAGTTTCCAGTCTCTTTACGCACCCCTAGGCACTTAAAGTCCACAACTTAGAAAAAAAAAACAAGGATAAAAAAGTACTGAGGATAGAATGGCATGGCTCACCCAGCTTTCCCATAAAATTTGAGTCATTCCAGCTGATTTTGAGTGTGAAGGTGCAGCCCCTGTGTGAGGGACAGCGTGGACCTGGAGACCGGGTCCCCGAACCGTGAGTCAGGCAGCCGCGTTTTCGACTCCAGTGTGAATCGGTACTGGTAATAATTTAGAACACATGCTCGGAAACCCACAGAGCTGGCGCGTGGGGCTCCTGCTCCCCTCCTCCGTGCTCCATGTGCGAAGGAGCGCGGGCTTGCGGGAGGGCCGTGGAGGGCCCGGGATGCGCGCCACTCCGTGTGACGCGTCCAGCTGGTCTCCGTCCCACCGGCCGTTAGCTATAAGGGACTCCTGCCGGGCGGGAGGCCACTGGCCTTGGGACCAGGATTCTCATTGCACTCTGACCATGTGATTCCAGAAAGCTGGGCTGTTTTGTGTTGTTTTTTTTTAAGTGCCTAGCTTCTGAAAGAGTGGTGACAACTTGAGACCCCGGGAGGTACATTACTAATTTCGGCTATGACTCATCAAAAGCTTAGAGCTTTTTTCCTCTTGTTCTGCAGAGGGCCCACTCCCTGGCCACCCACCACCTAGATTCCCTGAACCAGCCACGCCTCCCCCTCCCAGCTTGGAAACAGGCCTGAGAAAGCCACTGTGCTCCTTTCCCAGGAGCACCAGCAGTCATTCTGTGGATGGTCCCCAGCAGTCGCGTTGATGGGGAAGCAAGCACGGTTCCCGGCCCCGAGCTGAGCGTGCAGCCCCCATTTTTACCAGGGCGCGGTGCCTCCCCTGCCCTTCCAGGGCCCGGGCCCCCATCACCAGGGCTGCGGTGGAAAGCCCAGGCTCCGAGGTTTTCCCCGATCACCCCGGCAGCAGAGTCCACAGCTGTGGGGTTGGAGAGCTCAGCATCCAGGCTGCTGGAGGCTGTGGTTCTGTAGGATGTGAATTACCTGCATGCAGAGAGGGACAACCCAGCTGGAAACCTGCTTGCTCGCTCACTCGCTCAGCACGGCAGCCTGGCCGGGCAGAGGAAGGAGACACGCAGAACTTCCCCAGAGCCCAGCGTCTCAACCGCATGCAGGGTCCGGAGCTCCCCGCCTCTGCAGAGGGGCCGGCGAGGGGAGTCCTCTGAGACCTGGGGTTCCAGGCACAAGGAGCCCCGGATGCCCTCACGCGGGACGCTGTCGGTGGGTTCCTGCCCAACTCCCCGTCACCTGCTCTTCTGTCTTCGTTTCCCGAGCCGCTACCATGGGCCAGGCCTTATAAATGGCACTTTGATTATTTCTTTAAAACTTTAATTTTTTACCTAATCCTCGGAACTATCTCACTGTAAATATTATCGTCTACATGGTCCTGGCGAGGAGGAAAGTTCGGGGGGGAGTCGGCCGGCTTGCTCAGCTTCCACCACCGGTAAATGGTGGGGGTGAAGGAGTTCGGCTCAGACTGTTTGAGCCAAAGGCTAGGTCTTCTCCAGAGGGAAAACGTCCCCACATGCCGGAACCGGTGCCCCGAGTGGTGGCAGGGAAGGCGGTGCACACGCAAGCTCACGCATGTTTGCACACACGGGGACACACGTGCGCTATTTCCTTAAGTAGATTTGATGTGGCTGCTCCCCCTCAGTGTGTGGGGCTGACTTTTTGGGGGTCTCCATCCCTCTTCAGACCTCACCCCGAAAGCAGCCCGGTGCTGGTACCTGCCTACTCCAGTGGGGGCACCCGGGCACTCCAGACCTCGACCTAGGGTTTCAGTTGGGGGGCACGATGAAAGTACTTCCTGTTTCCTTAGAAGTCGTGGGACTAACATTCTCTAACCGCCGTGCATGAGCGGGGAGTCAGCAGGCAAGGGGTGTCCCCTCTCACTCCTGGGGACACTCACACGGGGCGGGGAGCGGGCCCTTCCCAGCAGTCTAGGATCTGTGAAATAGTGCCAACGCGACACCACCATTCGGGGCAGGAGATGGTCAGAGGATTGAAAATCCCAGTGTGCCCAAGCCTCCAGTTAGCATCTCAAGATTCATTTGTTCAGAAATTCAGGTCCTCTGTCTGACATGTTACGTTTATTTATGACGATTTGGTTGCTTTGTCTCGTACTACAGAAGCACAAGCTTTTCCAGGGAAGACATTATATGACTGTGGCCAGCATTCAGGAATAATATGAGCAATAATGTTTATTGTGACGTTAGCATGTGGAGGCTCCCCTTACCCCCAGCCGGCAGAACGAGTGTGGCGCCTGTGTTAGCACCTTCACATCTCACAGCAACCAGCGAAGGTGGGGTCATCCCACCGTGCGAAGGGGAGAATGAAGTTAAGTAAGCAGCCTGATGTCACGGACTGGAGTTTGGTGATGCATTTCCCTTGCAAAAGCAGATCAACCCTCGAGCTTGTGTCCACTGCTTCCTCAAGGCCTCTGCCCCGGCCCCGTGCGGGTGCAGGCTTTGGGGTCAGGCTGGCCCAGCGTCTCTCTGGCACAGAGGGATAAGGGCTCTGGACCTTGTTGGTGCTTTAGTGCAGGGAGCTGGTGAAAGAAAAATTCATGTCTTGCTTCAGTATCTGTCTAATGTCACTGTTCCTGGCCAGAGGCTAGTTTTTTTCCCTACGGTGAGCTGGGCTCCGGATTGCACCAGCCCCAGGGCCTGGAGACCCCTGCACTCGCCATGCAGGGGGAAAGACTGAAGAAGGGGCCAGCTGCTGCTTAAAGGTACCCTACTGCTCTCCTTCCATTGGCCAGACCCAGTCACATGACCACACCCTGCCACAAGGGATGCTGAGAAATGTAGTCCAGGCTGGGAGGCCCTCCCCGCCCAACCCTGGCCAGGGAGGGATTTCTGTTCACAGTGGTGCTAAGGGAATTTGACTCCATGTGTAACTGATTTACTTTAAATCTGGCATTACTTCAGAATAAACCTTGGTAATTCTGTGGAGTAGTCCGTAGGCCTTTTGATAGCACCACTGGTTCTCTTTAACGTTAGAAAATCAGCCTGGGCAGTTGCGCATGGTTATAAGTAAATTGCAGAATTCGGCTCTGTGCTTAGATGCACAGCTGGACGTGATGCAGGCCTGTAACGGGTCCACCCAGAGAGGTGAGCCATGCTCAACTCCTCACCGTCCAAAGGAAAATGTCCGAAGAAGCCGAAGTGAATGACATCGGGGTGGGGGTCTCGGTTTCCAGGCCCCCGTGCTCACCGCCTTCTCCCTGCCGCCGGTGCTCTATCCACTTCATCTGTTTCAGGACGTGCCAGGGGGACAGGCAAGTGCATTCCTCGCAATGTTCTTGCGGAGCCTCGGCTCCGAGCCCCTCGCGGCTGCAGACATTTGTCACCGTGCACGCACCTGTCGCTCCGAAGCCCGCGGGTTCTCCCGCGTCAGTTGCCATAGTAGGGAGATCTGCCGCGTGTTCCCAAGCTGCTCCCATGTGCCACCCCCTCCAATGATCCTAAAATAGCCCCAGATCCAGCGTGTGTGGAGTCACTGTGGCTCACCTGAGCCCCGAGTCCCCCTGCCCCGCGTTTCCAGGTTTCTGCACCAACATCACATTCCCCATAGATCGTTCATGGTCTGTTCGGTGGGAAAAGAATCCTACTGGAACAATTTCTGCATTCACAGCTCCTCAAAGAATTTATCTACTGAAAACTTGGCACGGCAGCATAGCTCTCCCGGCTCATTTAAACTTTCAGTCAGAATATTGTACAATAAGATGGATCCCGCCCAGATATGGAGAGGAGCGAACTGGTACGCACTAGGACACAGCGTGTCCCTCGAACGCTGGAGGGCTGTGTGACATCCACGGGACTCCCAGGCATGTCACCTGTATGGACCCTGTTTCGTGGCACAGTTCTATAACCTGGCCCTAAAATAGACTTTAAGATGTAAATTTTTTGGCTCTTAATTGGAGTGTCTCTGTCACTCTATGTACTATAAATAAAAGTAACGTGTTGACTGCCCTTCACCGTGCGCTATGTCACTGTTAATAGAACCTGTACATTTACGAAAGCAAAACACTGTAGAAAAATATGAGAAGCAGCAAATTTGCCCATTTCTTCTTGGACATATTCATTCCTCACTTTGCATGGTGCTTCCTGGGTAGAGGGGAGCCTGGCAGAATATCCGCGGTCGCCCGGGGAAGGAAGCCCAGAGTCTCTTGGCTATCAGAGCTTTTAATCAGCATCCTAGAGGAATGTGATGGCTTTAGCTTTAGGTGTTTTGGGGGTTTTTTTGGACATGCTGTCACATGCAAATGTTTCTCAGGGATGACTCTGTGCCACGTCTAGGTGGTGGAGGGAGCCTGCGCCCGCAGGACCGTCCGCACTGCCCCAGCCGTCGCTAAGAAAAATGTACAGGATGCTCAAGCCTTTCATAACCAACTTCTAACACCTGCTGTTCCCTCTGTGCTTGAGGTCGAGCAAGGATCTCATGAAACGTGCGGTCCCCGAGATAGACAGGAGGCCAAGGGGAGGGTGTCCTCTTTAAAGGTCAGGGGTGACGATGTGATGGGCTTGCCAGGGCGCGAGCGTATGGACCGTGGGAGGGACGCTGGTCTCCGGCTCGCAGACGAGACCCGAGCACTCTCCAGACAAATGTGACCTTAGTGCTTGTAGCCCACAAAGAGCGATGCGGCAGTTTCCAAGGACTAACTATGTGCAACATAAACACGAAACTTTGGAGAACATGCAGATTTAGAGTAAGACTTATCAAATTCCTTTATCTTAATTAGAATTGATGTTGAAACAACTATTTTGTTTTTCCAAGTTAAGTGTGTGTATATGATTGAATTCTGTTTTCCCCCAGTGATTTTTTTTATGAATAAAAGAAGTCGACAATCAGGGACGCTTGGGTGGCTCAGTTGGTTAAGCTTCTGCCTCCGGCTCAGGTCATGATCTGGGGGTCCTGGGATCGAGCCCCGCATCGGGCTCTCTGCTCAGCAGGGAGTCTGCTTCTCCCGCTGCCCACTCCCCCATTTGTGTGCGTGCTCTCTCTCTCTCTCTCAAATAAATAAATAAATCTTTTTAAAAAATGTACTGAGATATTTTTCCTAAACCTTCAAATTGTTATCCACTCTAAATTACAAAAAAAAAAATTTGTTTTAAAACCAGCTTATCACGACACTGCTGTATTTTACAGCTTTTCCTATTATTCCAGAAGTGTTTTTCCTCCTCTGTAACTCAGATGTATGACAGCAGCCCTTACATAAGAGTCTCTAAAAGATTTTCTCCAATATTCCAGCTTTCTCAGTTAAGATGGAAATCACATCTAAAGTTCTTAATAATGGAAATTTTATTAGCGTCTGTATATTTTTTGGCACTGTGTTCTGTACAGAATATAAATGCCTTTCACATTTTGTATGTGTTTATGTTATGCAATGAATTTGGTAAAAATAAATTGCATACTACAAAACTTGTGATAAAAAAAATAACTCCCAGGGATCCACAGAAGCCGTGAAATACGTTGTGTTCCGGGGTGGCGGGGGGGGGGGGGGGGCCTGTGCCCGCGTCGCCGCCTGCTTGGAGAGGGCGCCGGTGCCACGCTGTGGGGCCCATGACCACAGTGGCTTGGAGGATGGTGGTTTAAAGCCTTTCACTAGCCTCTCCCTACACATTTGGTTTCATGGAACAAAGTCCGCCCCCCAGAAGCCAACCCAGCAGATCCAAGTAACTTCTGATGCCTCTGAAAGTGCCTCCTCCAGGCCTGGGCCGCACCTGCTCAGCCGAGATTCAGGTCACAATTCCGAGCGGCTTTTCAGATCTAAACTCGATCTGAGCCGCCTGAGCCGACTTCAAATGGAAGGGAGGCGCTCCCCATGACGCTCCTGGCCCCCCGCCGTCGGGAGCCGGCCTCAGCTGTGGCCGGCTTCTGCTCTGTCTGTGCTGGGGCGCGTGGGGATGACTGACTCCCACCGTGGGAGTCAGTCCCCCTCCTGGGGGCAGAGTCTGGGTGGAGATAGGCCTCTAGGTCACAGAGGCCTGGGGGCGCATCGGGAGGGGCGCACGGGGGAGGGCAACGTTTTTGTCACGAGAAAAGGAGAGAACTTCCGATGTCCGTTGGTGTTGATGTCCGTTGGTGTTTGCGTGGACGCTCAAGTAGAGAATTTAGGCAGCCGGTTCACCCTCGCAAGGCTGCTTTCATTGCCGTGAAGTTTGGCTGCCCCCACTCCTCGTCCCCAGCGGACAGGACATCCGGCCCCCACTCCTCGTCCCCAGCGGACAGGACATCCGGCCCCCACTCCTCGTCCCCAGCGGACAGGACATCCGGCCCCCACTCCTCGTCCCCAGCGGACAGGACATCCGGCCCCCACTCCTCGTCCCCAGTGGACAGGACATCTGGTCGTCGCCCAGTTCTGGGGGGCCGGGGCCAGAGGGCCAAGGAGCCCACGGGTGTTCCCGCATCCTGGGTGGAAGGCGCCCACCGCCGCCACCGAGGGTGCCTTGACCCTAGCCGTCGGTCCTGGCGGGAAATCGCCGGGGAGCAGCGGCTGGAGAGTGCGGGGACGAGCCGGCCGCTGGAGGTGTGGAGACCAGACAAGTCACAGAAGATGTTACCGTCCAAAGTTTAACCTCTCTGCTTTCTATTTTCAAATCTTCCCTCTGGTGCCTGGGTTTTGCGTTTCCGGTTTGGCCGCCGGCACCTGTTGCTGCCGGAGCCCGTTCTCGGCGGCCAGCGACGCTGCTGCGGAGCCGGCGGGGGGCCCACAGGGGCGTCGAAGTTCTTGCTTAAAGTCACGCCTCTCTGTTGGGGAAAACAGGACCCTGCAGAGCTCCCCATTCCCGGGGTTTTACTAAGACCGTTATCTTTTCAGGTAATAAAAGTTTTATTTTTATAAGGTCCACTATTCAGATATTTTGCTACTTCAGAAAGTCCTGCTTTTCAAGCCACCTGGTGACTGCCCATGGTTTTCCGGGAATTGTTTGTACGGTTGCTGTTTCCATCTCACCCTTACGTCTGGAGAAGGTCACAGGCACGCGCTCGTGGGCTCGGCCCTGGCGGGTGTGGCAGCGAAGGGGCGAGGGCCCGGGTTCCACCCCCGCCCAGCTCCCCTGCCCTGTCGCCGAGGTCCGGAGCCACCTGTCACCTTGCCTAAGGGCTTCTGGACTGCAGCGACTCAAAATGGTTTTCTTTTGATTTTACTAGAATTGAAAGTCTTTTGCCTTCGAATTCTTTAAGATTTTTTAAAATTATTTTATCATTTTATTTCAAAAATTAAAAAATCCTGGGTGGCTTCCCCCGCCGGCTTGTTGATTCTGGGTCGGACCCTCCCGTGCAGGCTCAGCGGGGGAACCTCAGTGTTTACCATAAGGACTGGGGCCGCCGGAAGCCACGAGACGGGGCCGTCGCTCCTGCAGCATCCCTGCGGCAAAACCGGCGTGGGCCTTCCAGAGACTGGCCCGCTCTGGCTCAGCAACACAGGCGACGCAGGGACACGTTCCGCAGGGGCCGCCGGACGCTGTCCCTGCGGGAATTTTATTCCTGGGTTTTCTGTTGTCTCACCTGTAAGCGGGAACAGTGTGAGTGTGCGGCAGGCGCTGGATGCCATCCGGTGTCCCCAACAGACAGGAAAAGGGCCCATGCAGCTCGTCACCCCTCAGCGTCCCCTCCGTGTCCTCGGGCTGCACACGGACGCTCTCCCCGCACACGTGCACCATGCAGCACCGCAGGAGGGAAGCCGCGTCAGGTGGCGCCCACCCAGCGCCCAGGGCCTCCCATAAAAGGCCACGAGCAGCTGGGCTTCGCAGGATGGCCTTGTGTCCGAAATGAGCTCTGTGTCTGGGGCCACCCACGCCCAGCAGGGGAAGGACACGTCCATGCGGTTCCTGGCACTCCAGCTGTGCCCAGCGGACGGAGGGGGCTGTGCCTGCAGAGGTGCCCTGTCCCTTCCCGCCACCTCCAGGGCTTCTGCCCTCCGACCCCAAGTGGACTCTCTTCCCCTTGTTCCCTCCTCGAGAGGGGGCCAGCGGCAAGACCCAGGGATGCGATGTGAGGGGCACCGGGGACATGGCGGCTCTGCTCTGTGAGTGGGGTGCCCCAGTGCTCGCACTGTCACCCCCAGAACTTGGGCACAGACTGTGTCCCCTGCACAAACCGGCCCAGTGGCACCAGGGGCCAGGCTGTGAGCCTCCAACCCCGGGGTCAGCCCCCCGCCCCCGCCGTGTGCCAGGAAGGAAGCTCTTTCACGCGTGATCCATGCGGCTTACTCACACCCCGCAGAGCCCTGCTTGGAGGCAGGAGCTGAGGGCGGCCCCGCCGCCGGTGTGCCCCGGCCCCGCACGCTCAGGATGGGGGCAGGGACGGCACCCGCCAGCCCTTTGCTGGGGCAGCATCACCCCCACGCTGATCGTGTTCAAATTAATTCCTGCTTCATCACATTTTTGGGTCTTTTCTTAATACAAAGTTAGTATTTGTATATGCTGATGTCAGAAATTTGAAAGACTTTCCTTCACTTCACCAATAATCATTAGCTACTGGAGGGGAAGGTGCGGCACTAGAATGCAGCGGACTCTCAGGACCGCTGGAATTCCTCCGACGTCCCGTCCCTCACGCCTGAGGGCTCAGCACCGGGGCCATTTTCCTTCTTCCTGCGCTTGTTAGAAGTCTGAACGTAGAATTTTGTGTCCTTAAGAAATTCGGAAATCAGAATATTCCAGTCTAAGTGTGCTCGCTTGTCATCACGGATCATCGTGAGTCAGTTGTCTCACCCAGAACGTCCGCTGGGTGTCTTCAGTTTGCCCAAAGAGCGCGGCGCCTTGAGGGTTTTGTCGCGATGGTTTGCACCGTAAATGATGCTGCGATGGCACCCTTACACGCAGAGATTTGCTTATTTCCCCCAACCCTGAAAGCGCAGTCCGCTCTTCCCAGAGAAGGGGTCTTGGCACAGAGGCCCCCCAGGCGCCCACCCCCAGAGCGTGTGTGCAGCACGCGCCCCTGCGTGCCCCCAGCCGGGCCCCACGCTTCAGTCGGCAAACACGCGGCGGTTTTATTTTCAGCATCTCGGCTAAAGAGGAGAAAAGTGTCTCCTCTATGGAATTTTATGTCTGTGATCGCCGGTGACACTACTTTAAAAAGCCCATTTGTTTGATCTTTTAACTTCCTCACATGCGGGGTATTACTCAGTCCGTGGAGTACTTTTCTCCTTTCAGCACCAACACACACGTGTGCACACACATATGTGCACACACATGCACACGTACAAACCTGCACGTGCGTATACACACGTACACACATACACATATGTGCACACACATGCACACGTACAAACCTACACGTGCATGTACACACATTCACACTTGTGCGCACACATATGTGCACACACTTGCACACGTACAAACCTACACGTGCATATGCACACGTACACACATACACACTTGTGCGCACACATATGTGCACACACATGCACACGTACAAACCTACACGTGCATATACACACGTAGACGCACACATACACACACACACGCTATGGCTTTGGTTCCAGATATTTTCCCAGCTTGTCACTGGCCTTTCAGCTTTGTTCCTGAGCTTGTAGAACTTTTTATGTGGCCAAATATTTGTCTTTCTGTTCTGCCATTGCTGTTAGACTTCCTTCTTCCCTCATCTGCGAACAGGGATGTCTCTGCTCCTGTGTTCCCTAATTTTCCCTGCTGAGTGTGTGTCGGTGTCGGTGTGCATTCGGCACCAGACCCCCTGGAGGCTGTTTCGGTGTCTGGTGTCGGCTGGAGGTGGGCCCCTCCCTCGTGGATTCAGCTCCTGCGTCCACGGGGGGAGGGTCTGCGGGGGTCCCTCGGGGCCTCAGTCCTGCCCTGTCAGCCCAGCGCTGGCCGCGTCTGCCCCAGGCCCTTGTCACCGCTGCAGACTTAGGCTGTACTTTAGTGCTATGGAGGGCAGAGTCCCCCCCAGAATGCTTTTAATTTTCCCCAGATTTCTACAGTATTCATTATTATTTCATCGATAGTTTAGATAAACTTGTCATGTTTAAATCCCTAACGAAGCCCCTTATAATTTGGATTCAAACTAGGTTAAACATCCATTACACAGGAGAGAATGAGCAGTACGCGTTCTTCCCAGCGTGTCTTTCTCACTCGGATGGACGTCGTGTCTCCATCTACCAGCTCCATACCCTGTCGTCGCTGTTTTTAATATTTTATTGCTCTTTTGAATGTTATTTGGCTTCCCCGTCGCCTCCACTCTCTGGCTAATTTTGATTTATACGCATGAATTGTGTTTTGTTTTGCATCCAAACCCTCTATCGTTAAATCGTATCTATTTATTTTGGTCGACGTTCTCAGGATGCTAAATACACACGCACGCAGCCTCCTGGCTACATTTGTAGTTTGGATTTCTATTTCTGGGCTCATTCCCTTTTCTAGACGTTCCAGGGGAGGATGAAGTAGCAAGGGTAATTATGCGCATCTTTGTGAGTTCTGTAGTTTGGGGGGATTTTTTGTTTTTGCTTTTGCAGATGGAACACAAGAAACAAAAATTAAAGCATTGTCCTGGTGACGTTAATTTCTGTCGGTGGAAGAGGCAGGGATGTCGTGGAGGCAGGCAGAGGGCGACCGGGACCAGCCGGAATGACCCTCGAGTCCTCTTATTGATGGGACGGGGACTGTCCGTGCTGAAAATGCCCGCGGCGGCGGCGGCTGTGCCCCAGAGCTCCGGAGGCTTGGCAGGGAGCCTCGCTTGGGACAGAGACCAGGCGACCAGCGGCTGTGTCGCTGGGAGTTAGCACGGCACAGAGCCAAGGTGTCAAGCAGGCATCAAATGAACAGAGTGCAGGGGCGCAGGCCGCATGGCGTGGCGCGTGGCTTCAGGCCATCTCGTCACTGAGCATCTCTTCCTTGTGCCTCCGTGTGATTTCCTGACTTTCTTCCGAGGGGTAACCGTCTAACCAATCCTGTATCCTGAGCCTCAGGACCCCCAATTAGCAAAATGTGAACATCTCGTCGGTGAATCCCGCCATTCCAGCTGCACTGCGACGCGGCAGAAGCACAAACCCGACTTTTCTCCAGGGCTGGCGGAATTCAGACACCGGCGGCCGCTCTCAGCCAGCCGCTGTGTGGGACGAGGCAGAGACGCTTTTCAAGGAAACAGCCGCGACCCCGTGCTGGGGAGAGGAGTCGTTTCCACGGGGATGTCTCTTCGGAGACATGGCCCCAGTCCTTCCTTTCCCAGGTCACAGCAGAGCCTTCGCGTCGCCCCCGACAGGGACAGAAAGGCCGGCATCTGGAAGACAGTCCACCAGCTGCATTCCAGGCCGTCTGTGGGGCTGCCGAGCGTGCGTGTCCACCGAGGGCCCAGGACGCCTGCGAGCGGGAGGTCTGGCCGCGAGAGGCTTGAAGGGCGAGCCGGTGGCGGAGCTCAGGAAGGTCCCCAGCCCACCCAGACTACTCTGGGAGGGTGACCCTCCCTCTCCCAGAACATGCAGGTCCTTCCCCTGGAAGAGACACCATGCACCCCAGATGAGACGCAGAAACACGAGGACCTTGTGGGCAGCCCCGTCGGTGAGGCTGTGACATCCACGGACCCCTGTCCCTGCACCCGCAGAGAAGGGACGTGACTGCCAGAAGGAGACCGGCCTCGCAGGATGGGAGCGGGGGCCTGACCAACACCAGCCGGTGCTTCTCGGGCGGCTCCCCTGGGACTCTCGGCTGGAGGACTGCGCCGGCCCCCAGGGCGAAGCCCATGTTGAAAGAGAGTAACTCTGTATGACCACCTATTTCTCATCAACTTGGATTTCTCCTACTTACAGACTTTCCTGGGTGGTTTTTTTTTTTCCCCAGTGAATTCCTTTGTTAGTAAATCCAGAATATATTTTTGCATATGTTTACTAAAGTAAGGTTAATTTTTTTCAATACATTTTTAACATACATTATTTAGTAAATGAGGCTGGGGCACTTGTCCAAAATCATAAAAACCCAGAAGAAGCAGAATTTAGACTGAAACCCAGATTTCCTAATTGGAGATATTTTCTTTGCACAAGACACATTTTTCATTTTCCTGCTTGTTTCCTAGTGTCTTGAGTTTTGCCACAAACCTTCGGCAGCTGCCAGCAGAGGAGGCTTGGGGTCCGTGCTGTGGTCACCAGCTGCCCAGAGACTTGTGACAGTTCCACTCCACCACGGACTGTAGCTTGGGCAGATTCTCTGGGTCTGATGTGTTTCACGGACACTGAAATAAATTCCGCCCCAAGAAGTAATAGTCAGTACGAGCTCTGGATTCCGTTCTCTTGATGTGGCCCTCTCAGCTCAGACATCCTTAACGCGGGGCTCTCGGGATGGGTCTCTGCAATTCGAAACCATCTAGGACACATCCTGCATGTATGGGCCCTTGGGTGCTTTTCTGGGAAGAAGATGCCGTGATTTCCTCCTATTCTCGAGGATTTCTGTCCCCCCAGAATTGTTGTTGCCTGCAACCTACTTCCCTCTGGTGGCCACCGGGAACAGGGAGCCGTAGCGATGGGGAGACTCCCTGGGCAGCAGGGGTGTGTCCTCCAGCCTCCCAGACTCGGGAGGCGGCTCTGCCCTTGGGCTCCCAGGACGCGTGCCCCTGCCGCGTGGGTGCTGCAGCGTGGGCTCACCCCGCCTGGGCACTGGGCTCCTTCCCTGGAGGGGTTAGTTTCGAGAGGAGCTGCAGGAAATAGGAATCTTTCAGCCATGATTTTGGGAATGTGAGCTTGTCCTCGACGGCCCGAAGGGCGTTCCCCTCGGGGGCACTCCTGGTCTGAGCTGCCCACTCAGACGGGCCGTGAGTGTGCGCTCCACCGCGGCACAGCCCCCCACGACGGCCCTCGCGCTCCGGCCCGTGAACGCACGGGTGTGCCTCTCGTCAGCGGCCCCGTCCCCTGTCCACGCAGGGCGCTCTGCTTAAAGCCAGCCTCCCGGTCAAAAGTCATTGTCTCGAACGCCGAGTCCCGTTAACACGCTGGCACTCCTGCCCGGTTAGTCAGTCCGAGTGTACTTTCTTATGTTCAAGTGGGGCCCTGGGAAACGGACCAAGGTTAGTCATCCTTTTCTTCTTTCCCCTTTGGGTGTTTGCTCATCTCTTAGACAGTTTTCCTTTTGGTTTTTGAGTCACTGGCATGGTCTTCTGGCGACAGTCTCCTTGTTAATCATTCGTGTCCGGGGTCACGATATGAGATTACCGGCAAACGTGGGGTGCAGTGGAGAGCAGGGCAGTGTGTGGGGCTGGGGGGTGGCCGAGGACCCAGCAGGACCCGGGGCACAGTTCTCCAGTCGTGCTCAAGTGAGAACATCAGATTCGCCGCTCTGGATGCGGCCGGAGTCAGTCCAATGTAGGAATTTATCTTTGGAGCTAGCGAAAAAGGTGTTTTGTGAAGGTGCATTAAGAGGACCCCTGAGGGACTAATACTTTATCCCAGGAGCATTACTTCACCCAGCCCGTTCTGGAAGCTCCCAACCCTTTGGACTAATCAGTTCCTACAGTCGGCGTTTGCCATCTGTTCCGTATAAAGGACTTTTCTCTCGTGAGTCACCAGGGTCGGCGGGACGATCCCGTCGGCTCGGTCGGCTGTCCAGGGGTGAGGAGCCCGGCTTCTCTCCAGCCCCGGCACTGCCTCCAGGGGGCTAGCGAGTGACCCTGGGCTGGCCCTCGGCCTCTCTGGGCCGGCTGCGCGCAGGAGTGAGTGAGGAGGGAATGCGCAGGTGCGAGGCAGCCTCGCCCTTTCCCTCCCGCCTCCAAGGACGGGGAGCCCCTGCCAAGAGGCGTGGCAGCTGGAAGGGAGCAAGACTCCTTTACTTGAAGGGCTTGTGAGATTCCAGACAGGGTCGGGCAACGCTCAGAACCGATGAGACTGGACCCAGGTGGGAATGTGGGGCAGGCAGGAGAGCGTCCCTGAGAGCGCCACGCTCAGCACCCGCGCTCTCGCTCACCAGGATCCCCGAGTCGTCCAGAGACAGAAACACTGGCCTGGGGGCGGCATCTCTGGGGCCATCAGCGTGGCCGCCCTGGGTTCCTCCATGGCAGGCGAGGGTGGGCAGGACGGTGGGGGAGGGAGGAGGACCTGGCAGACTGCTCCCGGGGTGTGGCCACTCGTAGGGCTGGTATGTGCACTGATGCAGGTGGGGGGTCCCTCCAGAGATGCCAGGGACAGCCTGAGAACACCTCCAGGGAGGAGAATGGTCTGGAAGGGACACTGATGAAGGGGGTCCCTCCAGAGATGCCAGGGACAGGCTGAGAACACCTCCAGGGAGGAGAATGGTCTGGAAGGGACACTGATGAAGGGGGTCCCTCCAGAGATGCCAGGGACAGGCTGAGAACACCTCCAGGGAGGAGAATGGTCTGGAAGGGACGCTGATGTAGGCTCTGCCCAGCGTTGTCCCATAATGAAAAGGAAGGCGCCTGATCGACAGCTTCGGGCAGTGATGAAGCCTAGGAAACTGGGCTCCGGGAGCGGAGGAACGAGTCTGCTCTGACCGTGGGAGCCCGGCGATGTTACAAGTTGTCCCACACCCCAGATGTAACGCGCAGGTTCACTGCCAAGCCCTGGTCTGGGTTTGTGTGAAAACCTGTCCACTTCTCACCCGTCCCCCAAGTACCAGGTTTCGTGTGTCTCTCGAGAGGTGCTTACGAGAGCTGCATGGTAGTTCGACACCAAGACGGGAGAACGTCCCTCCTGGCGATGTCCCCGCCTGGCCCCCTGACGGCTCCTGAAGTAGGCCCAGGGGACACTCGATGCACCGGGAATCCTGCGTCCTGGAGGAGGGCTCGGGGGTCGCTGCCTCAGAGGATCCTGTCTGGGGCTCATGCGGGTTCTCTCGGGCCACCGACGGCTGCTTGCAGTCTAGACCACCTGGGCCTGGCTCTCGTCTCCCGCTGAGCCGCCTGCCGTGCTGAGCGCTCTGGGAGGGCCGGTGCCCCCTGGAGGAGTGCAGTTCCCGTGCGGCAGGTGTGGCTGGGAGGCCGGCTCGGGGAGGCCCTTCCGGATAGGATGCCCACCACTGCTGCCGACAGCGACGGCTGGAGCCTGTGTCTGCAGCCTGGGGCTAACGAGCCACAACCAGATGCCGAGGGACGCCGGAAACAAGACAAAGACACGAGGCCAAGGGGATTCAGGACACTACTTTTAAAGGCAGTTCCTCCTCGTCATGACTGTCTTCCAGCTTAAGGGGTGACTGTCTCTCTCCCCTGTTGGAGGTTAATGACTTAAACCTGTCGTCCATGTGGTTATTCAGAGGGGACGCTGGGTGGGGAAGTGATGGGTCAGCAGGTGGCCGAGCACCTCGTTCAGAACCTGCTCTTCTCACACGCCCAGACCTGCCTGCCAGGCCTCCAGGGACAGTCCCGGGACCTGGAAGCATCTGTGAGTGTCCCCTAGGCCACTGCCCAGACTCCCCGTGGCATGACAGGGACCTGGGCTTCTGTTCAGCTCACCCCCACTGTTGAAGAGGGTTCTACCGCGGAACACGAAGTGTGGCTTTTTCGTGAGATTCCTATAGAACACCAGTTTGCCTGTTTGCTTTTTCATGTCGGGGATTTACGTCAGGAGCCTTGGAGAAAAATAAAACCTACCCGTGGCCACACAGGAGGCGTTTCCTGTGTCTTCAGACCCGTAATACCCAAGTCCGGATGGCGAAGGAGGCCCTGCTCGCCTCACAGCGACTTCAAGCAGCAGTCAGCCCGCAGGAGGGCGAATCGTTCCCAGAGCAGCCCTCCCCACTTTATCCAGGAGCCTTTACCGGAGCCTTTTAACGGGGACCTCAAGAAAAGCCTCTTGATAAGTCATTAAAATGATCATCTCTGAAAACATCTCGACAGTCCACATGTGGCCGTCCACACGTGAAAACGGGATCACGTGTCCCAGAGCCTCCACCTTGTTCTCGTCACTTAGGTCTGTTGAGACTTGTCTGGCAGCCCAGGGCCACTGGGGAAAGTGGCATCTGAATGGGAAGGAAAGGCCATCCTCCGCCAGGGGGAGGGACGCTCTAGTGACCACCTTGAGCAGGTGACTGAGAACATGTGAAACATCCCTGAGTAGAAAGTTCTGGAGCCTCGTTTCCACCTATCTAGCCTGTCATTCATACATCAGAAAAACGCCCATTTTTGTAGTGTCAGAGTGAGAACTCTTAAGACAGAAAGGAAGGATTCAAAACACTTCATATGGGAGAATAGAGGTGAGGAAAACCTGAAAAAACAGCCCTCAAAGGAAAAAAAAATCACCTTGCAATTTGTCAACTCTTGTGACCCTTTGGAAGCTCTTTAAAATTGGGGTCCTACAAGGTATCTGGGGGGCTCAGCCGGTGAAGCATCTGCCTTCAGCCCAGGTTATGATCCCAGGGTCCTGGAATCGAGTCCTGCATCGGGCTCCCTGCTCAGTGGGGAGCCTGCGTCTCCCTCTGACCCTCCCCCCACTGTGCGCACGCGCTCTCTCTCTCTCTCTCTCTGTCAAATAGGGAAATAAAATCTTTGAAAAACATAAAATAAAATAAAATAGGAGGCCTCCATGCCGCTGCCACCAGGGCCACCATCCAGTCTGGAGATCCCAGAGAAGTTCTAGCACATTCCGCGAATATTGAACACCAGTCTTGGTGGACAGCGGAAACAGCCTTTGCCGTCCTGCGTTAAGGGCGTGGGGCGAGGCCACGCTCGTGTGGTGTTGAGGCACACAGACACACTGTGGGCGAGGTGGGACGCCTCGTGGCCCCCGGTGTGCAGGATCCACGCCCCGGTGCAGTTCCAGGAGGAACAGACGGAAGGACGTGAAGGACGGAAACGCAGCCACGTTGTGGCCGGTGGCCTTTCACAGCAAACCCTGTAAAGACCTGGAGTCACGGAAGATTTGGGCGCAGACGGCTGTGCCACTTCTGGGGACGTTGTGTCCGCGGCCGGCGCGCCAGTGGTGCCTCAGCCCTGGCTCCTTGTCTCTGATCGCTCTCCCCCCTCCCCCAAACAGGGAGCACCTCCAGACCCCTGGGGGGGGGTTACTCCATCGTCAGCTCCTGCCGCGTGCACCCACGCCCACAACCGAAGGAAACACGGGAAGCTTCGTATCACAATCTGGTGGAGCTATCTTGCCGTCCGGGAATACATAGTCACAAGGCTTGAAACAGAAGTTAAAATTTGCACAAACTCGGGAAAATTTGCAGCGCTCTTACCTGGGGAAAGGGCCAGTCGCAATTTCCCCGGGTAGCCATTATTTGGGAGGTTTGAAGGGTAATAAGAAACACATGTCAGTCTGTGGGAAGGAGCAGCGAAAACCCCAACTGAGAACTGTATCAGTTTTCCCAGCGACGGCAGCTCTAGGGGGCTGACTGGGTCACTCCGTACGGTCCCTCCGCGGGGCACACACAGGCCTGGGTGCGAGGTCAGCCACCGCCCGGGGCAGCCTGCTGGCGAGGGCGCGTCCTGAGACCCGCACCTTGGTTCCCACGGAGACTTGGACCTAACCCCGTGTGTTTTCCAGGGGAGCGCAGTTCTGGGTGGGAGCCAAGAGTACACGCAAATCTCAGTGGGACATGCACTAATGTTCCAAAGCTGCCACTCTGGGAAAGAAGGGCAATTTGGAGACGCTCAGACACAGATGAAAGTAGCCTGGTTTTCTTTTTGAAAACATAATTGCCACGGGAGTTGGCCACGTCCATTCCAGGCAGCACGCCGAGTTTGGCTCGGGAACAGGGGCAGTGACAACGAGACGAGGCAGACGGGCGACGGTGTGACGGTCGCGACAGGTGCGCGAGCGAGCTGTCCCCAGCTCCCTCCTACTCTGCCCGGGACCCTTGGGCGCCAGCACCGGCAGCGGCTGCCATTCTGCTCAAATGAGTCCTTTCCTTCTGAGCACCATCTTGTATCAAGGACTTTAACTAGAAACAAAAGGAGCGCGGATACACAGGAGTCGGTGGCCGAGATGCTTGATACCCGCAGCACGTGAGTTCAACTGGGAGAATTTTATTTTTTTAAAGATTTATTTGAGAGAGAGATTGGGCATGAGAAGGGGGAGCAGAGGCAGAGAGACAAGCAGGCCCCCCACTGAGCAGGGAGCCCGACGTGGGACTCGATCCCGGGACCTGGGATCATGACCTGAGCCAAAGGCAGACGCTTCACCGACCGAGCCCCCCAGCTGCCCCATTTTTCCAGGATTTCATTTATTTGTTCTGCCGGTAGAATGTTAATTCAGCAGGGTTATATTAGCTCCTCCGCTCATGGGACCATCCAGACTGTGGCTGTGAGCAGAGCCGGGGAGGTCGCGTGTCCTGGCGGGACCTCAGAATGAACAGACGGCTGCCGAGCGCCCTGGCTGCGGCCAGAACCAGAAGGCAGGGCTTGGGTGGCTGGTCCTACCTACCTCCCCCCCTGCCTGGGAGGTGACAGAACTCTTGTGCCTCGGTTCACAAGAACTGCTTCAACCAACGGGGTTTTCTGAGCAAGTTTTTCTCTCATTTTTCTGGGGTAAACAGTTCACTTTTTGGCGTATGACTACCAGAGCTTCAGGAAGAACTTTGGGATTTTCTCCTCCGACCGTTAGGTCTGCGACAAAGCGTGAGATCTAGAAAGGGAAAGGCAACAAGATAGCACCCGGAATTGTCGACTGTGGCTGACGTGCGTTGGTGAAACCAAGCTAGGATAGGCTTTTAAAAACTTTTATAATGGGATTTCTTGGAATTTAGAAATTCTCCATAACGTGAGTGATGACTCCGCATGTGCAGAAGGTTCCAGAGCCTGTGTCTGCCGCCATTGCGGGTTGGCGTGGTCATGCTGCCCGTGTGTTTCTGCGGACTGACGTTCGGAGCAGGGCATCCCGCTGGATGCCAGATGGGAGGGCGTTTCCTACGCAATCTAAAATCACCCGGAAGGTATCCACTGATTCCCCTACAAACACTTGTTGAGTCAGTGCGGTGTTGGAGGGTACCACTGAGAACAAAGCGGGCGTCCGCCCAGAGGCGCCGGGCCGATGGGGGAATCAGCTGAAAACACGCTCACCCTGCACGTAATTTATTATTAATTATCATTAATCTAATTTCTCCAAGAATCGTTGGCCACGTCCCTGAGCTGCTTTCACTGGGTACCCGGGAACTTTAGGCAGGGGACGTCTGTCTCTTGGGAGGTAAAACTTTAATTGTCCAGATTGCCCCAGCGGGCCCTGCGGTGGCTCTTCCGATCCCCAGTCTTCTGGGTTCTGCTGGTGGCCGTGAGCCGCTATGTCAGAGCCCCTCGGGCAGGAGGTGCTGTGACGACCAGCTCGGTTCGTCACCTCCGTAGGAACGCTTCATCAGTGCTCGTGACTGCTGGGAGTCTGTCGCCACGGCTCCCGTCGGCAAGAACCAGTGCGTGTGCAGATGTCTAGGTAGCTTAATTCCCTTCGATTGCATTGTCCTGGGCAGGTTCTCCCACTCCGGGCTCCGGTGGGGGGTGGGGGGTATGTGCCGGGGGGGGGGGCATTCCAAAACGTGAAGCTCTGTTTTGTTTTTTAGCAAAATGCTTTGTCATCTTCGAGAATGTCAACGAAGATGGTTTAAACACGGAAAGAGATGGTTATTCAGCTAACTTCTTTGAATGAGTTTTTTGTCCAAAAGTTTTCGTCTTTTCAGCAGTTTTGGAAATCGGTAAAAAGTAGCCTGCACCTTGCCGCTGAGGTTGTCTAAACTTCCTTTCGAAGTTCATGATCGTTTTCTATCTGGATTCTATTTGTAAGAATGATTGGGGTAGGAAAATAGAGCGTATCCAGCAGACCTGCTCCAAGAACCGTGTTCCAAAGCTCTGATCACCCAATCAGCAGTCTTCTCTAAGGGTTTGTGGGATCATCTACTTCTGGGAGGAAATCGGAAAAACAGCCAGTTCCAGAGTATTGGCAGAAATGGTTCTCCATCACCCCAAATACCGAATCCCGCATTGGCCTTGTATCAGGGAAGGCCCCTCACATGGAACCGTCCCTCAGAGATGCAGGGATTGCTAATCTCTCTCTCTCTCTCTCTCTCACACACACACACACACACACACTGCAAAACCGGCCGTACTTGATTTTGCTTGGATTTCTACTCATGACTCTTCAGGAAAAAAAAATGCAAACTCTTTCGTATTTATAGCTACAAACCTATTTAGGAGAAATTTATCACCCTCAGCTTGGTTGTCTAATTAACATTCATCTCTGATCTCACTTTTAAACCAGCTTTTTGTGAGTTGGTTTCCAGTTGTTCATACCACCCACCCCCGAATACCTGGCATCCCAGGAGAATAATCTGTTATTCTGTTGTTTCCAACCTGCCGGCTGGGAAGTACGTGTTGGTCTCTGATGAGTACATGCTTGTGTTTACCACCTGCATCCTGATTGGAAATTTTGTGTTACTCCACAAGATGAATCCTGCGTGTTGAGTATAAAAATTTTAATAGCTTTAAAAATATTGAGCTCTTCTTTTTCACCAAATGGCAAGTTTCTTCTTTGCATCCAGAAATGGTATCCAAAGTGATTAATGCTGGCTTCCCTCTTTTTGTTTTCTTGCAGCGAGATTTTAGCTACTTAATTAGCTCACAGTTAGTTTTGCCTAAATGTCCCGTAGTGTGTCCGTGTTGCTGGTAGGAGAGCAGTGGGTGAACGTGTTAGTAAGGCGACTTTACTGTTTTTTAAATTTCCTTATATAGAAGCCTGGGTCTTGATTGTTTTTGTATTTCTTTATAACGAAATTGAGAAAGCAATGGGAAGAAAATTAATCATTTATAGCCCTCCAATACTGCCACCATTAATACCTCAATTATTTTCCATAAATATTTTTTATACAGCTTTTAAATATCATGGTAACCATGGTGTACATAAAATTTATAGACTGCCTCCTTTAATTTACAATCTTATAATAAGACTCAGTGTTGCCAAATGGACTTCAAAATCACTTTTAATTTTTTTTTAATTTTTATTGTATTTATATATTTTATATACAGTTGCAGGAAGTTACAAAAACTAATACAGAGCTCCTCTCTGCCCTTCACCCAATTTCCCCTGCTGGCGATATCTTGTATAACGGTGCTGCAATATTCAAACTAGGAAATCATTTGGTGCCATCAACAGACCTCATTCAGGCATCACCTGAATGTGTGTCCGTGTGTGTCCGTGTGTCGTTGACTTTCGTCACATCCGTAGATTCGCGTAACCACCGCCACAGTCAAGACACTGAATCGTCCCTTTCCACAGAGATCCCTCCTACAATTCTTTTATGGACACATCCACCGTCCCCGACCTCTGGCAACTACTGAGAGGTTCTTTTTCTCTTTGATTTTGTCATTTCAAGAATGACATACAAAGGAAATCCTGTGAATACAATCTGTGGATATTGGCTTTAGTTACTCAGTATAATTCTCTGGCGATTCAGTCAAGTCGTGCGTATCGATAGTTTGTTCTGTGATTTATCGCTGTGCGGTCATCGATCTCCAATTGCTTAGCCATTTACCCCTCCAAGGACGTCTGGGTTGTTTCCAGCCTTGGTGTTTCCAAGAAAGATTTTTGTATGAACAGAGTCTTCGTTCCTCTGGGGAACTCAAGGATGCCCTTGCTGTAAGTGCGTTTTGTAAGAAACTCCCAGCCTGTCGTCCAGTGGTCGTACCACTTCCACTCCGCCAGCCGCATGTGAGAGATCCAGTTTCTCGGCGCCTTCACCAGCATTTGATGTTATCACTGTTTTGTTTTTTATTGGAGTCATTGATAGGTAGGCAGCATTATCTTATTGCGGTTTTATATTTCTCTGATGGCTAACGATGTTGAATACATTTTCACGTTGCTCTTTGCCGTCTGTAGATCTTCTTTTGTGAAACGACTGTTCATCTCTTTTGTCCATTTTTTAATTGAACTGTTTGCTTTATTTTACTGTCGAGTTTTGAGAATTCTTTACGTTATGGACACCGACCTTTGCAAATGTTTTCTCCCAGCCTCTAGCATCTCTATTCATCTTCTTCACAAACTCTTTGAGAGCAAACGTTTTAAATTTTGAATAAGTTCAATTTATCAGTTTTCTCTTTTAAGGATCATGCTTTTAGGGGTCATGTCTAAAAGTTTTTCTCCTAGCTGTAGGTCCTGAAGCTTTTCTACTAAACATTTTATGGTTTTATGGTTGCATTTATTTCTCTGATCCATTTTTAGTTAATTGCTGTAGAAGGGATGGGATTTAGGTCACACTGCTTTTTTCTGTTTTTTTCCCCTTGCGGTCCATGGCTCCAGCACTCTTTGTTGAAAAGACTCTCCTTCCTCCATCGAATTAACTTCTCATCACTGTCCGGGAGCAGTCAGGTATACCTGGATGGGTCTATTCCAGGGCTCCCCTTCTGTTCCATTGGTCCCCGCGTCTGCCCCTCCCCAGAACCACACTTCCTCCATCACTTAACGACCTCGTAAGCCTTCACATGGCTTCAGTGATCCCTCCCACTTGGTTATTCTTTCTCAGAATTGTTTCTAGCTATGTCTGGGTTTGGGCATTTGCATTTCCATTTTAGGGTGAGCTTGTCTATACCTACAGAAAGCCTTGCTTAGATTCTGACAAGAGTTGCATTATACCTACAGATCAATTTTTGGAGAATTAAGCTCTTCACTGTGTTGAGTCTTCTGATCTATGGACACGACATCTCTCTCTGTTTACTTAGCTCTTCTTTGATTTCTTTCCATAGCATTCTATAGTTTTCAGCATACAGCGACTGTATGCCTTTTGTTAGGTTTGACCTAAGTATTCCATTATTCTGGGAGCAATTGCAAATGGCACGGTCGCTTTTAATGCCTGCATACAATTCCATGCGGGGGATGTGCCATCATTTACCGACTTCTTCTGAGTTTGCTGGACATTTACATTATTCATTCTTATATATTTAAAAAAATTGTAACAAACAACTTCCTATATTCAGATTTTACTTATAAAGTCTGAAAACTGAGATTCCTGGATCAGAAGGTACGAATGCGCGTGCCCCCCAGGCAGACCGTGGGATTTGTGTATGGAATGGAAGCCGTCTGCACGGAAGACCGGTGTTTTCCTATTCATGGAATTTTCCTTTCTGTTCACATTTCTTTCTCTTTTAGAACATGGATTGAGTGGCTCTTTAGATCGTTTCTTGCATTGTAGCTGATTACTTTCTGTCACAATATAAAATTCTTTATAGGGCACAATTATTGTTTTCCCTAAAACATGACCTCATCCTGCGTCCTTGCCCACGTGGTAAATGGCGCTGCCATTATTCTCCCCACGCAAGTGGGGAATCTCACGATCCTTTTGCAAATTATTCCCATCTGAATGTGAGTAATGTTATCAATTAGAATAGCTCATTCTTTTCTGTACCCGACAGATACTGCTTTGCCTGCCCTCGTGCGGATTACAGACAGGAACCTGCCCGCATGGCCAGTGGCGGTCCCTCCTGCAGGGAGGGCTGCTCTGCACATCTACTTGCAGAGGAAAGGCTGGCAATGTCCACGTTCCGGGATAAGACTTTTCCAATCGGAGCCATCAGTCTTAGTAATTATTGCCACGTATTTGTTGGTCCATTAAAAATCTGTTACTTAAGCCACTTTTTCTTTGTGGAAACCAAAGCTGCTTTCTCTACACAGGGTTGCTTAGAGACACCCCATCAGCCTCTCCCCGGGCTCCCTCCTTCCTCTGCTCCATCCGCGGGAGAAGGTGCTGTCACCCCGAGCTCTTGTCTTTTGGTGGTGAATTAATACAGCCCAAGGTTTTTTCCCACCAGCTCGATATTTGCCCTTGACTCACCTTTTAGGTCTGGTTTGGCAGTGAGTGCTAGAGAAACTGTACTTTCATTACAGTTTGTACCTTTGACTTACCTGTTCCCAAAGACAGATTTACAGGGAGGATCTTCTGCATCTATCAGGAAAGAACAAACGATCCATGTAGGTGTTGATTGTTCACATATCTTGGAGAATATTCTTTGCCCTTTTGAGGATTTGAACCTCTCCTCTGACCAGAACCCGGAATGTAAGTTCTTATGGAAGGTGCTGGAGAGCCGTGGTTCCATGCCTCACATTTTCTTTTGATGGAAAAATGAGTGAACCCCCCATAGTGACGCTCATAGATTTGTCTTCTGCCTCTAACGGTGTAGTCCGGCCATGGGACTGCCCCTTTTACTAGAGAGGGAAGAAGAGCGAGCCTCGACCCATCGTGAGAAGGGGCACGTAACGGTCAGTGCAGGTGGCTCAGGGCATCCTGTGCAGGGTTAGTGCCCAGGTGTGCGCAGGGCTCCCAGGGCCGTTCACGGACTGCAGTCACAGAGGCCTCGAAACAACACAGCTTCCTGCGAGCAAAAGAGCCCTTCCGGCGCTGAGTTGCCGACCACTGGCTGAGTCAAGTTTCCTCATTCTGCTCCGTCAAGAACATCCGTTTGTTGTTGTTGTTGTTTGTATTTAAAGATTTATTTATTTGAGAGAGAGAGAGGGCACGCGGCGGAGGGGCAGTAGGAGAAACTCAAGCAGCCTCCCCGCCGAGCGCAGAGCCTCATTCCAGCTCGATCCCGTGACCCTGAGATTGTGACCTGAGCCGAAATCAAGAGTGGGACACTTCACCACCTGAGCCCCCCGGGAGCCCTAGGAACATCAGTTTTTGACAACTTGTTCTGGTAGAGGTATTTAGCAAACATTTACAGAATGTCGACTTGGGGGGATATCAGGTCAGAAATACAGACGGAACGGGGCGCCCTGGCTGGCTCAGTGAGAAGAGCATGCGACTCCTGATC
Organism: Nasua narica; assembly: GCA_028533885.1. Lineage (NCBI taxonomy): Eukaryota > Metazoa > Chordata > Mammalia > Carnivora > Procyonidae > Nasua > Nasua narica. The sequence continues at coordinate 2,011,701 of CM052802.1, forward strand.
TTGGAGTCGTGAGTCCGAGCCCCACGTTTGGTGTAGAGATTACTCAAAAAATAATAAACTTGAAAAAAGTAAGAAAGAAATACATAAATATTTCTTGGAGAAGGTGATATTCAGGTAAATGAAATTTTGCCTTTGCTGGAAAAAGTATGAAGTTTGTCCCACAGGCTGTCGCTGGGATCCGACCGGAGCTTCCTCACCAATACTGGGCTGCGGGCGAGCCCCGCGTAGGCTCTTCACCTGGGATTTTAGAGCCCGTGTTTCCTCTCCTCTCTGTCTGTCCGTGCCCACGCTGGGCGTCGCAAACCCGAAGGGCAGCGGGGGGGTAATGGTCTCGGGCGAGCACGTGCTCGTGCCCCACCGGCCTCTGCGGGTCTGGCGCTGGTTTTCAGGCTGTGCTAAGGCATCAGGAATAAGCCCCCTTCGTGCGCCCGTCCTGCTGACCCAGAACACGACCGTCCCCGCAGAAGGCCGTGCGTCCCTGGAGGAAGCTTCTCCGTGGCCAGACCTGAGGCGCGCGTTCTCCGTCCACACGCAGTGTTGAGGCTCTCTGGAGACTCCTCGGGGCACCGAGTAAATTCACCTCCGCAGACAGTGGCGTTCTCGGCTCGCGTCGGAGAGGACTCGTTAGCACATCACCAAAGCGGCTTCGGAGAAGAGGGGGGAAAGGCCAAGGGGCCGGGGCCAGCGTGGGACGGCCGCCAGGGCCCCAGGCCCCGGGCCCCGCCGACGCTGCTCCCCAGCGGCCCGGGCCGGGCGGCTCCCCGAGGGCGGCCAGGCCGGAGGGGCCAGCAGGCGAGGGGGCAAAGAAAGCCGACCGGTGAGGGCGGAGCTCCCACTTAAGCACAGGGGGGACATTCACCCCGCCTGGACAAGCGGAACTACAGGAGCGGAGGGGGGCGAAGGCGGGATCCGAGACGGAAGCGAGCGGGGATCGCTCACTCCCACGCCTCCGCCGCTCACTGCCGCCCTGCCGCCCGGCGCGGACGCCCCGGCCCGCCCGGTGTCCCCGGGCGTGAGCGGCCACAGATGCTCCGTCTCTGGGGAGAAGAAAAGAGCGTTGCAGGACGAGTGCGGGGGCGGGCTGTGTTCGTCAGTGCGGGCGCCCCCGGGAATTCCGCGACCCCCGAGCTCCGGCTCCAACGCGCCTGCGCTTCCCGCGCCGGAAGTGACGCCGGAAGTGACCGGGTGGAAACGGATCTCGGGCAGCCGAGCACATCTTTCCCCTACTCGTGTGTCGCGTGTCCCGCTCCTGAAATTTCAGAGCTTCTACCTGCTGTCTCAGCGTTTCACCAGCGTCTTCCTTTCTCTTCCCAGGCCTCGGCCGTCCTGCTCGCCTCCCTCCTGCGCAGTCGTAGATTTCTTCCTAAATCGTGTTTTCTGGACTCCAGCAAGTGATGGGACGAGCTGGGGTTCCCCTTGCGCTGGGAGGGGGGCCCTGTACTAAGTGGCTCAGCTTCCTTTTAGCCCCTGAGAGATGGAGAGGAAACTTTCTGCAGACATCATGTCCCGAGAAATGGATGGGGCAAATGCGGCGGCCCTGTGCCCGCATGCCGGAGAGAGCAGACACGCTGGCCGAGGCGTGTGCAACGCTGCTTACACTCGGCCCAGGCCTGCTCGGAGGGCTGCGGGGCTGCCCCTGATGCATGAAGGAGCCCACCGACCTGTCCGAAAGGAGGGGGTCCTTCTGGTTCTCAGAGTCTGTGCTTCTGGTCGTTCTCACATCATATTAGCGCTATGAACAAAGCCACCCACCCCGGGGTTTCTGCAGTGAGCTGCATGTCTTCATCGGTCCAGCAAGCTTTACTGGTAACAAAGACCCCAAACCTACAGAGACGGTGCAGGAGCTCCCCGGGGGGTGCTCCCCACTTCCCACCCTGCCCCCGGCCATCCCCCTACCTCCCGGGGCTCTTTAGAGCCTCCCCTCTGAGCTTTACCTTCGGGAGGAGGCACAGACAGCTGTGGTGGTTTCTCCCCACCTCGAAAGCATTCCGGAGCTTCCATTTCTAGCAACACCCTAGACCATGTTGCTAAAAACAGTCTACAGTACTGGATACTCTATCTTTCTTAAAATATGTAAATGCTTTAGTGAGTTGGGAAGTTAGTAGCAAATATTCAGAGGCCAAAACCTGTGTTAGAGGGAGAACCCAGAATAAGCGGGTGGTAAAAACTGTGTCCTTGATTACAGTGGGCAAAGCTGCTGAACTTGGGGTGGTCTCGTGGCCTCACAGGGCAGGGGTGCTGGTGACAAGTCCCAGAGGACCTCGCAGCCACCCCTGCATGAAGGAAAGCCTCACGGAGGCCCCCCTCAGATGGCTCTTGCACACATTCAGCCTGTGATGGGCCTCCAGGGTCAGGGTCCTGGGAGGGGTCCCGTCCAAAGGTCGGCATAAAGCCCCAGGTCGGGGTGGGGCTCCAGGGGCCCATCACAGGGGAGAAGGCCAGGGACTGAGGCAGGGAGATAAGGAAGGAGGGAAGGAGCCAGAAGAATGGGGAGGTAGGAGGGTCCCAGGGAGCAGGACGTGCTGGGTGCCAGTGAGGAAAACGTCCTGAGGACAGAGGGGCAGGTTGCGTGGGGAACCGACCCCGGGTTTAGCGCTCTGTCCTGACTTGGTGGGAGATGGTGGGAGCCGGATGCCAGTGGGCGGTGGCCTACCGGAGACCCTGAGCTGGGAAAGTCCCTTCAGAGTTGTGTCTGCCCCTGGGGTGGCCTGGGGTGGGGGCGGGGCAGCAATGAAGGATTATTTCCACTGAGAGGAGTACCCACATATGCTGGTGGGCCCCACTGAAGGAGGGGAAGGGGCTGGCGCGAGCAGGGAAGGTCAGCGAGGCCCGGTTCTGTGCTCCGAGCTAGGACCCCGTCCTTCGCGGAGTCCGGGCCTTCCCCGTACCCGCCCCCCCCACCCCCCGGCCCGGGGTCTGCACGTTTAACTAGCTCCTCGCTCCCCCGGGGGTTCAGACGGACTTACTACCAGTGACTCAGACACTAGGTCCCTCCCTTGTTCTAGTCTACGCTTTTATAAACCACCTGTTTCATCATCCATTCCATACCCTTCGTGGGAATTGACATCTTACCTGTGAATTGGAGATTTCTAGAATGAACTCGCCCTCCCATTCTGGAGGTGGAGCTAACACTTGCCCAATTTTTACGTTCTATGTCTTTATCATTAATAGTTCGCAGCTTTTAATTTGCACGTACTTTTCACAAATATTCTGCCTTTAAAAATGACGTGAGGGATGTCTAGGTGGCTCAGTCAGTTGAGTGTCTGCCTTCGGCTCAGGTCCTGATCCCGGGGTGCTGGGGTCGAGTCCCGCGTTGGGCTCTCTGCTCAGAGGGGGACTGCTTTTCCTCTCCCTCTGCCTCCAGTTCTACCTACTGGTACTCTATATATCTATCACATAAATAAAATCTTTAAAAATACATGAATAAATAAATAAAAGTGATGTGAAAATCAGATGCTTCGGAACAGAGGATATTCTGAGAAGGTGACCTTGGCACAGGGAGGAGAGGACAGCTGTGAGGTGTCCCCGGCCCGGCCTCCTTCCTCACCGCCCGCGGCCCACCAGCCTCTCGGGCCCACCGCTGGGATACCTGCCCAGCAAGTTCAAACACAATTCAACAGGGATTTAAAAAATCCATTGTCACAACTTATCTTGTCACATATTGATGTCATTTTAACCATTTACTTCTCTAGCTTTGATCTCTCACAGTAGAACAGTTTTGAAACCCTCTGACTTGGGAAGCAGGGTACCACTTTCTCCCCACCAAATTTCTCGAGTTATTTAAAAAAAAAAAACCATTCTCAGGAGTCACACTGGAAACCAAATGTTTAGTGCTCTATGCAGAGCATTTAGGGACAGGGTTCATTTTCTTAAAGGAATAACTTTAAAATCCACAGAGTTCTAGATAAAATAGCCTGCCCGATAACAAAGAAAAGGCATTTATTTCAAAATGAGACGTGGGTGATATTGGAATTCTAGTTGCCTTTGTGGGCCACGACCGTCCAGAAAATAGGACGTTCTATCTGGAAACAGAGCAGGCCTGCCTGGACATGTTCCCCTCCCTGCCTGCATCCCCGTGTTTTCTGTGACTCGGGCCCCTGTGGTCAGCACTGAATCAACCTCCCCTCCACCCCCCTCCCCTCTCTCCCTTCTTTTCCCCTCCCCTCCCCTCCCCTCCCCTCCCCTCTTTTAAGTTCTTGGGAAAGAGAAAAACAAAGTATCCTCAGGCAAATTGAAGCCAAAATGTCACTACAAAGGCAAAACTCTGGAATCTAAAATGTGACACCCTTGGTTCTTTGCTCTTAAAGACCTTACTGATTTCCCGTGGGAAATGAGCGCATTGCAGTGTGACTAGCGAAGGAAGTTCGGAGGTTTCCGACGCCGTTCTCAGAGGTGAAACTAGCTGTGTGTTTCGGGTATGTTTGCCCTAAATTCTTGGACAGTGAGAATACACGACACTTGGAATGTTCTGAGAGATTTGTTTGTAAACCTTTGATTTGAAACGTTACGTTACGAAGGTAAACTACTGAAGTGGAAGGGGGTACGATGGGCAGGGAGGAAGAAGGCAGCGCGGAGGCTGCCCCGGTCCGTGTCCTTAGACGGCATGAAGCCGGCTTCGCCGGCTGGCGCTCCAGGAGCAGGGACGCGGTGGGGATGTCCAGGGACCAGGCACGGGGGCTCCCCCTGTAAGAATGCCACCGGACGGTGTCCCAGTGGGTTGAGTGAGCGGTTTACCGCCGCCGCAGGCCTCGCTCTCTGAAAAGAGAGGCTGAAGAGGAGGAACGATCTGGAATCTTCATGAAACGCACATGTGCTGTGCAGTGTGGTCGGGGGAGTGACCAGCGGGCCAAGCTAAGGGTCCACGCCCCCCATCGACCCCCGGCCCCTTGGCCATCTGCGTGAACACTGTGTTCCCTCGCCCACCGTGCGCCTGAGGACAGGGTCGACTTGTGACTTTCTGTTCAGCACTGTGACTTTGTTAACGTAGTCCCCTCACCAAAACGAAGTCATAGAAAGATGGCGTTTGGGGAATTATGGCCTTGTTCATGGCGTAGGGCCTGCATCACCACCGCTGCGTGATGGAAGTTATTGCAGGAGGGGAATGGGGATTCTGGGGCATGGACAGCAGCACGAGGAGAGGGTGGTCAGTCGCCCCATGGCTGGAAAGTGCTGTATCAGCAGGAAAGGGGCTGGTCCAGGAGCCCGAGGCGTGAACCGGGAATGTTGTTAAGTAGGACTTCCACCCCAGACTGTGGTCTAAAGATAATCCCCGATTGGGTGGCCTGTACCCCCAGATTCTTACTTATTTATTCAAGAAGTGATCATGAATAAGTAGCATTCTAATTGGTCGTCTCCTACCTGAGCTCCTAGAAACGTTATGAACCGATCAGAAAGAATCCATTTTGGCTATATTCATTGTTTCTGTTCACAAGCAGAAAAACCATCGTTTTTGCAAAAATGGCAAATAATCCTCAAAATGTGGAAACTGGAGCATTCTTTGAACCATCGGAAGAGAAAAAGCGACACATTCCCGTGTAGGTGGCTGACCTGCGGGGACGCGTACGACCTCAGTCTGCTTTGAAAGGTGCCTAGTGCTGGTTACAAGTGATAAAATAGTACAACCCATAAGTCTGGAGAAAGCGGCCTCCCAGCACCCGCGAGTGGACACCCATCTCCCACACTTGTAGCTCTGGGCCTCACTCGGACTGACTCTACTTTAGAACCATTTTTTAAGGAATGAGAGAAACAATGGGAAGTCCTGAGTGCCCAGAACACAATGTGCTTGTGGTTACTGGTCGCTATTTTTAGATGAGCTTTCCTGCCCGCCCATTCTGCTGTATTTCAGCACCGCACCCGACGCCAAGACGGTAGAGCAGGGCGAGTGCTCGGACGGATGGAGGGACTGGAAAGGGAGTCTCGGAGAGGCAGAGGAGGGACTCAGCAAGTTGGCCTCTGGTGTCAGGAAAAACGTGTCCTTTCCAGCTTTCCAATTTCCAACTTCCCGTTGCTGGATTCACCCTGTTGTAAGGGAAGTGCTGCATCTTTGGGGACAGAAGCTCTCTGATGAAGAAATTGTAGTGATTTCTGTCAATGTTTTAATTTAAAGATCAAGGGCTTTGTTTTTCCCCACTGGGAAATCTTGCTTCTGGACTGGCAGAAAAGTCTTATCTGACTGGTTCTTCTGAAATATAGTCCCCGGGACACCAGTGAAATGCACTCGGCATCAGCCGTGGCAAGGGTGTTCCTCAAGAAGGAGGAGGAGGAGGACCCGCGTCTGCGTTTCACGAACCACGGCTCCGTGTGGAGCCTGCAGAAGGCCCTTCCATCACAGCCCCGTAGACATTAGGACAGATTCCCGGAGGTTCGTTCTGCTGCACGGGTTCCACGATCAACCCTATCCTGCTTTTTAGACGCAGAACAGATTTCATGGGGACCCCCAGCATGGCCTTGAGATGAGACCAAATGACGAATATCCATGCGGAAAAGAACCCAGTACCAGCTCCCACGACCTGCTGCCGGAGATAGTCACGAGTCGGATTGATGACGTAAAGCTCTGTGATGTCGCCTGTGTCACAGTACGCCCGCCCTGTGGAGGGTCCCTCCGTCACCAGGAACTAGAGACCCTGCGTCCCTAGAGACAGGAGGCTTCACTACTTTTTCCCGGTTTACTGGCCCAGCCCAAATCCTCTTTAGAATTCCTAATTAATTGAAGCTCCCAAAGTCAAGCTTTCTTTGTCTTGCCAATTCCTGGCAGATTTGTTGTCCTTTCATCTATAAAGAATAAAGAATAAAAACTGAGGGCATCTGGGAGGCTCAGTGGGTAAAGCATCTGCCTTCAGCTCAGGTCATGATCTCAGGGTCCTGGGATCGAGCCCCGCATCGGGCTCCCTGCTCAGCGGGGAGTCTGCTTCCCCCTCTCTCTCTGCCTGCCTGTGCTCTCTCTCTTTCTGTCAAATAAATAAAATCTTAAAAAATAAAAAAAATTAAAACTGCCTGTCTGATCATTTCTCTAGGTCTCAGCTTCATTATTGGGTCTCTGTGCACAGGGACTAATACTTTGATTTTCTTCCTCCTGTTAATCTGTCTCGTGTAAATTCAATCCTCAGTCCGGCTGGAAGAGCTTGAGGGTCGAGAAGGATTTCCCCTGCTTCACCGCGGTCCCCAAAATCCATAGCGGCACCCGGAGCGTCGTAACTTCAGCGTAGGGCAGGAGTGTGGTGAGGCCCGGGACACCTGCTGGTTGGGTACTCACTGTGGGCCGCTGCTCTCTTGCAGGAGGAAGGCACCGTCAAGGAGATCGACATCAGCCACCATGTGAAGGAAGGCTTCGAGAAGGCCGACCCTTCCCAGTTTGAACTGTTGAAAGTTTTAGGACAAGGATCCTACGGCAAGGTAAGTTGGGCTTTGGTTCGTCGGAGTGGGTCTCACGCCCCGTGCAGGTCCCCCATCCCAAGGCAGAAAGCCCTTGAATGTCGGGGAAGGTGAATGTAGGGATGGCCGGGCCGGCTCCCGAGGCCGAGGAGTGAGACTCGTGGACACACACACACGGCTCCCCCCCACCCCCCGTTTGTGGGTCCCATGCTCACTGCCCCCGCACGTTGCACCATTACGTCACACGCACATTGCCCCATTACGATTGTGTCGCTCAGACTGCGCGAACCACAGCTGCCTGGGCCCGCGGGATACCCCACACCGCCCGCCTCTGCTCAGACGTCCCTGGGCGTCTGTCTACTCGTCACCATGCTGAGGACAGTTCTTGACCTGGAGCCGAGGCATCCCCCAAAGCACGGACTCAACAAGAAGGAAGAAAGCAGCGCCCTTCGCGGCATTCGGGAGTTAGGAAGGCTGGGCCTCACCGCCAGCCCCCTCTCCTTGCCCTTGGCCTCAGCTATACAGCCGCTCTCTCTCGAGCCTCAGTTTCCCTCTCTACACAATGGGGACGGCACAAACCATGTGATGGTCCTGCCATCCGCCCGCTGCCTCAGCTGCATCTGTGCACAGAATCGAGCCCTTTGTGTCACCGTCAAGGCGCGGCCAGGCCATTCCCTCCCAGGAATGAGAAGTGGGTGGCCCTTCACTCGGGCCACATCCCAGTTCGGCAGGACGGCCACGTGAGAGTCCCCCCAGCGCCGTGCTGGTTCCTCCGCGTCCCCGGGGAACGGCGAGAAATCCGGAGACTGATGGCGAGATTTCTGGAATATCGGGGCCCGAAAGGAGCGGTACGGCCCTTCCCTAGGGCGCACGCAGAGCAGCAGCTGGCTTCCAAAGAGCTGCTTTGTATGGAGCGCAGACATTCACCAGACCTCTCTGTTCTTCCGAGGACTCTGTGCCGAGATGAAATCACGTGCCTGTTGATTTAATGCACAACTAATAATACATTAGTGATGTTCTGGAATGTCTCCCACAGACCATGAAAATTTGGTAGCTTGCAAAATTTATCTTTTGGCCTGCATATAGGGTGGACTGCCTTTTTGTTTTCTTTTCTGCTTTCGTATAGTAATGTGGGAAGGAGGTGTATTCACTGATTTATATACAAACACGGTCATTTTGAGCCACGCCAGATTTCCAGTATTCAAGATTTCGTGTCCTGCAAAAATGGCTGTTTAATGTGGTCCGTAAAGTATTTTTGGAAGCAGGGAATGAAGACTTCAGTCTCTCACAGCATAAGGAGCCTTACTAAAAGCATACAGCAGAGCCTATTTATGGGGTAATGGAATGCCGGCCGTTAATTAGAAATGTCAGAAAAGAGGAGAAGGCATCATTCTCTAAGAACTAGGATTTCGTAATAGAGACAAGCAAATTCATGGACAGTCCCCACGTGGTGTTTCTGGAGCACATTCTCTGCTGAGTGGTCCAGGTGCGGGCCGCCGCGGGCGCTGCCTGTGGTTGGGTCCCCCTGACCTCACTGTGGGTGCCACCCCCCACCCCCAGCTCCGGTGCTTGGGAACAGACCCAGGGACCGATGTTTATGAGCTCGGCGGGGACACGCGTCTGGGGCTCTAGGGGTCTGTCCAGAAACTCACATGGACGGAACCAGCTCTTGAAGATGCCCTCCTCTGAGACCCGGGGTTCCAGATGAAGGAGAAAAGGCTTTGTCCGATTCCTTCCCAATTTCAAATTCTGAATTTGCTTTAAAAAAAAAACAGTCTTTGAAAAAAAAATGAAAAAATAAAAAAACCCATTCTTTGGAAAACAAGTGAACCAACGAACGGAGTTTGGTGGAACGGTGGGAATGACCGGCTTTGCCGCGCTCCGTGCTGTCCTCTGCGGCCTTCCGCACGCCTGCCCTTCCCACGCGCACGGAAGCCAGCCTGCGCACGGCGCAGCAGGTAGCGGCGAGCGCGAGAGCTAAGAGGAAGAGGCAGGGACCACGGGTTCGGGTGTCCTAACCCCGCTCACGACCGAGTTCCCAGCCCGCGTGTGGGGCGGCGCTGGGCCCTGGAAGTGAAGACCAGGACTCCCGGTGGACGAGGAGTCGAACAGACGGGACAGGACTCCGGAAACCTCTCGGAAGTGCCCTGCGATGACTTGGAGCCGACATCAGGCACTAGAGCCGCAGAAATTACCTTAGTCCACGCAGCGCTGTCTGTCGGGAATGCTTTATAAAAGCAAAACTAAGGGGCACCTGGGTGGCTCAGTGGGTTAAAGCCTCTGCCTTCAGCTCGGGTCATGATCTCGGGGTCCTGGCATCGAGCCCCACATCGGGCTCTCTGCTCATCAGGGAGCCTGCTTCCTCCTCTCTGTCTGCCTCTCTGCCTACTTGTGATCTCTCTCTCTCTGTCAAATAAATAAATAAAATCTTTAAAAAAAAAAAAACAAAACTAATGACAAGAAGGGGAAAGCTGCATGTTCTGACACTGCACGGTATTTTCTTCTTCACCCCTAAATAAACACTGTATGCCCCGATGCGGGGTCGTCCTGCTTTTGTCCTCTAGAAGAGACAAGACAGGCAAAGCTAAATGTTTTCATCCTGCAGAAAGCTCCAGCGAAACAGAATTCCCTTCTTGCCTCCACTCCCAAGAGCAAAGAGCCAAAGTGAATCTGGACCCCAGTGTCCCCAGGTTGTATTCACCTGTCACTGGGCCCCTCCATTCACCTGGTGTAGGTGATGTAGAATATAGGAACATTCTTTTCTTTAAGATATTCAGGGGAAAGACAGGCAGATTACAATTCCCACGTTCTGAGAAAGGATCAACCCAAATGAAAACATGCCCTTGCTTTCCTATCACTTAACTGGTAGCACGTAAGAATGGGTCTTTAAGTGTCTTCCTTTGGAGGACATCGTCCCCCTGGCTTCCCCTGAAGGTGCGCAGCCGCCGAGTCGACTCCTGTGTCAGAGAACACTGCAACCATCGCGACGTTAACTCGGAGAGCCGGCAAGTGTGCCGAGAGAATTAGGCGGTGGTTTCGCTGATTACAGTGACGCCTGAAGATCTGGGGCAATGTAGGGTGACACGGCGTCTGCGTCTGGGTCCTCACATAACGTCCTTGCATGTCACGTGCTCAGCTGCCACAGAAGCAGTCGAGAAGAGCTGGGGAACATGTTACAGCTGGATGAGAGACGGGAGGTCGGCCACTGTATGTGCTGGAATTATCCAGGATTCTCCAGAACTTATCTCACTGCATCAAAATGTGTTTCTGAATGATGCGCGTCCAGCCCCAGAGGCAGCCGCACGGCCATGGGCAGGGGCCGCCTGTGGCGCGTGAGCCCGTCTCCTCACTCATGACCACGTTCACTGGTGGCATTGACGACACCGTAGTTTGTGCCCTCAAGGCTCTGTTTACCTCCTGCCGGGCCCTGCTTCTCCAGGGGTCCCTCCCACTGCGGTTCTAGTGGTAGCCCCCAGGGCCCGGCGCATAGTGGGGGCTTCGCGAGCACGGTGAGAATGAATTTCTTCCAGTTCTTTCCAAAAATGTAAGAACTCTTTTTTTTTTTTTTAATTTTATTCACTTGACAGAGAGAGACACAGCGAGAGAGGGAACACAAGCAGGGGCAGAGGGAGAGGGAGAAGCAGGCTTCCTGCCAAGCAGGGAGCCCGACATGGGACTCGATCCCCGGACCCCAGGACCCCAGGACCATGACCTGAGCCGAAGGCAGACGCTTAACGACTGAGCCACCCAGGCGCCCCTGGAAGACTCTTTTAATAACACATATGTGTAAACATCCATCACTATCAATCATCTCATTTTTAAAAGCCTGAAATACAGTAGAGGAAAAGCCTTTACGGGCAATGCTTCATGCAAAATTTAACATCATTTCCGCTATCTTAGTGGGTGGCAGACCCGAGAACTGGGCTTCGGGGGCAGCCTTCGGCGGAAAGGGGTTTCCACGAGCCCTCGAGCTCATATGTGTGCTCGGCGTGTTCCCGTGCGCGTCACGCGCCCCCTCCTTGTATTGTGGGGGAAGAGGTGGACAGAGGGATGAAAATGCCAGCAGAAAAGATGGTCTCGCTGTTGCACATCTAGGAACAGGGGTTTTAATGCTGTTTCCGGTCTTGTAAGAACGCCCCGTCTTGAGGCTGAGCGGTAGGCTTCACTACGGCTCAGGGGTCAGCTGAGGGGTCAGTAGGCTCGCGGCCCCCAGCTGCGGCACACGGAGGGCTTGAGCAGGGAGCTACGGCAGCTTCTCCGCACAGTGACTGGGGGCCCAGGCTGGCTCGCCGCGCGGCCCCACGGCCGTCCTCGGCCCCACGCAGGGGCTCAGCCGGAGTGCTTTGGTCCAGCTCTGCAGCGCTCTGGGCCCAGAGGTCCCACTGCCCCTCGGCTAGAGTCACAGCTGTTTAGCCACGGCCCCTTCCCTGCCACGGACACCCCTGTCCCTCACCCTGTGCCTTTCAGGGCCCAGCTCTCTTTCCGGGGTGCTGGGCACTGATGCTTGGGCCCAGGCCCCTCAGGAGGGCCCCCAGCCTCTCCCACCTGCTCGCTGGCTTCCCGCCCATCACCTGGACCCCGATTGCTCCCCTCCGCCCACGCGCCCGCACCAGCCTGGGGACGCGGCTCGGAGCCCCGAGGGGACGGAGCGTGTGCAGACACACTGCGGAGCCCCTGACTTCCCATGAGTCAGAGGACGCAACACACTGGGCAGTAAAGTTTTTCTCCGCACAGCCCGCCCTTCTGACCACGGCTGGGGCAGCTCTCCCCGCCTGTCGGGAGGCTCACCCCCAGCAGGATGTCCTCAGGCAGAGCCGCCCTCCCCCCATTGGCACAGGCTTGCTCTCATCCTGTGGGGCCGTGAGACCCCAGACTCTCCCCGCGGGTCTGCACCACAGACCCATCCAGATCATCCGGCCGATAAGTGTAGACATGTCCTGTCCCCCCCAAAGATCAATAGTAATGCTCAGTGACACAATAGTCCAAACCCAAGAGAAAAGGGGGAACCTATTTCTAATTGTGACTGCCCGGGCCCCTCTTTCCTGGAGGCAGCACGCAATGGTGCTGGCTTGTCCCCCTTGCCCTCGTTTTTGTCTGGGCCAGAGGAGACAGGGGTCATTGGCATTGATCCCGATCTGTGATCTGAGTGCGAGCCGCTGTGGGGAAGGAGCGGGACAGGAGCTGTCCCAGGGCCAGGACCCGCTCTGGGTCGGGCAGCGGCCTGGGCTCAAGGGCACGTGGTGAACCAAGGGCGGATTCTGCGAACCTGCGTTCCTGTGCGGGGACTTCATGTCTTCAGGGTCCTAGAGCAGACACCCAGCGGTGTCCTGTGAGGAAGGGACACCCTCTGCTTTGGACACCCTGCCCTCAGCCATCTTCTTCCCCCTTACTCTCCTCCCCAAGGGGGAAGCTGTGAGAGAGCAAATCCCACACGGGTCTCCGTCCCCCACGGGCGGCCCCGTCCGCCAGCCCCACACCTAGTGGCGCTGTGTCCCCAGAGGCATGAGCAGTGGCAGGTCCCTCTGGCTCCCCGAGGCAGGCTTTTGGGGCAGGGCTGGGTCCCCGTCACCCCTGTGGCGGCCCCTCCACTGGGTAGCAGGCGTGGTCCACGTGGTGGTCTCTGTCCTGCCAGTGGATCTTTGTGTCGTCAGTGCCCCGGGTGTGTGTGTGTGTGTGTGTGTGTGTGTGTGTGTGTGTGTGTTACTCATTCGGTTCAACAATTGTGACTATGACCCTAAGCTCACAATTTTCTTTTTGGTTTTCCTTGATGTTGTACCTCAAAATGTGCTTCAAAAATGTCATTAAAGATCCACACAAGTGTCTCTAAGAGCCATTTAGAAACTATTTAAGAAAAGAAGAAAGAAACCATATAAATTTAACTCTGCTCAAAGCTAAAATTTGGGTGAAGAAAGCTCAAGAGAAGAACACTCGTTTATCTTGAGCGTCAGAGTATCCTCGCGGGCGGCCCTCCCAGCGGGGACTTACCACGGGGTATCTGGGAAAAACCAAAGGATCTGCCTTAAAATTTCTGAATATTACTTGTGTGTCTAAACAACCAGTGTTTGTTGTTGTTTTTCCAGAAGGGTGGTATTACCTCTGATAGAAAATGTTTAGGAAAAAGTGGTATCAAACACAAATGATTCTTAACACACACATACACACACACACACACACGTGATGCTGTTTATCACAGAGTTGCCGTCGATTAGACGACATTTGTCCTGGCAGCTTAGATGTTGGAGGAAATTTTACATATTTATTTTATTTTATTTTATATATTTTACTTTTTTTACGTATTAAAATATGTAATTTACATATTTTATTTATTATAAAATTAAAATTTATAAATTTTACATATTTATTTTTCCCCCTAAACTCCCTTGTGTATCTATCGCCTTGTGGAATCAAATAAGGACGATGGGTTCAAAGTCTCCCCCGACTCCAGATGTCGCTGTCGCGTGCTCTCTTTATCAGGTGTTCCTGGTGAGAAAGACCAAGGGCTCTGACGCAGGACAGCTGTACGCAATGAAGGTTCTGAAGAAAGCAACCTTGAAAGGTGAGCATTTCCCGGGGGGGCTCGCCGTGTTTGAGACGCGGAGCTGAGGTCCGTGCCCCGCGTGCTGTCTGCGTAAGTCCACGTGCTATGTAGCACCGCGTGATTTCTGACCACCTCCAAAGGAGTGTAGCAGACACATCACTCTCTGAGGACGGCAAACAGTATAAACATTTCCCTGAACATTTAACCTAGTCCTGCAACATTTCCACGGTTTTCAGAGAGAAAGCCATATTGCCTAAATACCATTCTCCCACATATGTCCGGCTGTGTCGCGCCATTCGCAAAAGAGCCCATCCGGGAGGAAGGCAGAAACAGGTCGTACGGCTGCGTGTGGACCGGAGCTCAGCCTGAATCCTCAGTCAGACTGGATTGCTCAGTGTCCAAAAGACGTGATTCACGCCTGTGGTACTTCCCTCTGGGTTTCAGAAAGACAGTCGGACCCCTGATCCTGGTGCTCTGTACCCCCCGCCCCCCAGGGAAGTGGAAGCACTAAACACAAGCTCAGAATAAAACTGCATCCAGAATCCCCTTTCCTGGCTCACGGCCCCATGGCCCACAGCATGGAGAGTCGAGCCCCTGCCCGCTCTGGTTCCCGCCGCCCGCTCGCCCCGTTGGGGACGGAGGGGCCCGTCCCCTGAGCAGGGTAAGCTGTCCCAGCACACACACCCGGCCCTGGGCAGGTGTGGGCGACTTTACTGGTCATCTGCACTCCTCGCAGTCGGGGGGGGGGAGCAGAACCACTGAGGACCGGCTGGAGGAGGCCGGCCTTGTAGCAACAAGAAGACGGGGCCCCTGGGGCCCGCGGAGGGCGTGCAGGGCCTGTTTGTAAGCTCGCAGGGAGCTGAAGCCTGGCGAGGCCCAGATGGGGTGCGGCTGCGCGAGCTTACCCGGAAACCGCAAGGTGGGGGGCCTTTCTCCCAGGGTGGGGGCTGCCTGTCAAGGCCAGGGGGCTCTCAGTCTGGCCTTTGGGCTGTGGGGCTCAAAGATGTCAAGGCATTGTGTGACTTTTTAGGTCTTCAGACAGTGTCCTCAGCAAGTACATTCGGGGGACAATACAAGGAATGTATCGTTCTCTGCACACTCGTCACTTACCCATGGCTGGCAGATAAGATAACCAACAATAGAGGCCAGGAATTTGTAAACTAAATAAATAGCCTTACACATCCTAGGTTTTCCAGAGAACAAGTGTCCTTCCAAAGGGGGTTGTTCAAGGATGGGACCCTAAATGGCTCCTTTTCCCTTTAATCACAACTGTCCCTTCTTCCCCTCAAATACGACCTCACCGTCCCCTGCCCCGGGAGGAGCGGGAAGGAAAAGTAGGAGGGACGTTGGAACCGCTGTCCGGGAATCCGCGGCCGCGCACCTGCTCTGAAGGCCCAGAGTCGAGTCAAGGAGCCAGCCTCGCTCTGTGTAACCCGCTGCTCAGCCTGCATGCTGCCAGCGCTGACCTTGACCTCTCCGCTCGTGCCCAGCATGCCGGCTCTGTGATTCACCCTCCGTGGATGCACATCTCCGCATTTGTTTGTAATCCGAGCCGGCGTCCTTGAGACAGTGCCCTGGGCCCCGCGTCCCACGGGTCAGGGCAGAACGCGGCGTCTGCACAGCGCTTGTCGCAGCGTTGGAGGCACGGGCTCCGGGTCAGCACAGGGCTGAGCGTGCGCAGCCCGGAGACACACGTCACACTGCAGGAAACAGGCCAGATGAGAACTCTCTCGAGGCTCCCGGTAGCTTTCGTTTTCTTCCCTGGGCTCTATATTTTCCCAACAAAAATATAACATGTTTGACCTTTTAGAATGTAAAGTTATTTGTTACATACTCTGGCCCATGTGCTGGATGATGGAAGATTGTTTTCATGTGGGAGAAGGAGCTGTGTGAGCATAAAAGAAGAGGAAGGTTTCCCGGGTCCTCGTGCTCCTTTAAAAGCCGTCTTTCGAACCAAACATGATTGGACCTCTTTACTGCTTCGGCTTTCCATAATGGTCCCCCACAAGAGAGTAGATTTTTTTCCAGAAATGAGATGGAGATTGATTTTCTTAAGAGAAAATAAAAAGGGGGTGTATATATAAATATATATACACACACAACGGAATACTACTCGGCCATCAAAAAAATGAAATCTTGCCATTTGCAACGATGTGGATGGAACTAGAGGGTGTTATGCTGAGCGAAATAAGTCAATCAGAGAAAGACAATTATCATAAGATCTCACTGATATGTGGAATTTAAGAAACAAAACAGAGGACCATAGGGGAAGAGAGGAAAAAATAAAACAAGATGAGATCCGAGAGGGAGACAAACCATGAGACTCATAATCAAAGGAAATGCACGGAGGGTTGCTGGAAGGGAGGCGGGTGGGGGGTCGGGTAACTGGGGGCTGATCATTAAGGAGGGCACGTGATGGAATGAGCACTGGGTGTTCTATGAAGCTGATGAATCACCGAAGTCTACCTCTGAAACTGGTAAAACGTTGTATGTTAATCAATTGAATTCAAATTAAAAAGCTTAAGGAGGAGAGAAAGTAAAAGGATTTGCAAAACACTGCTTCGGATGAGGTGGTCCTTGGACACATCACAGGAGGACCGAGTATGTGCTGGAAGGAGGCCAGGTGTCTGTGTGCACGGCAGGGAGAGGACGCCGAGGCTTGGCTCAGGGGATTACTGGAGTCTGCTGGACTCCACGACTCCTGCCTTCCTCGAGCCCGGGGTCTCTGGATCTCTCCTCCTTCACGGGCCCCCATTTTGGAAGCTGATTGGTCATCCCACAGAGCGGGCGAGAGAGACAAGGAAGGCACAGTGACCGTGGCAGTGACGCTCCCCGCTCACCAGCAACACCCGGAAATACAGACAATCCCCCCAAAGCAAGAGTGCGAGGAATCTGAATAGTGAAACCGTGTTGGGAAAGTAAACGTGAAAAGGGGGCGGGGGGGGGGGTGCGGAGATCATCGTAAAACTCCGCGTTGTTTCTCAAACACACCGGTGACTGTCGAGCGTGCACGAGAGAGAATTGTCAGCGGAATTCCAGATAACTTGACAGAAGGATAATGGCTGCTGACAGCTCTATTTTATCTTTACACGAGTTCGGGGTTGTCAGGCGCCTGCCCCCTTTCTTTAAGGAGGTGGCGCATCACTCATGAGGGGAATGTCGGCTGCGCGGTGCCACCGAGGAGGGTGTAAGAAGCTGGCGCCCCCGGCCCCGTCGGCCGGCGCCCCCTCTCTGCCTCGCAGGGCAGGGCTGCTTGCCTGCTGCCCGATTAAGGACCCGTTGCGAACGTTCCCCTCCTTCCCTAACTCTGCATTCGTTACTCCGCGCTGAGTTGTTGCGGGAACAATTCCGTGCCGAACACCGCGAGTCCAGAGCGGATGCCCCTTCGTGTCGTACGGGAATGGGGCTCAGATGACCGCACACCTGGTCCCGAGCATGAGACCAGGAACGAAGACAGCCCGGTCCATCCCCCGTTAGTGAGTCAACAGGTAGGGACCACCGCCCCCCTTAGTAACAGTGGCTCCCCAGCGTGGTCCTGGCTGGAACCGGGGCCCCCCGAGGTTCTGAGTTGGTCGGTCTGGGTGGGTGTCTACAGGAAAATTCGTCACCCCCAAGGGAGAGAACCCCGATACAGCCATCGGGACACACACCTGGGCCCTGGGGGGCGTCCTGCTTCACCTCTGCACCTGTGTCGCCGTGGGGAGCCTCTCCTGTCCTCGTGTCCTCCTACTTATAAGGGGGTGATGCCCGTGAGAGTCCCTGCCTCGTGGCGCTGCTGACGCGAGAAGTCCATTCACCGCGAAGGCCGGTGTCTGCTGTCCTCGGCTCTGCTCCTTCTCTCCGTGACACTTTTCCTGTCCCCATTTGGGTGGGTCTGACTGCGTGCGGGAGTGAGGAGGGAGGCTGGAAGCATTCCGTCTTCCTCCGGCCCCGGGGTCTGCGGCTACCACGGCGATAGTCTTCGACTGGAAGCTGCACAGGGGCCCAAACGCTCCGCCCGCGGCCGGGCTCCCGGGGTAGCATCGCTCCTTGCAGGGGGCCGTCCGCCGCTGCCGGGAAGGGCTTCCCTCGATAAGGACGTTCTTCACAATGATCATTTCCTGATAGGACTTCACCTGTGTTTTCGTGCAGAGCTCATCTCTCAGCCATCTCCCCTGTAAGTGAACTTTCTAAGCCCGAGGGCGGGCTTCCCTGCTTTGAAAGAAATGAGTGTTACTCTAGCCTATTGATTCTCAGGGGAAAAATACATTATTCTGGCAAAACCTCTGTCGATCAGTCCCGTGACTCCCGGCCCGTTATGGTTACGGCAAATGTGTTTGTTGGCAGCGGTGGAAGGACCGGCAGCCACGGGGACGGAGGACCTGGACCCGGTACCGAGCTCGTGGGCCCGCCGGCGGGGCTGTTTCCGCGCATCGGCGTCCTTTCTCGGCCGAGTGGAGCGCCGAGGACGTCACTCGGACTGTCGGCGGATGCGCCGGGCGCGCAGAGCGCGTGGTGGCCCGGAGGAACACACGGTTCCATCACACGGATGGCGGTGCCTGAGCTGGGCTAGCCCCCCGTCCGGCCCAGCCCAGGGGGCCTCCGGCTCGGAATGCGGGTTCCCACACCGTTCTGTGGATTCCTTTTCTCGCGCGCCGACCTGCTTTGTGCCGAGACGCTGACTTATCCAGAACCCGAGCTTCGGTTCCTGCCTTAGTGTCAGCAGATTTTATTTTCGGGCAAATTCATGAATGTCCTGTAGTTCACATTCGGAGAATTGTCGATGCCGGGGGTGGGGGTGGGGAGGAGAGTAAAGCAAGTCGCGAGCACACGTTCCAGGTGCCCCTCCTGGTAGAGCTGGGAAGCCACTCCCCACCGCCCACGGCGTGCGGCGCCGGGACCCGACCTACCCAGGCGGCCGTTTCCAAATCCGGAAGCCGTGGCCGGCTAATTGTCCTGAGGGCTCTCACCATTCAGGACTTGTTTTCCCAGTACAGGTTCTGGGACCGAGAGTGAAATGACAGTGACTCCCCCTTACGCCTCCCTGGCTTGTCTTTCAGGGGCCTCCTGGAGGCACCTGTGTCCCTTGGGACCTTTGTTCGTTTCTACCCGAACTGTGTTTCTTGGATTATAGCTAGGCTAGAAAGTGGGAAATGAATGACTGCCCCTCCTTGTCATCTTTAATGTCAATGTCAACGCAGAAGAGAAACAGGCTGAAGAGTCATCCACAAAAGGATTCTTCAGTCAAGAAATGACCTAAGTCCCATGTCCCCGTCTCTTTAAAAAACCTGGTATAGAGAAAAGAACAAATCTTGAGGCTTCGTATGGTAACCAACATGGTGACCATTTTTAATTCTCATTGTGGTTTTCTTCCTTTTCTCACGGGAGGCTGCTTTTTGCTACAAATTCGACTTTTAAAGATTCAAAGTATTGTGCAAGGACAGATTTTCGTCTGCTACCGGGAGGCTGCTTGGGGTATGATGTCTGGCCCCGTGGGTCCCTGTGGGCGAGAGGAGGAAGCAGGGAACAGGGGTGCCGGCGCTGAGCCGAGCCTGAGCTCACCTCCCACCTGCCCGGGGAAGCCCGTCCTGCGCGAGCATTTCCAACTGGCCCGCTCAGACCCGACCGGCCGTTTCTCAGGGGGTCTGGGGACGCGCCAGGAGGGCGGGGATGTAGGTTCCGAGACGCAGCCTCGAGGGTCCAAACCTCTCCCCTCCGAGGTGCCAAGCCAGTAGGCTGGCGGCAAAAACAGCCCTTGCATTTTGGTTTCTCACTCATTTCAAAGGACGGTGGGTATTGAGATACTTTGTTACTACCGAAAGGGGCATTCGCCACCTCTTAACTCCTAAAATTCCAGAACAGGCCAAGTGGTTAAGTAAAAAGATTAGTAGGTTGGAACGTCCTTAACTTTAAATTCCTCATGAGCCCAAAGAGTATGTACATCTAAAGTTGTCTAAAGGAGTGTGGGGCATCCCCCCACGCAGATGTTGGCATGACCCAAAAAAAGAGAGTTTCCAGAAAGTAGCTCTATTTTATATTGCGTGTCCTTCCATCAGGGCAATCCCATGGGGCGCCTCCTCCCTTGTTTTCCTGGGAAGGAAACCGTGCCCTTCACAGTGGGGTGAATTTCTGGGCGTCTCCACATTCATCTTGGCGCTTGGGGCTGCCACGGGCCATGATGGCTGAAGGACACCTGAAGGTCACGGCTGGCACCGGGGGACGCCAACAGCCGTACAGAGCAAAGCCCGTCGTGAAAACCATATCCCCCTAATCCTCCACGTTGCAGGACAGCCACAATTACAGGATTGAGATAAAAAAAAAAAACATTTATCCCCAATATGTATGGCTTATTAATGAATCTCAGAATAGCTTGAAATATATTTTTCTTTTTATATCTGTAGGAACAAGCCCCACTCAATTCCAGACTCACCTGTCAAATCCCAGGAATAAACATCCCAGGGAGAGGACGGGGCCGGCCCCCGGTTCTGCACCAGCCTAGAGCTGCCCGGCGAGGCGGCTGCCGACCGGACGGTCTCCTGGCTCAGCTCGCAACGTCTCCCCACCTCCGCCCCGGGATGCAGGGATGCAGCGAGCCTGTCCCAGGGGTTCCTATTTGATGCGTCTGGGTCCTAGGACTCCAGACCCCTCGGCGGCGCGAGCCGTCCAGAGGCAGCTTACAGACAGCCTCGGCCGGTGACGCATTTGCGCTCCAGGCCGGCGTCTCAACGGGGCTGCCTGTCTGGGGGCAGAGCCGCGGGTCCAGGCCTTTCCGCTGTCCCCGGCTCTGGCCGGAAAGCGACCAGCGGGGCAGGGGGAGGCGTCGGGGAGGGCGGAGCATGGGCTCTGCTTGGTCCGGATGGACGCAATCCGCAGACCTGGAGAGCAGGGGTCCCCTGCACGTGGTCTCGCGGCCGAGGGCACCGCTCTGGGGAACCACTGCCCCGCGGGTCCCCGGACACGGTCGGTCGGGGACCCCATCTCAACACCGAGCAGAGTGTATCGTGTGCACACAGCTTGTTTCCCGCCTCCTGGGGAGGACGGTGCTCACCTGCGGAGTCGCCGGCGGGGCGCACGTGTGTGGGGCAGGGCGCACTTGGGTGGGCAGCGGTGCACGTGTGTGGGCGTGGGGCGCACGTGGGTGGGGGCGCACGTGGTCGGGGCGCACGTGTGGGGGCGGGGCGCACGTGTGTGAGGGCGCACGTGAGTGGGCAGGGGCTCACTGTGGGTGGGAGCGCGCGTATGTGGGCGGGGCGAACGTGGGTGGGCGGGGGCACGTGGATGGG
>CM052802.1:2033371-2101141 GCA_028533885.1 Nasua narica
ATGGGTGGGCGGGGTCTCACTGTGTGGGCGGGGTGCACGTGGGTGGGCGGGGGGAGGCGCATGTGCGTGGGCGGGGTGCACGTGTATGGGCGGGGGGCGCGGTCCACTGTGTGGGCGGGGTGCACGTGGGTGGGCGGCGGAGGCGCATGTGCGTGGGCGGGGTGCACGTGCGTGGGCGGGGCGCACGTGGGTGGGCGGGGGGCTCACTCTGGGCGGGGGGATCTCGTCGGTGGGGGGATCCCGTCGGTGGGGGGGGGTCCCGTCGGGATGGCGATGGAACAGAGGCCGCTCCCGGGGGAGGACGGCCGTCAGGGGACGGGCGCCCGCAGCCCCACAGGCCCTGTCCGCCCGGCCCGCTCTGCCGAGGGAGCCGACACCGCCCGCAGGCCGGCGGAGGCAGCTGCGAGCTCCTCGCCGTGCGGCGGCGGCCCAGGCCCGGGGAGCGCTGACACGAAGGGGTGCGCCCAGCGGCAGCTTGGCCTCCTCCGGCCGCACGGAGGACGCGGACGCGCAGACAGGGAGTGGGCAGGAGGGGAACGTGGGGTCAGGCGGGGGAGCTGCGCCTTCGCCGTCCAGAGGTCCCGTTTCTAGGAGCAGGGGACCGACTGTGTCGCGGGGTCGGCATCTTCTCGCCTCACGAGGAGCCCGTGCTCTGCCGCCGTAGTGCAGTCCCGCCTCTGTTCCCACGGGAGGGGGAAGGGACACCGAGCAAAGCCTCGGTCCCCGGACGTGACTCAAAAACGGGAAGACAAGACTGCCCCCAGCCTCCTAAAAGGCTGGCGCGCAATGCCCACGGCCCCTGGGGAGAGCAGGACCTGAACTCGGGGCTCGCGGCTCAGCCGTACGAGGCCGCAGCTACGGCCAGTGAGCGTCTTCACTCGGAGCGCCGTGCCCCACGCAGTCCCCGAGGCGACAGTCCGCCCTCCCGGCCCTTGCCCACGGCTCGTGTCCAGCCGAGGCCGCTTGGGGTCTCCTTCGTGTCCCCAGGGTCTGTGTTCTCCTCGAGGCCGGAGTCTCTTTCCGGCAGCGACGGTACACCGTGGCCCCGGGAGAGGCGCCCCGGGAAAGGCTGCGGCGCCCACCGGCCCGGCCTGGGGCATCTTCTCTACACAGCGAGTCTCGTCTGCCCTCCCGCGACACAGGGTTCGATGACGTGCCCCCCAAGGCCCTGGGAGCATGAGGTCCGACTCCACTGGTCCAGCTGGAGGACGCCCCACTGTGTGTCACCTGGGGCGTGGACGAGCCAGACCCCCCACCCCCGGCTGGTGCTCCGGTGCTGGGAGTTGGGGGCTGTGGGGGCGCGGAGACAGCCGGGCTGTGCCAGGGCCACGGGGAGCCTGCAGCTCTGCCCACGGCCCTCCCTGCTGACTCGCAGCTCCTGATGCTGAGGGGCACCGATGCCCCTGTGGTCGCCAGGGTCTGGCGTTGGTACAGCCGCAGACCAGCGGTGGACAGACGAGCAAGATCAGAGAGAGCCCCGCCCCCCGTAAAGCCCACCCCACGAATAAGCACGAGCACGGGGTGTGCTGGAAGGGAGTCACACGCTGCCACCTTGTCCTCCTGACGACCCCGTGAGAGCCGCCGGCCCGCTGAGCTCCAGAGTCGGCGGGCTACCCTGCCCCGCAGGCAGGCAGAGGGGGGCTCCAGAGAGCGTGACTACCCGAGGCGCAAGCGAAGCTGGCGTTAACAAAGCAGAGGGCAGGAGGCTGTCCTGAGACCGGGAGGGAGGGAGGACTTTTTCCTCTAATTGTGATAAAATGCACATAACAGAGTATGGACCTTTTCACCATTTGTAAATGGCATTACACCCGCTCGCACCGCTCTCTAGACCCCAAACCTCGCGCCACAAACGGGTCTGTCGGCTGCCCCTCCGCCAGCCCCTGGCTCCCTCCGGTTCCCGTGTGTCTCCGAGGATTTGACAGCTGGAGGGACGCCACGTAAATAGTCATAAAGTATTTGTGCTTTTGTGTCTGGCGGGTTTCACTCCGTTCAGTGCGTTCAGGGGTCCTCTGCGCTGCGGCTCACGGCGGAATTCTTTTACTTTGCAGGGAGGAGTAACCCGCACTGTCCAGATAGGGCTCGTTTTGTGTGTCCATTTATCGTTGACAGATGCTCGGGCGTTTCCGCCTTCGGGCGGCTGTGAACGTGGTTGTACGGGCACCCGTGTGAGCGCCCAGCTGGGTTCTTCTTGACGGAAGCCAAGGAGCGGAATTGCTGGGTCGTGTGGCAAGTCTGGGTTTGACTGTTGGAGGAACAGACCCTTTGTTTTCCACTGAGGCTCTTCCTACCTTCCATGAGCTTCCGTGCGAGGGTTCCAACTTCCCACTCCGTCCTCCCCAGGGCTTGTCATTCCTTTTTGTTATTACAGTCATTCTTTGGGAAGCATTTCTCCAATAAAAACATTAAAAGTATATCACAAAGTCAAAGTATGGATGAATTAAATGTCTGGTCCAGTAAAGCAATACTTACATTGGTAACTTGGAGGAATATTGGAGGAGATCTCCTCCCTCTGCTCTCATGGGGATGGTACAAGGTTACTGCCCTTAGTGTATCGATTTGCTCATGGAAATCTTGGGTCATTCTTCTCAAGCGGTGATCCTGTTGGGCTTGTTTGTTTATTTATTTATTTATTTATTTGTTTGTTTGTTTATTTGTTTATTTATTTGTTTTTTTAAGATTTTATTTATTTGACAGAGAGAGATCACAGGTAGGCAGAGAGGCAGGCAGAGAGAGAGGGGGAAGCAGGCTCCCCACTGAGCAGAGAGCCCGATGCGGGGCTCGATCCCAGGACCCCGAGACCATGACCTGCGCCAAAGGCCGAGGACCAACCCACTAAGCCACCCAGGCGCCCCTATTTATTTATTTTTTTAAGATTTTATTTATTTGACAGACAGAGATCACAAGTAGTCAGAGAGGCAGGCAGAGAGAGAGGAGGAAGCAGGCTCCCTGCTGAGCAGAGAGCCCAATGCGGGGCTCAATCCCAGGACCCTGAAATCATGACCTGAACCAAAGGCAGAGGCTCAACCCACTGAGCCACCCAGGCGCCCCTGGGCTTGTTTATTTTTGCCCCAAAACAATTCCATCCATATTCCCAGATGGCTACCCTTTGGACAATGTTAGCAACAACAACAACAAAATAATAATGTCATTGGTTGAAACACACTAATTTTTTAAAAATCCCTAGTGCCTACTTATCCTCAGGGACAGAGAGAAGCAGTCTTCCTCTTGATTTCCAGTTCCGTCAGAAACAAGAAGACCACCATTTTGTAGCCCTAAATGAGCCAAGCCAGGGTCGTTCATAAGCAAATGCTAACATTCCTGGAGGAAGGAGTATCAGGGCCCATAGCTCAGTCCATACTAAATAGCACCCTACCGGTTACTTATTACTTACAAAGGGACACGCTGATCTTTATGGTAAGATACTGATGACTTGTCCCTTTAATCACTCCATCAAATTTAGCATCCCTCAGAGAGGGTCCCGCATCATGCACAGCCCATCTGCAGTCATCCAAGGCACACGGCGTCGCCTCGGAGAGACTTTGGCTGAAAATGTTTAGCCTAGATCTTATAAAGCCTCCAGACCCAACCTCAGTTTGCCAGAAATAAAGGGTTAGAATCCCCGGTTAAACAACAATCAGACGAACCCAGAATATGGAACAATCTATAAGAAACTGGGCTGGTCTGACTACAAAACCCACAAAACATGACCAAAACAAAACAAAAAAGTGTGGGACCATTCTGGTCTAGAATAAAGAAGTGTAACAACCCAATGTAATGTGTGAACTGTGACAGGCTCCCACATTGGGAAAGCTAACGGCTGCAAATGACATGGGAGGGCTGCTGAACGTGGATTGGGTATTAGGTGATGTTGTGGAATGATTGATTTTCTTTCGAGGTCACAGTCATGTCAGGGGTCCTGTAAGGGACTCTCCTCAGTCCCAGGAAATGCAAACGCAGCTAGGAGCCGGGTGTTACGGTGTCTGTGACTTAGTGTCAGAGTTTGGGCTACGAAGTGTGTCTATGTGCAGAGACGCACAGAGACAGAAGGACCCAGAAGGAAAGCAAATGGGGCAGAAAGATGACAGCCATTGACTCTAGGAGGACAGTTTAAGGGTGATCATTATCCTACTGTTTCAGCTTTGTGAAACAGGCTGCTGTTTGTGTCTGCTTGAAAATTGTAACAAAACGTTGGGGGAGGTTGTTTATAGCTAATGATTTATGTTCCGTGTTCTCTAGAACTCCATTCCTGCCTCTTGAGAGCCTTTGTTTTTCTGTTTTGCAGTTCGGGACCGAGTCAGATCGAAGATGGAGAGAGACATTTTGGCAGAAGTGAATCATCCTTTCATTGTAAAGCTTCATTATGGTAAATAGAGTAAAACATAACCTACTTTTGAGAGGACCTAAGCAACCTTCCCCAAATCCAAGGAAAATGAAACAGCACTAGGTCAGGAGAAGAGCCCTCCCGGTCACGGGGCCAGCCTGCGGGGCGAGGGCTGCCTTCCCTCTGCAGCCCGTGGTCTCTTCTGCACTTTTCCTCTCTGAGGGAGCAAGAGGCCCTGTTTTAGTCAGTGACTGAAGTGAGGGGGCTCTACTTTGTTACTAATTAAATTATTGTCATTGATAAAGTAGTAAAGTAATAATAATAATAATAATAGGTTTCTTGGCCTATATTGGGGTGAGTCTGTGATACATTTTTGTGTTGTTTTAGAAGAAAATGCTTTATGACCCAATAATTTCTTTAACCAGAATGGCATCAGCTTCATATTTTAAGTGAATACTATGTTTCCTACTTTTAAAGAGAGTAGCTCATTGAGCCCTCAAAACTTTTTATCAGGGGAGGTTACTGTTTCTGTTTCCTGGAAGAGAAATGAGAAACGGTCAAATCACTGTGATTCTTGCAGTCATGTACCTGCAGGGCCCCCGAACTCCCCAGAGTTTGCTCTCTGTCGTTTTCCTCCTCCGGGAAGCAGTAAGTGAAATCTTCAAACTAAAAATAATGAATGAGGGGCGCCCGAAAGCGTTAACGCTTACTACCCTACTGAATAATTACTATGAGGGAAATACAGGAAAAAAAAAAAAAAAAAAACCTTCCTCGTTGGTTTCAAAGGTGCTGGGTGCAAGGGGTTGTCCTCGTCATGGTCACCAGTCAGAAGGAAGCAAATGCGTAAGCCGTGCCCAGAGGTAGGAGGGCAGAGGCTTCTCGCTCTTGCTGGCTACCCCGATATTACTAGGAAAACACCTCGGTCCCCCGTGGAAAGTGCGTGGCTTATCCTCTGGAGGCCAGTAAGAGCCACGGTGGCTGTGAATTGGCGGGAGGGCTTGGTGGCCGCCGGCAGGTGCCCGAGCTCGGTCTCGCAGCCACCCAGGGAGGCTGACCCCTTCCCTCCCGCAGCCGCCTGGGCCACCACTGTCAGGTCCACACCGCTGTGTCAGTCCGGTTGCTTTCCGAGGGGTTCTCTGAAGAAGAACGGGGCCTCTTCCAAGGATTTCTAAATGTGTCCCATGTCGGCTCTGGGGTTGATCAAAAAACACTTAGTTGTTCTCTCCCCGCCCGTCAAGCCCCAGGAGAGAGGATCGAATCCGTGCTTCACTTTGTACAATTCTGACAAGGATTTGTTTCATTAGAGGCTATCTGTTTCTAAAACTCCAACACGACCGTGTTTCTAGTGCTTTCTTTTAGAAAGTTAAAGTTTTCAAGTAAGCAGAGATAGCAGGACCCCCGGCAGCCACGTGTCCTAGGCATGGAAGATAGACGTGCATGATAGAATCAATACTCAGTGGTGATGGGACTCTCTTGACCCTCACACGCACGTCCAGCCCCCTTCGGAGCGAGGCACGCCTGGCTAGAAGGTGGGCAACGTCAGAAACATGAACAGTGGGCCCGTCATCACAGTTCAGGCCTAGGACATGGGCCCCATTTGCCATTACGTGTGATGCCTGGGGCTGACTGGTCACCAACAGCTCCGGGAGGGAGGGGCCCAAATGGTGGGCTTCCTTGGCCTGGCGTCATCTAGAATTCAGTGCCATGCCCCCACCGGGTCAGGGCCATCGTCCGGCTCCTCACCGAGAGGCGATGGTGCCCAGAGCAGGTTGGAACCTCCAGATCCGTGCCTCCATGGATCTTCCATCCCCCCTGAGATTAAAAAAAGAAGGGGGGAGGGAAGGAGAGGAGGAGGAAGAAGGGAGGTGACCCTCTAGACTCTTAGTGAAAGTGGGGGACACAGTCAGACTCATTCCTGCTGATCCTTTCCCGGAGTTCTGCCCCAACAAGGGGTGCCCTGCCCGGCTCCAGTCCTGTTTCTGGAACATCCGGCGCTGCGGCCAGCTCGAGTTCCGGGACCCCTGGGATACCAACCCTCCCTTGTCCCACAGCCTTTCAGACGGAAGGAAAGCTCTACCTGATCCTGGACTTCCTGCGGGGAGGGGACCTCTTCAGCCGGCTCTCCAAAGAGGTACTCGGGGCAAAGAGGGATGGCGAGCGCTCGGGGGAGGTCTGTGTGTGGTGTGCATGCTGCGAGCGTGTGGGGCGTGTGCTGCGATTGTGTGCAAATGGTGTGCGTGCTGTCAGTACGTGTGAGAGCGTGTGCGAGGTCAGTGTGCATGCCGAGTGTGAGCGAGTGTGTGTGTGCTGTGAGCGGGCGTGCTGTGGGGTTCCGTGGTGTGGGGGGGTGTGCGTGTGAGCACGTGTGTGTGCATGAAT
Organism: Nasua narica; assembly: GCA_028533885.1. Taxonomy (NCBI): domain Eukaryota; kingdom Metazoa; phylum Chordata; class Mammalia; order Carnivora; family Procyonidae; genus Nasua; species Nasua narica. Next base: position 2,040,072 of record CM052802.1, read on the forward strand.
GCGTGCGTCTATTTTAGAGAAGTTGCACAGGTCACACGGAGACAGATCGTAAGCAAATAGGTGCTTCCGGGCTCCGGGAGCGCCGATCCCCACGCTGTGCGCGCTGCCCCGTGGGGAGCACATGGACGCAGAGGTGGGTTTCGGTAGCAGCAGCTGGGGACCCCGTTCCCCAGCACCCCACTCCCCGTTGTGGGAAGGTGCTGGGGGCACGCTGCCCCCACGTCCTGGGACGCCCTTACGAGTGTCTAGTCGGCCCTTCCCCCGGGAGGAGGTCTCCACGACCGCTTCAAGCCCGGGGCTGGTCCCTGACCCCACTGTCCTGATGTAGGAATTTTCCAGGATGTCACCCAGGGCAACACAAAAGCTGTGGCTCCTAACTCATGTGGAGAGCTCTCTGCTTCACGGCGTGGAAAAAGCCAGCCTTCTGCCTGAGGCGACAACAGCACAGGGCTTAAGTCCCAGTGGCTCTGAGTGGCTCCTTCACTGGGAAACGACGGCGAGGAAGGCAGGGCACCTGGCCCCAGTCTCCCATCCCTCCGGTGCCATCTCCCCAGCACAGCCTGGTTTCCTTGCCGGTGACAGTGCGTGCAAGCTGTCCTCTCCCCTTCTGTGTCCCTCCCACTTTTTGGCCAGGAGACCCTTCCATCCCACGTGGACGTGGACCTCCAAAGTCAGCAACAGATCGAAGTGGAGCAGGACGGGGGTCCCAAAGCCCGCGGTGGCTCTCGTCCCCCGGTTAAGGGTCCCTCAGACAACGCCCAGTTGGTGTATCGGGGTCCTCACGGTACAGGCTGGAGGCATCAGATCTTACTTGTACCGCGAGCCCCTCTGGAGCAGGTGTCCGGTGCCTATTTCTTCCTCCACGGTCCCAAAGACGCAGAACTGTCGGCATCTGCCAGCCTCCTCCCCAAGAAGTGCCGAGTTCCCTTCCCCTCTCAGGCCACGTGGGCTTGGTTTTGTCCAGCATCTGACATGACACACACCGTCATGGGGCTTCCTGACCAAAAGGCACCAGTAGCTAGCAGCAAGCGCTGTCGGACCTCCCGAGGGGAGCGTGCATCTCTCATAACACCCTCCGTTTCAGAATAAAGGTCAGGTCGTCAGGTGTGGCCACACCAGATGCTCAGAAACAAGGCGGGAAAGTATCCTCTTTCCGTCTTCTCTCTCAGCAAGGCCATCGGACCGCATCCTGCGTGTGTGGATCCCCAGACTGACTTCCTCAGGGCCGCGCATGGTGGGGTGTTTCATTTCTGCGCACTCTCTGTCACTCGCGCTTGGGGACTATCCTGAGATGTGCCCTAGGAACTGGACATGTGGATAAATGCAGTTGCACTCTGAGCACAGGTCCGCACACCAGCCATGGTGGTTATGGAGAAAAAGAGTCAGAGTCCAGAGAACATGACAGCTAGCAGGATGGGACTCAGAGTCAGCCCGCAGACTGTTGGCCAATTTAGGAAAGAAACGCCCAGCCGGGAGAGGCGTGTGTTGAGCACGGGAGCTGGAACAGGAGGTTCCAGAGGCCAGAAGGGCAGTGAGGGTTGGCAGCTCCCCGAGGGGACCACCCAGGACCACGGGGCCACCATAAGTCCCAGCCCCGAAGGGAAGCGCCCCGTGCTCCCCCACACCCGCCTGACTTCATCACCATCCAGTTCCCCAAACGGCCCTTATTCTAACTTGGTGCATCCCGGGCAGCCTGCTGAGTCCGTATCACTTCTCCCATGTCTGCGTTCGGAGAGGGAATTTGGTAATCATATCCACGTCCAGCCTTGGTGACATTGATTTCTCACGGTGGCTGTAAAAACTGGTTTGTGATACCCACCTGGCTTTCTAGTAGGGCGACTTTAAATACTACATGCTGATTCTGACAAGCACAGGAGGCACAGAAACGTCCCCCAGTCGATGGCTTTGAAGGCTGCTGGGCACCTGGCCTGGCGTATGCATCAGCTCGCCTCAACCAGGATGCCCGACGCGGGGACCCTGATGCCCACAGGTCCCTCTCAGCCAGCCTCCCCTGGCCCGGGCACCCCGCTGACCACACCCATCTTTGGTAGCACTTGGCCCACTTGGGGTAGATGCGAGAGAGTGGGGATGAGCCCCAAAACCAAGCTCCACGTGCCTGAGAGGGGAAGGGAACTCGGCACTTCTCAGGGAGGAGGCTGGCAGATGCCGACAGTTCTGTGTCTTTGGGACCATGGAGGAAGAAATGGGCACCGGACACCTGCTCCAGAAGAGCTCGCGGTACAAGTAAGACCTGATGCTTCCAGCCTGTATCGCGAGGACCCTGATAGACCAACTGGGCATTGTCTGAGGGACCTTTAAACCAGGGGACGAGAGCCATCCGGATATGTTCTCAGTAGCCCCACATCGGGCCTTTGGGGTGTCGCTTCTATCTGACCTGCTCATGTGAAAATATCAGCCCAGAGATACACCGCAGAGCTCCATGGTTCCTGAAGGCGAGGAGGAGGAGGAGACTCAGCTCCCCACTTAAGGGCTGATCAAGCCCTCTTTATAGGGCACTGCTCTCCCGCCTTCCCTGATCTGCAGCTTTGAAGGAGCTCCTGTTTCCACTGTCAGAGCTGGCAGGGCAGCCTGGGGGGCCCGTGACCTTCTGCCCAGCGGAACCGAGCCTAGAACCCTTCGTGGGGTGACTCTGGATGTTCTCGGGCAGGGTTCTTCAAAACAAGCCTGCCGCAGAATAAGCCCAAGGATCGTGTTCTCTCTTCCTAGGTGATGTTCACCGAGGAAGATGTCAAGTTCTACCTGGCTGAGCTGGCCTTGGCTTTGGACCACCTCCACGGCCTGGGGATCATCTACAGAGACCTGAAGCCTGAGAAGTAAGTGAGGACGTGGGGGGACGCCGCCTCCACACCCCACTTCTTGCTGCCCCCGTCGGGAGCCGCTGCTCTCGGACTCCCACGCGGGGGATGCACAGCAGGGAGTAGGCCGGGGCCCTCCTCCTGCGGGCACCCCCCTCGTGGGTCCGCCTGCCCGCCCCAAAACCTGCCCAGACAGTGTGGCCAATGCGGGTCGGTACAGCCAGCAGCGCCTCTCGCTTGATCCTCGTAACCACGCTCTGGGGGAGGCCAGGCCCCTGACCCTGCTGTTCGGGGAAGGCCAGGCCGGTAGGGGGCACCCCCACCCCTCCCACTGTGGGGAACTCCTCAGACATGGCCACCACGATGCTAGCGTATCTCTTCCACGCTGGTCCCTTCTCTGCCGTCGGCCCGCAGAGCCCGGAAGCACGACTCCGGCAGGCCATGTCCGGGTGGCTGGTCACACGAGCTGTTCGAAGATTTTCTTTCTTTCTTTTTTTTAAAGCTTTCATTTATTTATTTGAGAGAGAGAGAGGGATCACAAGTAGGCAAAGAGGCAGGCAGAGAGCGGGGGGGGGGGGGGAGCAGGCTCCCTGCTGAGCAGAGAGCCCGATGCGGGGCTCGATCCAGGGACCCTGAGATCATGACCTGAGCTGAAGGCAGAGGCTTTAACCCACTGAGCCACCCAGGCGCCCCTTTCAGAGATTTTCTAAAGGACGGTAGCACCCGTTTCCCCAGATCTTCTTGTAAGATTTTGCATGTCTTTATCAATGATCCTCCGTAACATTTTAGGATATTTTAGCGATCTGGTCTCAATTGAAAGATTAAAGTCCCTCCAAAATCACAGTTTCCATTTCAGGTTTTTTCTTGTATTCTGTGTCGAGCTGACACATAGCAGTGGCCCACACGAAGAAGGAGCAATCTGGTGGACACTATTTTGGGTTCAGTGGGCCCGACTGCCTGACCGTAGTCCCGAAGGTGAAGTCGCTGATTTTCTCACTCAGGAGTTGCTGCCCCATGAGACCCTTCGATTCCACCCACTGAGGCAGCTGTCCGTGGTAGAGCCTGGGGGGACCACCAGCTTTGGGCACAAGGCAGCCCATGCCTGCGGGCTGACTCATCACCGAGGGCTCGGAAAGCGAACCCCACAGTCCTTTCTCCTTCATCGACACTGAGCTGAGGAAAAGACAGCTCTTCCCTGCTGCAATTTTTGTTGGACGTGGTGGTTGCTTATGGGAAACGTCTGCGCAACGTTATGTCCATACAGGATGCGAAGTTCATTTGTCCCACGCCAGCGGGGCGCTCACATCTCGCATGGCTTTGACGTAACGACCCACGGCAGTTCGCTCCGGTCAGACATCACTGGCCACACACGTCCATAAATGTCCAAGTAATCGCACAAGGCCCTACCTTCAGCGTCCCCACGGAGAGAACAGTATCTGACTCCGTGCAGCTGCTTCCCCCATCAAACAGTCGAATGAGGCAGATCTCAGAGCTGTGAGCCCCCGGCTCCCGTGAGGGTGTGCTCCCTGCTTCCCTCACTCTTTAAAGGTCAAAGGGATCTTTACAGTTAAAAATAGTCGTGTTTCACCACAGAGTTGAAGAAAGAAGATTTTGTTGTCAAATAGAATTAGCAGGGATTCATCTTGAAAGCTGCTCATTTCTGGGCAAAGATTAAGTCTAACTGAAAAGCAAAGATGAAAACATTCACCTCTTTCTTGACTAATTGTCATCTCAATGACGCGGTGTAACATTTTCCTTCACATTTCAATAAAATAGTAGGTCTTTTTTTTTTTTTTTTTGATCCCATGGCAGATCTTTTGAATTGTGGTAAGAAAAACAGTAGAAAATTAGCACCTTGACCCTTTGTGGGTGTGTGGCTCTGGGGCCTTACGCACACCCGCTTCACCATTTGTCCACCAGCGCTGTTTTCCAAACTCTCTGCATCTTGCGAAACTGAAACTCCGTCCCCGTGAGACGCTCCCGCCTCCCCGCCCAGCCCCTGGCACCCTCGGTGTTCTGCATCTGTCTGACCCCAGTCTGGGGGTCTGGGTCCCCCGTCTACACGGAATGCACGTTTCCTCTGTTGTACGTGGCCCACGGCACTCGGCACCTTGTCCTCGGTTCCATCCGTGTGTTCACGTGGGTCAGGACATCTCTACTCTCCCTGTTAAAGGGAGCCCAGCCCACGTGAATCCTCAAGGCCTTGCTGTGGTTTCTCTCCATTCTCCTCCCTGGTCTCTTTAACGCTGGGCTGGTACCCCCCAGGAGCTGATGGGACAGGATTTAATTACAGCAAAAATAAAGAAATGGAAGTCTAGGAGCCCTGGGGACCCTGAGGGCTGAGAGCCTGGAAGAAGGGCTTCCCCAGGGGCTGGCCTGTGTCTTTCCCTCTGCCCTGCAATGAGGGGCCCCCCACAGGAGAGCTAGGAACAGCACGGCCCACAGTCCCTCTAGGCTGAGGCTGTGGGTGTCAGACACTGGTGGGACAGAGCTTGCACCCAGGGGGATAGCTCCTACGACAAGGTGAAGCCCGCCGAGTGCCAAGCCTCCTTGACGCCGAGGCCCCAGGTTCACTGGTCTTCCCCGCAGACCTTGTATTGGTCCCGAGAGGCAGGGTGGGGCTCACAGGGAGGTGATGGGAAGAAAGAGTGGGCCTCTGGCCATTGAGGGCCTGCATGGATAGGGAAAAATTCCAGAGGCTCCTGATCCTCCCTGGCCAAGGCAGGCCTGGACCCTCTCAGTCACGTTTCTCACGTAGGATCAGTCTGAAGGGTTCCTGAACCTTCCTGTGGGCTACAGAAGGTCTTGAACCGGCGGGTCCCAGCTTTTGTCTGGCTAACCCCAAACACCATGGGTCTGAATCCCCTCGTGACCCACAGAAGCTGCTGACTGGGGAAGCAGTACAGCCCGAAGCCCACGTCTGCACATGGCCAGCGACCCCTGCGTGGGGCCTGCTGCCAGGCTGGCCCGCTGTGCCCCCCGAGTCTGCATGCCCCCAGGTGACCAGGCCTCTTGTAACGCATCTGTTTCCTCCCCTCTTTTTCAGCATCCTGCTGGACGAAGAGGGACACATTAAGATCACAGGTTTGTAAAGCACTGCGTCTCCCGGTGGCCCCACCTCGGCCCTGGGGAATGTGGGCAGCGGCTCAGAGCCCAGGCCCTCGTAGCAGCAGCATGTGCTGACCGACATCTCTGATTCGGCTGAAGGCTTCCTAGAGCTTAGTTACGTTATGCTGGTGTGTGTCCTCACAGCTTCTGGAAATGCTCAGACTTTCCAGGGTCCCTTCCTTTCCTCTGTCCTGACCAGAGACCCTCCCGGCACCTTCCCTGCAGACCCTCATGCCTGGCTGTTCGGTCCAAGAGTGATGATGCACAGCACTGACATCAGGGCAAACACAGTGTAGTCCCCGCAGCACGTCCCGCCACCGTGGCCCCTTCCCACCTTCAGGGAGCCTGCCTTCCTGCTCACACCTCACGCCCCTCCCGCTGCTGCTGAATTAGACCGACCTGAAAACACGCCCCTGTTCCGGGACACCCATTGTATCCATTTCCTCTGGCTGCTGTCACCGTCACCACAGACCGAGGGGCTTACAATAGCACCGTCTCATCTTACTGCCCACGAGGCTCCAGAGAGCCCATTCTGCTGCCTTCTCCAGCCTCTAGGAGCTGCCGATGCCCCTCAGCTCGTGCCTCCCTCCGCCCCCTGCACGGCCAGCCGCTCGGCATTCCCGAGTCTCTGACTCTGCCCCCAAATCCACGTCAGGGGCCTTGTGTCACTGGGCCCACTGGGACGATCCGGGATGAGCCCCCCATGTCACGATCCTTGGCCCATCCCTCCGGCAGCACCCCTTTGGCCGGTGAGGGGACCTGCCCGCAGGTTCCGCAGCTTTGGGTGTGGGTGTCTCTGGGGGCCGTTCCCCCTCCGGCCTCCGCGCCAGTTCTGCCTCATGTCCTGACATGCCTTCTCCTGCGTGCCCCCCGTGTGCTGTTCCCTCCCCTCCCCTGGAAGCTCGTCCCTGCTCGGGGCAACTGGTTCACCCCTGGTCTTTCCTCAAGGCTTCCCTGAGCGCTCCTTCTGCCGGAGACCTCCCCTCCCTGCTCGGTGGCCCCCTGCGGTCGCGCTGCCCCTCTCTCACTGGCCTGCGTCCCACCACGCCGTCTTCTCCAGGGTGGGTTCACCCCGCCTTCGTGGGTCCCCAGGGCTTGGCGGAGCGCACAGAGTAACTGGCGATAAACCTTGACTAAATATTTTTACATGCCTGTTAATGTTCAAAGTTCGATTTTTAAAAGTTCTCAAGAGCTTGTATACCAGGTCGTGATTATCCCTTCAGCGAGCCTTCAGCCCACCCGCTCCTGGCCTCTCGTGTCCTGCCGCCAGGGTCTTGAGGCGTGCAGTGGAGACTTAAGATTCCGTTAATGCTTCCGAAGTTTTCTGCCAAGTGAGGACCTGAACAGACCTGTGAAGGTCATCCTTGCGCCTCGGAGCCAGAAAGCACACGCAGTTACTGTATCCCATTTGTCAGTCCTAAGACAGTGCTTGGGCTTTCTCCGGTTTAATAACCACAGGTTGTTATTATTATTACTATTATTAATCATGACTCCAGTTCATACGTGTGATAATTTGCCTTTTGGGGCAGGCACAGATCACACGCACCCGCCCCGCAGTCTCTGATGTGCAGAGCAAGCCCTCTCGCTGCGAGGGAGCAAACCCACCCGGGGGTGTCTGAGGGCCTCACTCAGCCCGTCCTGGGGAGGCCCTGGGAGGAGCGCATGGGTATTAGCCTTCTTCCCAACATGCCGACGCTGAGGGGGGCCCTCGCCTTAGAAGCGATGTGTTCCCTGTGTCCTTCACCCAGCAGGGGCATGAACACACAAGCTTTGGAAGGAGGTGGGATGACCTGAGGATTTCTGGGAGGAGGGAGAGGGGAGGCGCTCACTGCGCACCCAGACAGATTCTCCACAGTCCTGGTCAGGCTCACCGGTCTCCCCTGCGTGCCTCACCGCCTCTTCGCCAGTAGCCTGGAACTCCCTTCCAGCCCTTTCCTTCAGAGCGACCCCCTTCCCTCCCAGCCCATCCCAGCAGCTCCGGCTGGCCGGCCCCGTGGTCCGCTGACCCTCAGCATCAGCGTGCCCTGAAACGGGGGTGGGGGGGCCCTCCCGGGACTTCGCGTCGGTCTCTGCAAAACGCAGCTTCCTGATACCGTTACCAGGCGCCCGGGCTCTGCAGATTCCCGAAAGACCTTGAGTTGGGGAACGTAGCCCGTGGGGGCGTGAGGACGCTTGCCTCCGAGGAGGGTGCAGTGGCCGGGACAGAGCAGATAGATGTCACGCCAGTGACACGGAAGCTCGCGGGTTGGGCGTCAGCGTGGAAACAGTCCTGATGCGTCTCCGACTCAGGCAGTGCCCTGTGCGCTCTCACTTTCAGATTTCGGGCTGAGTAAGGAGGCCATCGACCACGACAAGAGAGCCTACTCATTCTGCGGGACGATAGAGTACATGGCGCCCGAGGTGGTGAACCGGCGGGGACACACGCAGAGCGCCGACTGGTGGTCCTTCGGCGTGCTCATGGTAATGGTCCTCCCTGGCCTGCAGCAGCGCCCCTTGTCGCTGACCCCCGCGCACGGTCCCGTCCCCGCGGTGGCTCAGAGGTCCGGGAATGAGCGGGGAACACAGTGCTTGAAATGGCACAGGCAGTGTGTCCCGGTGTGACCCACGGACAGGGAGGCCGCGATTCCTGCAGCCTCCTCCTGGGCCCATCCCGAACCCCCCCAGGAAGAACTGGGGTACAGAGAAGGACACACATGGATTGCGAGTCAGACCTTCTTTATACCTAACGTTTTTACAGGCTGAGCATGAAGATTGTAAAGGAGATGAGGATTTTCATATTGAAGACATTTTTCTTATGTCAAACACAAAATCCTTCTACTTGGTTACAAAAATTAACATGAGCCAAAATACACATGGAGTGAGACATTTTTACATCTACATCGAGAAACTTGAATTTTCTTTAGCTCGTGCGTGTTCAGACAGAGCACAGACCCAGACGCTGCCTCGCCCGGGGATTCTAGAAGTGCTGTTGGCTCCCGTCCTCCGTCCCAGACGGTCCTTCCTCTCCCTGCCTCCTCCCCGTCCCTGCACCTATCCTCCCAGCCGGCACTGTGCCCACGGCCCTCCATGCTCCCCATGCCCTCAGCCCAGACCAGACTTCTGACGCTGGGAGTCTCGCTCAGCTGGCGTGAGGCCCGGCCCTGGGCATCCCCAGCCCAGCTCCCGTGCGTCTCCCCAGCCCAGCTCCTGTGAGTCCGGGCCACCTGCCTCACTTCCTGGCTGTAGAACCCCGGAACCACGGGTGGAGATGGGATTCACACGTGAACCTTAGCTTGGTTCTGTCTTGTGTTTTCTTGCCACTGTGACAAGTTGCGGTTGTAAGTCTGTGTCTCATGTTGTGAATACCCACCTCGGAGCATCTCCCCGGCACAGGGCCTTTCTTCAGCGCCCCCGTGACCTTCCGCGTGGACTCCCATCACAGACAGCAGTGCCCATGCTCAGAAAGCAATGTGCCCCATCGGGGTGACATGGCTGTGGGCTCCCCGGCCCAACCTCCACCTGGGGTCCCCGCCCTTGTCTGTCCCGAAGCTATAGGAATGCTCTGGAGTTTGGGGATATCACACACAGGTTGGTTCTTAGCTTTCGTGAAGGTGACTGGTTCCAGTTGCTATGTGGCATCATTGACACACGGGGGACGCTGGGCGCTGGGCATTCCTTGCTGAACTGGTGGCATCATTTTAGTCGAAGGGACCCCACGTTCAGCGTCTCACGGCAGCTGGGGAGCACACGGTGCTGGAAAGATCCTGTTCTTTCTGGTTCTAGAAGTGGAAATAGGGCTCTTCAGTGACTGGTTTAAGATCACATCATTGTCCTACAGCCACATTTTCATTTCGTCCTGGCCACTAAACTCTTTGGCCCCAACTGGCCCCTGGCTTGTAGCCGGGTGTCAGGATTCCTGCTTTCGGTACTTTCTTGGGCAACACCAGGAATGACTTGCAAATTACCATTTGCAATAGAAGGATGGGTCTAGCGTGGCATTTAGTGTCGCATCTGAGCTCGGCTTCAGGAAGAGGTCTGTTGAGGCACACGTCTACAAGGCGCCCTCCAAGGGCTTTGTTAAAGAGCGGGGAGGGCCATGGAGGAAGCAGCCTGAGGTAGGGGCTGCACCCTGGAGGGGCCACTGCCCATCCCTCGTGTTTCTCCACTGAGGAGCTACACCCATGTTCCTGATGATCCCCAAGTGCCCTCCAGGGAGCTTGTATGAGGACACCTACATTGATGGTGGAGATCCTTGTCCTTGAACAAAATCGAATGTCTGAAGTTAGGTACTTGTAACTGGAAAAGAACATAAGCCGTGGCTGCCCACCTAGAGCTGGTTCAGGCCTCAGGCGCTGCCTGAAGGAGGAAAGGCATGAAGACCCGAGCCTTCCTCCTGAGGCTGCCGAGAGGAGCACATCGGCACTGACCCTCGAGTGCTCCGAGCAGGGGTGGCGCACAGTGGGGTGTGGACTCGTCCGTGCCGCAGGCACCCTAGCACCTACACACAAACGTAAATACCACTGGTGAGCAAAATCCAGCCTTGCACAACCGCCCCGGGGACTGCTGCTGTCTCCAACAGTCCTGTCTTCAGATTAAGATGCAACTTGCCCTTGAGTTCTTTTTTAAGACTGTTGATCAACCGAATGAACTTGAACTATAGGCTCCCTTCTCTCTTACAGAGAAGCTTCTCATTCCACCGCTCCCAGCACCATTTGGGCTCCTCTGTGTCGGTGTCCCAGGGCTGGCCACTCTCTTCAGGTTCATCGGACCCCTTTAGACGGGGCTTTCAACCCCAGCGTTGTTGAGATTTGGAGCTGGACAGTTCTTTGGGTGGAGGCCGTCCTATGTGTTGTAGAATGGGAAGTGACATCCCTGACTCTACTCTGGCGCCAACCTCTCCAGTCCCGAGCATCAGAACTGTCCCCAGACATTGGGAAGTGTCCCCTAGGGGGCAAAGATGCTTCCAGTTGAGAACCACTGCTTTAAATAACATCAAAATATTTATCTTTCTGGAAATTTCATAACCACTCACAGTGAAGCTATACCTGAGTCTCTTCGGGTTCCCTCCATACATTGCAACGGCCTACCATGGAGCTGACTTGTGAATGCATCCCTTGGGGTACCCCCAGCTCCTGTGCCGGAGTATGCGACCCCATGGCAAACCATGGTTTATCTTAGTTTGCCCTGGAAACCTTGGCCAGTCTCAGTTTTGTTCAACACCAGACCAAAACTCTTCCTGTATTTACATAACGTCTCAGGAAAACTCATCAGAAGTGCCCTCATTTAATGAGATACTTAAATACTGAGAGATTTCTTGTTGAGAACAATAATACTGAAATGATCTCCTTTTTCCACGCGTAATGGAAAGGGAACCCTTAAAGGGGCTGAAAGTGAAGCCAAAACAGAGACACGTGTGGGTTGAGAAAATACAGAGCTTCACCAACATCACCACTCTCATCATCAACGTCATTACCAAGTAGCATTCACTGAACTCCCACATGCCCCGCTGTGTTGGGTGTTCATAAGTGGTTCAGGATTTTCCACTGCCCTCCCACAGTAAGAACAACGTAGAAGGAAGACAAACAGGCTGGAAGGAGAGAAACACAAAGGATGCGGCTCCTGGGAGCTGCTGTCAAAGCTAAGAGTAATCACCAGGCATATGTGTGCAAGTGGCTGGTTGATTCATAATAAACAGTTACGTGATGCACAGACATAGGGCTGTGCACGGGCTCCATTTTTGTAGCAAAGAGTAATAGCTTTCTTGTTTCACATGGCCTAAAAGGCATTTTCTTGAAATGGAATTTCATTCATAGTAGACTCAAGAAAGAAAGGAGAGAGGGGGGAAAAAAGGATAGACTCAAAATAGGAAGAGAATGTTCTTTGCTAATATGATTCCATTTGAAGAGCTATTTTAATTTCCGGGATCAACTTATAAACTTTTGTCCTGTTGTATCAGCTGAGCAGCCCACCTGCCAGAGCTCCCTACCTCTCGATTGAGTTGTGCTTGTCTACTTTCAGTTTCTCTCGGGGACTCTCTTACTCCCGGTTTTTCTGACTTAGGTCTTGCTCGATCGCCAGCGGTCTGTTCTGCATCCTCACCAAACAAATGAGCACAGACAGCAAGTGGTGGTTAGTGTGGTAGCGCCGCCTTCAAACATGCAACAGGCAGGAATCTTTAAATTTCTTCTAAAATTTTACTTTCAGAAAGCAAACCGAGAGTATTAGTAAAGGCTTAACTGCATTCATTTCTTTAAGCTTGTAATTTCACTCCTGGTAATGCATCCTAAGGATAACTCCAAATCTTAGGAAAGCTTTTATGTGCATTTCAGTATTACTTATTATAGCAGGAAATTGGAAATTCTCTAAGTGTCCAACAACAAATAAACATATTTTGTCATATCCACATATAAATTGATATTATGAAGATTTTATAATCAGCATGGGAAGTTTTTATGTTATTCTATGAAAAGTGAGTATATAAAACTATGTTTAAAAAAAAATCTTCAAGAAACTACTAGAAGGAAATAACAAATGTTAATTGTGGCTTTCTTCGACTAATGGGATTATGGGTGATTGTTTTGGTCTTCCTATTTTGATGTATTTCCCAAGATTTTCATAATGCAGAGGAAAAATACTATAGCATAAATTTTAAAGGGACGGAGACATGCCATCAAAATCAAAAGTAAGGCAAATTTAATAAGATCATACAAATTCCTGCACTGAGGCTGTTTTCTTGTATAGTAGACCCTTTAACAACATGGCGATAAGGGACACTGACCCCTGGAGGTTATTGAAAATCCACGTGTAACTTTTGACTCCCCTCAGAATTAACTAATAATAGCCTGGTATTGACCAGAAGCCTTAACGGTAACATAAACAGTAGATTAGTCACATACTGTATTCTTACAATAAAGTCAGCTTGAGAAAAGAAAGCATTATTAAGAAAATCGTAAGAGAAAATACATTAACAGTATAGTACCGCATGTATCCAAAACAGACCCACATATATGAGTGGGTATCTCACACCCGTGCTGTTCACACCTGTGCTGTTCAGGGCTCAACAGCAATTTGGAATGACACGAGGACACAGCATGGGACCAAGGCTGTGGCCCAATCCAGTTAGATTGGACGCCCTGTGTTCCTGGACAGGGTTTGGTCGTGCTGCTGCCCTAGTTCCTTCCTTCAGAAGGGGTCAGGCATGCACGTGTCGTCAGGGATTTTGTGTGAGACAGAAAGCCTTGCTCAGGGAAGGCTGACCCTCAGTCCCAACTTCATCACAGAGCCCATCCTGACAAAGGTCCACTTACTATTTTCAGTGTGTGGCAGCCTGTATTGGAGATGTTTTTGGTGCCTTCGTGTTTCCACCAGATGTTCCAGATGGACTGAAGTCATTCTGCCCTGGTCCCCTCGACAGCACCCACCAGAGGACAGGGTCCTCAACCATCCCCATAGAAGCTGTCCAGCCCAACCGCCATCCCTTCATGTCCCCCTTTGTCTCTGCAGCACTCGGTCCCCTCACCCACTGCAGTCACATTCCTTCCAGTGTTTATCGCTTGTCCACCTCCCCACCGAACCCACCGAACTTGAGGCCGTTGTGTTCACTCATGGACACCATGCATGGTGCCGGCACTATGCCTAACACATCAGGACTGGGAATGGACAAATGAGCTTTGGTTGCCTTTTGCCCATCCAGGCTCTCCGCTATCACATCCGGTCAGTCAGAATGCTCACTCCCCCTGTTTTGTGTTGCTCTGCAGTTTGAGATGCTCACGGGATCGCTGCCATTCCAGGGGAAGGACAGGAAGGAGACCATGGCCCTCATCCTCAAGTGAGTACGAAACACCTACCCATGGGGATCCGCTCAGTACTTGTTAGCAGCTTCTGATATCAGTTTCCATCTTGGAAACACAGATCATTGAGTAGGCATTAACAATAACGATCAGAAGCATTCTTGGCATTTTAATTACAGCGGGTAGAGTGAATGGGATCGCTGAGTGATCCCGATGAAGTCTTCCGCCATAGAGAACATCTTCCATCAGCAAAAATTGCATATGTTGTCCAATGACAGGGATTTTAGATATGATAATCAGTGACCTTCACAAACAACGTACAGATTCAGAAGGGCAGAAGGATTTAGGGGCTCTACAGAGAATGAAAGAGGGGAGTCCTCTTTCTTTCTCTACCTCTTGACCCCTTTTGTGCAGGTACCCACACTCTCCTGCCTAACGTTGGCAGGAATCATGTTGCCCATGTGATGGAATACAAACAAATTTTCTGCTCAGTTCTCAAGAAGAATCACTTACCATGCAAATGGATTTTGCTCTTAGGGTCCTAGAAAGCAGCCTAAGCCCAGAGGTGGTCTCACTATTCACACCGTAGATGTGAGCAGGCTCCATCTAAGCACGATGTCAGAGGGGGAGATCTGGGAGGACAAAACAGGAGCATGGATGGGAGCAGGGCAGCGGCTGGGGAACACGTAGACCCCAGCTCCAAATAGAGGTCCCCCTGCTGTGCAAGACTGTGGACTCCTGCACCTGAAGGACAAGCCATAAAGCTGTTGGTCCTCACAACCAATTCTCCCAAACACTGCCAATGGACTTTGATGAAAGTGAGAGACACCTAAGAAGTCTAAGTTTTTGTAGGTTACCCCACCGTGTAAATGGAAGGAGAGAAATTAGTGCAGGAAACCCCATAGAGAGGATTTGATAGGTGTCTTCCGGGATCAGGTGACCTTTGTGGCAGCCGACATATATATGGCTACAGTCTGTTATTTGGTATTGGTTATCTCTGCTTCTCTTAATTTTAAGGGAAACAAGATCTTAACTTTTTCTAAAACTAGAATAATTCCTTCCAGCTAATCCCAGGCGTGGACTCCTGACTGGTCACTTTTCACTTGGGAGTAACTGAGCGCTGCTGAATGGGCAGCACCAAACTCTGGTTCCATGGATCCCAAAGCATGATCTGAGGACCCTCCTGGGGCCTTGCAAGCTCCTCCTTTCCCAGATTCCTTTTTTTTTCTCTTAATTTGGATAAAGTAGATTACTGGATTTTATTTTATTTTCATTTTATTTGTTTTCATCCTGGTAAGTGTCCACTTCGCCTATTGCCTCCATCCCCCCACCCACCTCCCCTCTGGTAACCATCAGTTTGTCCTCTAGAGTTAAGAGTCTGTTTCTTGGTTTGGCTCTTTCTCTCTCTTTTTCTTTGCTCATTTGTTTCATCTCTTAAACTCTACATATGAGTGAAATCATACAGTGTTTATCTTTCTCTGATTGACTTTTCTCACTCAGCATAATACTCTCTAGCACCATCCAAGTCTTTGCAAATGGCAAGATTTCCTTCTTTTTTATGACTAATATTCCATTGTTATGTATAGACCACATCTTCTTCATCCATTCATCAGTCAATGGACACTTGGGCTGCTTCCACAGTTTGGCTACTGTACATAACACCACTATAAATATCGGGATGTTTATATCCCTTTGAATTAGTGTTTTTGTACCTTTGGATAAATACCTAGTAGTGTCATTGCTAGATCATAGGGCAGCTCTATTTTTAACTTTCTGAGGAACCTCCATACTCTTTTCTAAAATGGCTGCACCAGTTTGCATTCCCACCAATAGAGTAAGAGGGTTCCCCTTTCTCCACATCCTCCACATCCTTGCCAACAACTTGTTTCTTCTGTTTTGGGTTTTAGTCTTTTGGAAAGGTGTGATGTGACATCTCATTGTGGTTTTGATTTCATTTCCCTGATGATGAGGGATGTTGAGCATCTTTCCATGTGTCTGTCCACCATCTGAATGTCTTCTTTGGAGAAATGTCTGTTCATGTCTTCTGCCCATTTTTTAAATTGTAATATTTGTTGGGGGGATGTTGAGTTGTATCTCTTCTTTATATATTTTGGATACTAACCCTTTGTCAGATATGTCAGTTGAAGATATCTTCTCCCATTCAGTAGTTTGTCTTTTAGCCTTGTTGATTCTTTCCTTTGCTGTACGGAAGGTTTTTATTTTAAGATAGTCCCAGTAGTTTATTTTTGTTTTTATTTTCCTTGCCTTAGACACGTCTCCTAAGGCAATGTTGCTAGAGCCAATATCAGACCTTATTGTCTGCACTCTCTTCAAGGATTTTTTTATGGTTTCAGGTCTCATATTTAGGTCTCTCATCCATTTTGAGTTTATTTTTGTGTGTGGTGTAAGAAAATGGTCCATTTTCATTCTTCTGCATGGTGCTGTCCAGTTTTCCCCACACCGTGTGTTGAAGAGACTATCTTTTTCCCATTGGCTATTCTTTCCTACTTTGTCAAAGATTAATTGACCATATAATCATGGGTTTATTTCTGGGTTTTCTATTTTGTTCCATTGATCTACGTGTCTATTTTTGTGCCAGTACCAAACTGGATTACTACAGCTTTGTAATATAACTTGAAATCCGGAATTGTGATGCCTCCAGATTTGTTCTCCTTTTTTAAGATTGTTTTGGCAATTTGAGGTCTTTTGTAGCTCCACACAAATTTTAGGGCTTTTGTTCTACTTCTGTGAAGTCCCAGATTTTCCTCAAAGTATTGCAACAGACTGAACACAGAGGCAGATAAAGGGATCTGGCTGTCAGGGCACCTAGTGGCTCAGTTGGTTGAGTGATAGACTCTTTGGTTTTGATTCAGGTCATGATCTCAGGGTCCTGGGATCAAGTCCCGCGTCGGGCTCTGTGCTTAGTGCTGAATATGCTAAAGTTTCTCTCTCCGTCTGCCCCTTCCCAACCCCCACTACACACACATGCTCGCTCGCTCTCTCTCTCTCTCTTTCAAATAAATCAATCTTTTGAAAAAAAAATGCATCTGGCTGTTATCTAACCCACAAGAGATTCCCCAAATGTAAACAATAGCACTCTTCTAGCCGACCAAAATGTCTGGGTGCTTCTGCTCTGGGTCACGTTGCTTCGATCTCTGTTGATGCGGAGAGGGCAGGATCCCAGAGCACTGGAGAAAACTGGTTGTCCTTCCCTTCGCACACTCCGACTCTGTTTTTCAGAGCCAAGCTGGGCATGCCACAGTTCCTCAGCATGGAGGCCCAGAGTCTGCTGAGAGCCCTCTTCAAACGGAACCCGTGCAACCGGCTGGGTAAGAGCCCCACGCGCCCCACAGACCGCGGCGCTGCCCGCCCACTGCTCCCCTCCTGTCCGGCTACACATTTGTCCAAGTTCACTGAAAGCAAAGGTCCTAAATCAGGAGCGCAAATGCTCTCCCGTGTCCCTGCTCTAAGGATCCAAAATCCAGTCACTGGCCAAGTCTCATGGGCTCTTTTCTGCAAGTCCCTGTTTTTACACAGAATGGCAGCACTTTCTACTTCCCCTTTAGGACCCCAGAAACCAAGTCCAGAGCAGCTGAAAACTGCTGCTTATTTAATCCCTCTTAAATTAATAAATCCCAACATGTATTAAAATCAAGATTTACATGAACGTTAACCAAGTACTAACCTATTTTCAAAATAATTCTTTGGAAAAGGTTTCCCCTAGTTGCTTTTCAGTGGTGTTTCTCCTACAAAGAAATTCTTGTGTAGACACCCGCAAGTCAACCAGTCGTCCTTGTCCACTCGCAGGGCCTCACTTCTCGTCACGGGTGCGGTGACACGAGGCCCGTGACGAGGTGGTGCCTTCCGGGCGGGAGCAGGTGCCGCGCACAGTGGGGGCTTTGCGGGGCCTGGAGAACAAGGACACAGGCGCTGGGTTCCCGTCCACACGGTGGCAAACACTGGCTAGCAGAATGGAGGGCGCGGGTCCTCCATTCCCACCGTCGTCGTCGTCGTTGTCGTCGGGACAGCAGATGGGGCGACATTTTAACATTTTGGCAAAAACCATCAATATTTTAAACTGAATACAGCGCTTTACCTAGAAATTTTACTTCTAGAAGTCTATCCAGCATATAAGTTACACGTATGAAAAAACACTTGTTTTTGATCTTTCTGTTTAGCAAAGACCTGGAAATAAGGTGACTGTCCATCAGAAAGGACACCATTGGGTAAATTACGGCACTTCCATACCAGGCCTAAGGGCACATTTGAGTGGGGTAGGCGGGGGGCACCTGGGTGGCTCAGTGGGGAGTCCGCCTCTCCCTCTGCCCTCCCCACCCCCCGTTCATGCCTGCTCGCTGTCTCTCTCTCAAATAAATAACTAAATGGGATCAGCTGTCCCCTGGCGTCTCCACCGTGACGCAGATGACGTCTCAGCTGGGTAATTCTTTCTCGGGGAGGACCATCTTGGGCCGTAGGATATCAGGCAGCGACCTGCAATCTCCCTAGATTTCCCCCTCCCCTGCCGTAGCAAAGCCAACTGTGTCTGGACTTGCCCCTGGGGCGGTGCCGTGAGACCCGCTGCTCTGTAAGCCCTGCGTGGGGAGATGCCCAGGATCTTTCTAGCCGCATGGATGAGCTGCTGCAGAGTCTAAACACGTCCCAGAGCAGGTGTCTGCCAGGCGTGTGGGGAGAGCCCGACCCCCAACCTGCACAGCCCCCGGGGCATCTGTTGAGATGACTGCTGTCCAACGGCTCTGATTACAACCAGCCAACATGATCACTGCACGCACCTTACAGGCCGCCCCGAACAACCCAGAGGCCCTCCCCGGACAGCAGCTCTGGTCACCGGGCTGCCGAGCCCCCAGGGGCCGGCGGGGATGGCAGGGGGCCTTGAGGTCGAGGCTGGGGTGCGCAGCGAGCTCCACGGTGGTTTTGCTCCACGCTGACGGGCAGGGGCTGATGGGGCGGGTGTGGGTTTGGTTCGCCGTCTGGAGGAACCTCGAGCTGAACAGAATTCCTCCACCTCGTTGTTACTGGGCACCCCAGCGAAGCCCCACATGGACCTGATGACACTGGCCGAGGATCGTCACGGGCCCTCCCGTCCTGGCTCCGACCGGGGTGAGGCCGGGGCCCCGATTCTGAGAGACCCAGCTCCAGCCAGTGCCTGCACCATGACCTTTGCTTGGGAACTCCCCTTGCAGGGTCCCCGACCGTGCGCGCCCCCAAAAACAGCAGCTCCGGAGAGCCGGAGGGGCCCGCGCCCTCTCCCTGTATCTGCTGCCGGCAAGGCCTTCCTGTCACCGCAGAGCCACCCTGTCCTGCCGGTGGGGGTCACGGGGACAGCAGGAGAACTCGGCCCCAGGAACACAGATGGGGAGTGAGGGGCCTGCGCCTGCCGCTCCCTCCGGGCATTGCTGTCTTGCTGCACTTGTATCAAATTCCGCGGACCCGGCCTGGGGGCCTCCCGAGAGAGCAGACCCTCCCCTTCATCGCTGTGCTTTCTGGGGAGGAGGTGGGCCGCGCTTCTTAATTGTGAGAGAGAACCAAACAGCAAATGCGTCCCTCAGATCCATCCGTTCTCCGTCACTCCCTCTAATTTGTCTCTAAAAGCCACACCAAGATCATAATCGTTTGCCAATTTCTGATCTCTCTGGATCGTGAATTGATTGGTTAATTAATTAATTAATCATTAATGTCTCCATCCAAGTGGGAGTAACACCGGAATAACCCCTCCCTGTCCAGGGCCAGCCTGCGGTGCAGCTTGGCCAGTCTTAACCCGCAGATCCCCTGCCTCCGAGTCTGCACAAAAATGTCACTGCAAGTCACTTCCACTGGTTTCCGGAACGCCCCCCACCACAAGCCCACCCAGCGGAGTCCCCGTCTTGTGCTGGGTCCCAACACCTGGGTGCACCTGTATTTTGATTCTGTGACTCCTTCCCCAGTGCTCTTCTCCCAACCAATGTGGACACGGCCTCTTCGCACAGCCCAGGGGGCAGCTCTCCTGTTCCTCTGCCCCATCGGTTCTTTAACCAACAAGAGGAACAACTCACTCCACTTCCCGGGCCTCAGTCCTCCTGGGGAGGACGGTGGTGTGCATGGAGCACTGCACTAAGAAAATCATTATCTCACTGAAACCCTCACAAGAGTACTTCCAGGTAGGGAAAGGGAGACACTTAGATTCGCTCATGAGGGAGGTATACCCGTAAGAATTACTTTTAGTTACAAAGCACAGAACATTTAAGTAACTTAACATTATTTAACCCAACGATTTAATTTTTCTAACTGCAGTTTATTTTTCTTCCAGTAACAAGTCATATGTAGTAGAGTGTTAGAAGCATCGGCTTGGCAGCCAATCCATAGTCATCAAAAGCCCAGAGCTGCTTATCTTTTTAGTTTATCATCCTTAGCGCATTGCTTTTTCATCCTCATGAGTAGTGCCTTGTGATCACAAAATGGCTGCCACAGCTCCAGATGTCACGTTCAGTTGAAAGGAGGTAATGGTTGAGGGCAGCTGTATCTGCTGCTCTTATCAGGAAGGCAACATTTTCCCCCAAACCTGGGATTTCCCCGTACTTCTTGCTGACTAGAAACTGTTGAATGGCACTTCTGACTAAAAGTGGGGGGAAAAGTATCTTGGGATACAAGGACTAGGAGGTTGGGAATGATTGTCTTATTAGCCGGTCTCCAGGGTCGGCTGCAGGAGGCATACAATGAGCAGACTTGAGGAAGCTTTGGTGTCTGACCTGCCTTCCTCCAGCACCTCCAGCCCTATTTCTCGGTTCTCTCGGCAGATCTTAAGGACCCGTTAGGAAGGAGAGGAGAGGGATGGATAGTAGGTAATCTAGAAATAATACACACCTGCTTGGGTTTCCCCAGTGCTTCCTAGGCTCTGGCTCTGGTGACACAGTGGCACAAAACCATGGTCCTCGTTCTCGTGGGGCCTGTCGTGCAGCAGAAGAGACTAGCGTTCGCCAAGAAAGCAGCAAACCGAGAGAGAGAGGTACACTGCGGAGCTCATCCGAAGGAGAGAGAGGTTTGCTGGAACGTGGACGATGGCAAGTGAGAGGGCGGCTCGTGAGGAGCCCTGGGGGGCAGCGGGCAGAGGGCGGCAATGCCAGGACCGAGTCCCGCCCGATGCTTACTTGCTGAGTGACCCTGAGCAGATGGACGCCCCTCTCTGGGCTGGTTTCCCTGTCTGCAGACTGAGGGGGCTGGCAGTGCCTACTTCAAGTGAAGACGTAAAGAGCTAGAACGCACAGGACACAAATCCACTCAAGCACGGAGGTCACTGGTGCGCCCGGATCCGGGTGGAAGATGGCACCTGGACCTCTTGGCCACGCTGCTTCCTTGGACGGCATCGTCAAGACCAAGTTCACAGATCCGCTCAAACCAGCGTCCTCTCAGCCACAGCCAAGCAAACATTTTAAACCCTGAGCGAAGGAAATTTCAAAAGGACATACTTCAAAACTATGAAAAATAACGTGTAGATAACGTGTAAGTGACGGAGAGGTCAGAGGCAGACCTCGTGTTCACATCCCCAACGGGGTGACCCAGACATTACCGCGAACCAGCCGGCGGAGCTTGGGGTACAAGGGCGGTACCCGAAAGCGAGCTTGTCCTGAACGTGCACCAAGAATTCACCTCAGCCGGGGGAGCGTGCGACTCTCGATCTTGGGGTTGTGAGTTCGAGCCCCACATTTCGGATAGAGGTGACTTAAAAAAATTAAAATTAAAAATTAAAAGAGAATTTGTAGTGGATGCCACGTGGCTCAGAAACAGCAGAGTAAAGACTTCGGAGGCATCTCGAGGGCCCAGGATTAAACATTCCCAACGCTGTCTGTGGAAATGAAGAGACAATGAAGACGTCTGGGGCAGATACCAAAGCGTTTTGAGAGTGATCTACTGAGAGGGTAGAAGCCCGGTGACAGCTGAGCCCGCAGTGAAGGAGGTCGCCTGGGTAGGGCTGTGGCGCGGCGGGCTGGCTGGCATCGTTGCCGCAGGGCAACCCCCGGTGCAGGCGGAGGGAGAGCTCGCCGCAGTGCGGTGTGCAGACATAAGCAAGTCCCGGCTGGACGCAAGGTGACGCTCTCTGGCCCCGTGCGGAAGTCTGAGACCTGGGTCCCCGTCCGCAGGGACCACGGCTCACGATGTGTTCATACTCCAGAGACCAAGTGCGAGCTCTTGAATCGGCTGCGCCGTTGAACTTTTTTTTTTTTTTTTTAAAGCAGACTCCCTGTGGAGCCGGGAGCCCAATGTGGGACTCGATCCCAGAACTCAAGGATCAGACCTAGGCCGAAGGCAGTTCCTCAACCAACTGAGCCACCCAGGCACCCGCCGTTGAACTTTTTAACCCATCCTGACCCGACGTTGGAGTACTTCATGAAGACGCACCAAGCCTAGTAAGGGACCGGGATCATTCTTCAGTTCCAGACCTTTCTTCCTGGAAGTACTCACCCTTGTCCACTCTGTATGATCCGGATGAATTGCACCCTCCACCCGCCAGCTTGGGACAGAAGGATGGACTCCAACGGCCTCGGGTTGGACCCCACGGCACCCAGCTGTGGTTCGGGACGAACCCTTCCTGCCTCTCCTCACCCACAAGTCCGCCCACTGGTTCCTGTGTTCAGTTGGCATAAAAAGAGGTCATCGATATAAAACAACCCACTCACCACGTTTCAGGAGAGAAATAAAACTAGAATCCAAGGCAACGACCGTGTGTGCCCTAAGAAGGAAAGCGTGCAGAAAGAAGAACTTGCAGAAATTATCTTTCTGTTTCATGTTTTCCTCCTTTTGGAACACCTCTAATTTTTGAGTAATAACCGAAGTGTTAATTAATTCACTGTCAACTTTTTGCTGAGGCCTCAGAGCACACGCATGGTAGAAAATCTCACTGCAGCAGAAGAAAGAAGGTTCAGATAAAAATGCGCGGGTTAAGTATCCAAGAAACCCAGCATGCATCGGTGCAGAATTTGGAGTTGCACCAAAATCTCTATTTCCTTTGTGTCTCACTGGGTTTAAGTTGCTGTAGCTCGTGTATTTGCAGATGACGAGTGAGGATGAAATGGAACCGGTACGAAATGCGGTGTAGATTCTCCAGGGAGATCTGGCCGACAAGTGACGCGGTCAGTGCATGCCCCTTGGGCTCTGATGTGTGTGTGTGCTCGATGCACCCACCTCCGACCGACCCATGGGGCGTCCAGAAGCACCAGAGAAGAGCCGAGAAGCAGGCAGGTCGGGATCTAACCCTCAGGAGCAGGAGCAGCTCGGCGTCGAAAGTTCTGGCCTCCCCGAGGAGGCCTGCCCACGGACGGGCTGGAGGGAGGACAGCACTAGGAGTCAGACCGCTGCTGTGTTCTCCACGGTTCCTGACCATGCAGGCTTGGCTGCTGGGATCAGATCTTGGAACAAGGGGGCCAGACTTGGAAATCCAGAGAGGTCCTCGGGAAGGGGTCCTCGAAGGAGGGCGCCCGTTTTTCTCTACTCCTGCCAACGCTTCTGATAGCGATGCCGGGGTTTCCAACACCCACAGTCTTCACTTCCCAGGAGCCCCCAGCTTGGTGTTTGGCGCTGGGCACCCAGCGTGGGCCCAGCCCCGGGCTCCGTCCCCCTGCCCAGGGTGCCCCCTGTGATTCCAACCAGCCGGCTGTAAACCCGCAGTTTCCAAGACCCCTTCTTTGGTTCTGATAATCAGCGGGGGCGGCTGCCCGGCCCCCCACACCTTCCTGCTCCTGGTCCCTCACATCTCAGCTGGCAGCCACCAGCACCCACCTTCCTGGGGTGCAGGCTGGACGGGGGCATGTGACACCGGGCCCTGACTGGGGTAGGGCCGGGCCTGCGGAACACGGGGTGCAGAACCGGGAAGTCCGTGTCTCACAAACCCCGTGACGTGGAATCCCCGTCCCCAGACCTGGGACAGGAGCCGGCAGCAGACGGCCTGGCCCGGGCAGCCCGCCTCCCCTTCCCGTGTCCCTGGGCCCCCAGCCCCTTCCCCGGCCCGCTGAGGCTCCGCTCCCGCCATTGCATCCTGGAGAAACCAGAGCTCTTAGGGCCTGAGGGTTTGGGTTCTCCTGGATTAACAGACTTGTTTTTAGAGCAGCGTTAAGGTGACAGAAAAACTGAGCGGAAAGGACAGCAGGTTCCCTCGTCCCGCCCCCCACCCCGGCGCCCGGCCCCAGACCGTCCCCCCAACCCCAAACTGATGTCGGCACTGCGCATTCGCTTTAACGGATGAGCCGTGGACAGCGTCCACGTCAGGCCTCACACCGCCTGCGAGCCCCCCGCAAACGCATCCTGAGGGCGCCACGGCGGGCAAAGCGGCGTCCCTGCCCGCATCCTCCGTGCTCTGTCCATCCGGCCCTCCCCCCGCTCCCCAGGTCGGGAGTTAACGGAAGCAGCAAAGTGAAGAGCGAGGCTGGCAGGACGAACAAACCTGGCAGAGCTACTTACAGGCAGTCTCGGGGCCCCGGCGGCTGCGGGTGTGGACGCCCGTGTCTCTCTGGGTCCTGTCGTGCCGGAAGCTGTCCTCTCCAGGTTCTGGCTGTCTTCCCCTTCCCTGCAAACCAGAGCCGCCTAACAAGACGCTGCGCACTGCCTTCCCCTTCTTCCGGCACTTTCTCACCCTTCTGGAAGGCCAGCCTGAGCTAGCGTTCGTGGGTATCAGTGGGGCAGCCGGGCTGGGGTGGGGGTGGGGGCTGGGTGGCTCAGCGGTAGAGCAGGTGACTCCCGATCTCCGGGTTGTGAGTTCGAGCCCCATGTTGGGCATGGTGCGTACTGACGGAGGGAGGGAGGGAGGGTGCACACATGTGGCTGGGCTGCGATGGGCCTCCAGCTTCCCCCTCCAGGTTTCCAGACCCCACACCCGCAGCGGGAGCTTCCAGCCTGCCCTGCCCCTGCGCCTGGCGCGGTCACAGGCCTGGGGGCAGAATGCGGCTTCTCTGGGCCGTGAGGCGGGGGAGCAGGGCCTCTTGCGGGAGGAAGGCCTGGGGAGCCGCTCTGGGCACCCCCAGCCCCTCAGACTGCTGTGCCAGGAACTCTCAGAGGAGACAAAACCGGGGCTTGGTTCTGATGCTCGTGTCTGCTTTGTCCTCGGGACAGGAGCCGGCGTCGACGGAGTGGAGGAGATCAAGCGGCACCCTTTCTTCGTGACCATAGACTGGAACGTAAGTTGCACGGCGCAGTGCCCAGCGCACACGGATGAGCTGGAGGGCGCACCAGCTTGGTGCAGACCAGAGGGGCCCCTGGCCCCGTCCCCCGGCCGGGCTGCCCTCTCAGGAGCCTTCGCAACAGGCTGGCATTTTACGGGCACAGATCGGGGACCACCCTTGCGGCAGCACCAGGCCTGAGACCTCCTTTAACACTTTAGAGACAGGTTCTAGTGACCCTGCAGTCGCTCCCACCGCTGAGGAGAGAGCAGGGATCATCGTCCGCTCAGCGAGAGGCTGCAGGAGCCCCTCGGGTCCCTGGGCCACTGGGGGCTGCTTCTCTGGGTCTCGGGGCCTCTGGGGGTCTCCAGGATGCTGGGGGCTGCTTCTCTGGGTCTCAGGGCCCCTAGAGTTCTCCAGACTGCGGGGTCTCTGGGTCTCAGGGCCCCTAGGGTTCTCCAGACTGTGGGGTCTCTGAGTCTCGGGGCCCCTATGGGTCTCCGGGCTACAGGGTCTCTGGGTCTTGTGGCCCCTGGGGGTCTCCGGGCTGTGGGGTCTCTGGGTCTTGCGGCCCCTGGGGGTCTCCAGGCTGTGGGGTCTCTGGGTCTCTGGGCCCCTATGGGTCTCCGGGCTGTGGGGTCTCTGGGTTTCAGGGCCCCTGGGGGTCTCCAGACTGCAGGGTCTCTGAGCCTTGGGGCCCCAATGGGTCTCCGAGCTACAGGGTCTCTGGGTCTTGGGGACTCTATGGGTCTCGGGGTTCCGGGATCTCTGGGTCCCCGGGCTGCACAGGCCTGTTTCATGCCGAGGGGCTGACATCTCGCACTCCATGCTGCTCTCCCGGTCTCTGGTTTCGGGCTCAGACCCACGCAGCTGGCGCTCTCCCAGAGTCGTGTAAGAAAACAAACATCCAGACTGTTAAAGACAAAGTGACTGGTAACACTTGTTGGCCGCAAGGAGGACTTCCGTGGTGATGCGATCAGGGACCACAGGTTCAAGCTCTGCCGTCAGGGGAGAGATGGGGCTCAACTCTGAGCAGCTGGGGCGGTGGGATTTATAGCCGGGGGTGGGGGGGGGGCACAGATGTGAGGGGCTCTGGCTGAAGCTACGTCACAGGCCTTCTGCTGGTGGCCGGCCTGGGGCCCAGACGTCACCGGGTGGGGGAGGGGGCCCATCACACGTCCAGCAGCCTCTGATGAACAGGCCGCTGCTGGCCGCTGGCCGAGGGACCCCGAGGCTCACTGCGACCAGCTGCTCGGAGCCGCCCCCCGACCGTCAGCATGGGGCGCGGCCGCCGCTGGGCCTCGTGTGCAGGAGGGCGTCCTTCTGTGTCTTCTGGTCCTTTCCCGAGGCGCACGCAGCCGGCCCACCCCAGGGCTCCATGTCCCAAGCCGACTAACCTGAGGAGACTCTGACGGAACGTAAGCACACATCTCATCAACATCCTTGCTCCCTGTCTTCGTCCCGTCCCCTCCGCGAGCTCGGCGGCGCTGGCACTGTGGCGGCCCGCGCCCAGTCCCCCCAGGCTCTCCACCCCCGACGAGATGCTGACCGACGCTGGACGGAGCCGGCTGTTCCCGGAGCTGCTGACCTTCCTCCTCTCTGCCCATCTTCTGAGCATCGTCCCAGCGGGGGAGCCCAGCTTCCTTGAAATCCACTTCTGTGGTTCTGATTACGGAGCTTTTACGGGGTTGGGATTCTTTTCAACACTGAGACCAGAGAGAAGCGCTCGAGAGGCTGGCACAGCGGTGACCTCCCGCCAGGGGCCCCCACGGCCTCCCCGCCAGGTGCACACGCCCGGTGAGAGGGCCGGGTCGGCATCAGCTTGCATCCAGGAAAGTGGGAAGTGGGAACAGAAATCGGAGCCGCTGCCTGCCCGTGAAATCTCTTCTTCCTCAGCTTCCTGGAATGTCGGCTCCAGAGGAGCTCGGTCGTCCTCAGCTCAGAGGGGCACCGGGAGGTCTTTCCCGATTATTTCAGGGTTCGGCCCGGCGCAGATGCTCTGCCGCGTGGGTGGTGATGAGGTCTCGGGCCAGCCGGCTGCGTCCTCGCCCCTGAGTGCCAGTGCCACGCCGCGGGCAGGAGCCTCAGAAGCTGAGCCCTGGGGGACAGTCCCCCGGTGCCCGATGGGCGCTGTGCCCTGGCGTCCCCTCCCGCCCGCAGGCATCGGGGCAGAGCTACACACCCCCTCCCGCTACCAGGCGCCATTCTGTGTGTTCGGTCATGCCGTTGGCCGCGTTTCAGGCGCCTCCAGGACATGGGGGCAGCGCCGTGGCCGTGACACGCTGGGCTTCCCGGCCTGGTCGGAACAGCGGGCAGGAAGCGAAGGCTACTCACTAGGCTGGGGAGGAGAGCCACGCGAGGGAAGGGTGGGGCATCGGAGCCGAGCCCGTCCCCACGCCCGCCTCGCCACACACCTGTCGGCCGAGCACGTCGGCCCTCCTGTCCCCGAGCACCCTGAGACTCTGTTATGTCCCCCTCCTTCCGTCTTCTCTGAAGAGCCGGCTCCTCGCGGGCCCGTCCTGCCGGCCTGTGCGAGCCGCGGCTCCTGGCCCAGCGCCCCGACTCCCCTGACCTCGCTCCACTCCCAGCTCCTTGTCGCCGTCCAGGGCCCTGCATCACGTCCCTTACTCGTGGTGTTGATCAGGGGTCTCTGTCCCCTGCTCCTGACCTGAAGAGGTCAGGAGTCACTGTCCGTGTGGGGTGCAGACGTTCCCCGGCCTCTGAGGCAGCCGGTTCTGAGGAGGCCCTGACGAGCCCTGAGGGAGCGAGGGAGTGGCTCTTCGGACGAGGGACCCACTCCTCCCTCTCTCTCCAGGGCGTCGCAGCCCCTGCGGGCTCGGACAAGAAAACAGGAGCGCAGGGGGCCGGGCCCGACCACGGAGGATGGGAGATCCGAGGGCTGCAGCCAGTAGGAGAGGGGAGCCCCGGCCACAGGGCTCGGGCGCCCCTCAACATGACGGCTTGGCTGGGAGGGGCCTCTCGCAAGTTACTGTGGGCAGACGCTCCTTTCAGCCCAGAAGGGGCGCCCCCCGAAGACGCGGATGCGCGGAGGGGGAGACGAGAAGGGGCGCCCCCTGAAGAGGAAGACGCGGGCACGCGGAGGGGAAGACGAGAAGGGGCGCCCCCCCCCAAGACGCGGGCGCGTGGAGGGGAAGACGAGACAACTCCGAAAAGCTTGGAATTTTCACAGCACGATGGGGACTTTGAACACTACACAGGCTGTAGGGCTAACGTGCGTCCCGGAAAGCCCAGGTCGCCGCGGGAGCTGAGAGCAGAAGCCCGGCTTCTTCCCGAGGCGTTAGGAGCCGCACCGGGAAGGCGCAGAGAGGAGACCAGCCCCGGTGCGCAGCTCATGCCGTCCCTGCACCTGGGGCCAGCTCCCTGCAGGGCAGACCCGGTCATTGGAGGTCTGCACCAAGAAGGTGGCGTGCTGCATTATTTCAAAGTAATCAGAGACTGAAATTGAGGTTGGGAAGTTTCTTTTGTTGCTTTTAGTGTTTGTTTAATTTCATTTCGTTCCTGGGAGAGGCCCTTCAGATTCTCGGGAACCGCATATTCCCTGCCGCTTCCATATGTGCCCGCGAATGACAGACGAGGCAGGGACAGGGGCTGGAGGCATCTCACTCCCCCCCACGCCCTGAATGAAAGCAGCCAAGGGGTGGCTAAGGGACAGGAGCCCCGTGTCGCCACTTGTGCACAAATTTGTTTATTTCCTACACAGTACTGGGCTCCGCCCGCGTCCACGCTGTGGCCGTGCAGACACACGGCCATCCCGCAGGTCTGCGCGGCTGGTTGCTGCACGGAATGTCTTGTTCGGCCACGGAAGAGGTTCGTGCAGTGGGCGCAACCCATCGGAGAGCCGAGGCAGGGGCGGACGGGTGAGGCGAGACACTCGGAGCAAAGCTCTCCTCGGGACCGCAGCCTTGCCCCTGCTGCTGCGGGCCTTCCCGGGGAGCAGATGATGCCCCCGTGCCCACGCTCCCTACCCACCCGTGAGCCGCGAGCTGCAGGCCGCCACGGCCAGCTTCGACCCAGTCACTCCCCGAGCGAGCGGCAGACCCGAGCTGGGGAAGGCAGACAGGAAAATACGAGGCGTCGACAGGTGTCCAGGGGCTAATGTTCCTACCTCCCCGTCCCGACGGGCCCATTCCATTTCAGCAGCTTAGATAACAAAACCAGAGCCCAGTGGCGTTGGCAGAAACGGTGACCAGGAGGCCTTCCCCAGGCCCGGCCAGTGCTGGGGACGACCTCACGAAGCCGCGTCCCTGACGGTTGGATTCCTATCTGGGCGCGTGCACCCAGGGCCCGGCTCGGGATCCACCCAGGAGAATGTAAGGATATTTACTTCACTGTCTGCCTTCCTCTGTGACCCAAAACTGCCAAGAGAAAATTTCAGGGGGCCTACTGGAGCGGCACGAGTCCCTCACAGCCCCGTCCGTCCTGCAAAGCCGAACGAGCGACGCGTCTGCCGAGGCGCGGCTCTTCCTGAAAGCCGTGTGGTCTCGGGAACCAAACAAAATCAGTTACAGCCTCGGGGCCTCAGCAGGGGGTCGCAGGGCATCCCGCATTTACTCCGCCCCTCGTGGCAGGAAGGCTCATCACCACAGGCCACGGGCACCCCCCACACCCGAGGAAGCCCTCCCGCCCAGCCCGGCACCCCTCGCCATAGGACTGACACCTGTGGCCCGAGGCTGGGACCCTCGCTGTACCCACTTGGGACCCATTACCACGACAACTCGTATCGATGCTAGGAGCTGGTACTCAAGTTGTTTTTCTGTTTCTGAACCTTCCAAGGGTACCGGCGGTGGTCACTTGGTGCTGTGGGGGGACGCCTGGGGAAACCAAGGCACGGGACAGTGAGAAGAGAGCCCGGGGTCCGTGCCTGAGAGGGCAGCGGTGCCGGAGCCCCCCCGCCCGCCGGCCTTGCCTCGTGTGTACCAGCAGGAGCAGAGGGAGGTCTTCTCGCACAAAAGCCTGCACCGAGTGGGTTTTGGGGCCGTTTGAATTCTCCCTGTTACCCCTGCCCGCCAGGCATCCCGCCGCATTATTTCTGTGTTGCTATTTCAGGACTAATCTATAGCTATGCCCTTTCCTAATTGGAGAATGTTAATTTTGAGAGGCCTGGAGCCAGAGCTGCCTGCAGAAAGCAGATGGGAGGCCAGTGACCCCGAGCTAGAAGCGGCTTCCTACGGCATTACCCCGTCACCATGCGCCCCTGGTTCTCCCCTTCGTCACTGGAAGGTCGTGCTGGTGTAAACAAGCCGGGCGCACCTGCTCGGAGCCTCCAGGCGTAGCCCGGCCTGACGTGTGGTTCATTCCCAAGGGCTATGAATTTGATCATGAGACCCCATTCTCTTTCCATCAGCGTGGGATGGATTAGACACTCAAGAGGGGAATCTAGGTCAGAATTATAATGCACCTCATTGGGCTCAAAGCCTACACAAAATGCTGTAGTCGGTCTTTCCCGATTTAGCTCTGGGTACTGCAGTTCACGTTACAAAATGAAAAGCAAGGTGACTTTTTCCCGAAAACCTCAAACGCACTCCTAGGTTTGGACCCAGGGAAAGAAAGCATGTGGAATAATAACACATTCCAAAAGTTGACCCAGTAACAGGGAGAAACCGACCGCCCTTCAAGACTGCGTAAGAGAGCCATCCAGAGTGTGGAGGGCACCGGGTGCCTCAGGCAGCACTTTGCTCCCTGCTGGGAAGCAGGATGAAACCGCAGCCTCCTCGGGGACTGGGAGGGTGGGGTTCAGAGGCGGCCCCTGCACAGGCCACACTCGTAGGTGGATCGAGACCAGAGGCCAGTGTTCTGGGACCCGAGGGGGCTGCAAGGGCCCTCACTCAGCAGCAAGCCCTTGGTGGGTTCTCCCACGCTCTCCCTGCTGGGAGTTAGGATCTCCTTAGCAAAACAAGCTTACAGAGGAGGTTCGAAGGTGCAAGGAAAAGCAGGCCTGCATGTGCACAAGGCCCAGTGAAGCCGGGGTCTCCCTGTGCCGTAAGCTTGTGCCTTGCGATGGCTGGCTTCTGTGACCGGTCGGGGGGACACGCCCCAGGCTGCACGTGCGGTGGGAAGGAGGGAACGGGGACAGCTATGCGCGTCCCGGGGCGGGGGAAGCCAGGAGGTCGCACGTCCGCGTTGGCGCCCTGAGTTATCACTAAATCCTCGAGTTGAAGGGGGGCCATCATCCCCACCCAGGCGAAGTGCACAGCACGACCGCTGCTGGGGGACAGACGCCGTTCTAATGAATTCCTTCTCCTTATGGCAAAGACGTGGAAAGTGGGGCACAGTGTCTCCCCGGGAGGTCAGCCTCCCGGCCTGGACCTCTGTGCTGCTCCCCGGGGGCGAGGAAGGAGAAAGACTGGGTAGAGCGTGTGGCCCCGGGGGTTAGCGTGGTCAGACGAGGCCCTGTGCTCTGCTGGGCTGCTTGGATTTTCAAGGCCTTGCTGTCCTCCTCCGTGGAGGGAGGGGTGGACGGATGGCAGGACAAGCAGCAGACTTGGGCGGGCTTCTGCAGGCAGGGACGTGGGCTCGGGAGGTCACCTTGACGTCCCCACCCTGCTTCTCATCAGAGCTGGTCTATGGTTTTGTCAGTGGTGGTCGGACGGGAAGCGAGGCTCCTGGGTATCTCGAACAGGGCAGAGTGGGGAGCGGCGGCACAGCCTCTACCCGCTGGGTCCCGCACACGCACGCGGCGTCACCGCCAATGCCTCCAGGGGCCGCCGTGTTCCCTCCTGGAGCAAAACTGCTTGGGCTGAGAACCCTGAGGCCGGGGGCAGGTCCTGGCCTCCTGCTCCCAGGGGTCCCTGCGTCGGTGGAGCTGGAATGTATGACCTTCAGCTCCAAGGGCAACCGCCTCTCCCCTGGATTACGAGACGCGGCTCTGTGGTAGAGATCTCCCTCCCCCACCCCCGTCCCTCTCGCTCCCTCAGCTCCCCCTACCGCCCTCCTCACCCCATCCCCCAAGTAGCGAGAGGACTCCTCCTCACCCCATCCCCCAAGTAGCGAGAGGACTCGTGCCTCTCCTGGGAGAGGATGTGAGTTTTCCTAGAGCAGGACAGATATTGATTTAACAACC
Source organism: Nasua narica (assembly GCA_028533885.1). Taxonomy (NCBI): domain Eukaryota; kingdom Metazoa; phylum Chordata; class Mammalia; order Carnivora; family Procyonidae; genus Nasua; species Nasua narica. The sequence continues at coordinate 2,071,987 of CM052802.1, forward strand.
GGAGCATCGCTGGTGCGAGCAGGAAGGGTCTGGGCCCTGCAGGGCTGTGCGTGGGTCATCGGTCTTGGTAACGGCTAGCGTTTTAATCAGAGTGCACAGCTCACTCGTCCTTATTCAATTTCCTCTGACAAGTGCATACATCAGGGAAGTTTATTCCCACCCAGAGTGCGTCACGGCGGAAAGTAGTGTCTTTCTATTTCTGGAAAGAGCTTACAGAGGAAATCAATTCCTAATAAAATCTATTCACCCCGGGCAAGAAATGAGCAGATAATCGAGGGGGGACGTGGTCCTCCGGCCGCTCCCAGGGGCACGCCCGAGCTCCGTCCTGTGCATGCCCGGCGGTCTCCAGCCTGGACACAGCTCTCGTTCTGTTGGCCGCTCCGGCCATTTCCACGGCCGCCTCGGCTTCTGGAAGGGTGTGCTCCCAGCAGGGATCGGGGTACGGCGCCCTCCTGCCCCTGCTGGACCTCCCCTCGCTGCGAGGGCTGCTGTAATGGGGAAAGTTGGGGTGCCCAGGTCCTCCCCCCGCTGGCCCTCACTCACTCTTGACCTCGCACAACTCAGCTGACCTGTCTTAGCCAGGGTTTCCTCGTCTGTAAAGTCAGGGTGATAAAAGTCCCAGGGTCCACATCTACTGAGCAGAATCACCAAGAAAGGCCTGGGGGTCCCCTCTGATCAGGAAGAACTGGGAAGGCTCGTGCTGAATGGTTGCAGCCAGACCCCCTTCCTGGTGTCTGAGCCCCGCTGCCTGTGCGACGGTCCGCCAGGCTCTCGGCACGCTGGCCGGTGCCACGACTTCCGTGCCCAGGGCACGCCGGGTGACTCAGGATGGCGACGTTCTGAAGTCCACCCCGCAGCTGCCCCCCACCGACCTCAGCCAGGGCGGCCGCCTGAGGCCCCCGCGCCTCCCCACCACCTCCCCCACTGGCCCCGGCCTCCTCTCCTGCCTGCACCCCCGTCTTGCCCATCTTGCCTCCTTTCCAAACTGTATTCTTCCTGAAGTTGAATATCCCCCAAACAATACATGGTTGCCGTGCCTAAGAGCACTGACGACATCACGGGGTTGGACGGCGTTTTCAAGGCCAGCGTCAGAGGGAGGCCGACAGGGCGGGAGCTCCTGTGCGTCCAAGGTCAGGCCGCAGCGCGGAAGCGTGAGTCTCCGTGCGGAGACTTGGAGGTGCCGGTCACGGGTTCTGGGGGTGTCGAGGAAGGACCTGGCTCGTTCTAGCTGGGGGCTTCCCCGGGGTCCCGCAGGCGCCGGCCCCGCAGTGACCAGGAGGGAGGAGGGTGCCAAGTAGCAGGGCTCTTCCCTGCTGTTCCCGGGGGGGGGGGGGGGGGGGGGGAGACGCACTGTCCCATCAGATCGTACCTGAAGCAAAAAATTCAAAAAAATATTCTTCCCCCAAAAGGTTAAAAATGTCACACTGCCCTCGGGGAAGACTACGCAGCAGGTGTCAGACCCTCGTGCAGTCTGTTAGGGCTTCCTCAGCGTGGAGTTCTGTCGTGACCCCGTCCACGACACCAACACGTGACAGGGCGTCCTGCGCGCATCCCGCCCGCGTCCAGGGTGCCGGGAGCCGGCGGCGGGTGCAGCCTGTCCCCGCCCCGCGGCCACTCCGCTGTCCCCCAGCGTCCTCCCGGTGGTCTGTGGCTCCTCAGCGTCCTGTCGCTCTCCCCGCAGAAGCTGTACCGGAAGGAGATCAAGCCGCCGTTCAAACCAGCCGTGGGCAGGCCCGAGGACACCTTCCACTTTGACCCCGAGTTCACAGCGCGGACGCCCACAGGTGTGTGCCGGCCGCGAGCGCAAGCCAGCCCAGAGTTCGTGCCTCTGTGGGTCCCCCTCCTCCGCCCCGGCCGGTGAGGGAAGGCGACTTAGCCCGAGGTCTCGTGTCCGAGAACGCTTCCGTGGAGGGTGCCGGTCGGTTCTGTTGGACTTTCTTGTTCTCTCGGCCCCACCTTCGAGCTTTAGGTGAGAGAACCAGTTCTCGGTCCTCCCCCCCGAGAACGTCTGGTTTGGGAACCCCCAGGGTTCTGTCACCCCCCCCATTCTCCTGAGCTGCGATCGGAGGCCACTTCCCTCAGGCACGCAGGAGAGAGCACCTCCAGGCAGTGCAAGTGTCTGCGTAGTTGGAGGGCTTGGGGGGAAGAGGAGGGAAGAGGAGGGAAGAGGAGGGCTGCAGAGCGCGTGTAGCCCTGTGGGCTACGGCTACTCCATTGGCAGACGTCGTCCCGGGGCCCGGTGAGGGCCCTCTTCCCGGCTGGCACGCGGCCTCCCGCGCCGTACTCCGCGCTCTCTGTCTCTCCCGCTTCTACAAGGACACCAGGGCCCCTGGATCAGGTCTCCTGACCTCATTTAACCTTCGTGACTTCCCGAAAGACCCCATCTCCGAAGACAGTCATGTGGAGGGCTAGGGCTTCAGACTATGAAGTTTGGGGGAGCACCGTCAGTCCATGCGTGATGTGTGTTACATAATGGTGTTAGCTGAAGGGAGAAAAAAAAAAAAGGAAGAACTCTCCTATCTGTGGGGCTTCTTACTACTTCTGAATCTGAAATTTCCTATGATTTTTAAGGATAATCATGAAACAAATAGATGGTCAAATACAAAACACTACGTGGAGAAGAGAGAATCTTCTCTCTTCTAGAGAGATTCTGGAAGAACCTCTCTTCCACTACTTGGAAGAGAGAATCCAGTTTGTTCCCTTTGAGCTGGGCTGTGGGTGCTGGGAAATAAATTCCCACCGTGCTAGACTCCAGAAGCTTAATTAAAACCCAGAAGTCTCTGCTGAGTAGTCTACAGAATCTGGAAACTACGTGCTGCTAGGCAGCAGAGACGAGGCACGGTGGGCACCAAGCCGCTCCAGACCCGGGGCCCCACACCCCGGCTTGCTTTGTGCTGTCTGCCTTTTTCCTGCACAGAATTAGGGCTCTGAGGTCTGCCTTCTCTTGAAAATCCCCTGCGATACCGCCGGCAGCCCTGACGGCCCCACCAAAGCTCAGGGCATCCATCAACCTTAAGCAATCTTCAACTCCCAGGGCGCTCTGGTGTCCTCCTTGGGGCTTTTGATAAGAATCCCAATTTTAGCTGGAGCCCAGAGAATGGTCGGGGCAGAGCCTAGCCCAGGAGGCTCATTTACAGCCGCTGGGGAGTGTGTGTGCTTTTTGGGGGAGAACAGGTCTATTAACTTGAACTGATGCATTTTCATTTGTGAATGGAGACTTTGCAGATCACATAAACACTGTCTCTGAACTAGGGGTGCAGAGCACACAGCCATCCCTACGGTAGCCAGGGCCGCCTCCCCCTGCATGGACCTGGTGGTGGAGGACAGGCTCTGGGGATTAGCTGAGGCTCCCCCTGCACGGACGGGGCGGTGGAGGACAGGCTCAGGGAATGGGCTGAGGCTCCCCCTGCACAGATTAGGCAGTGGAGAACAGGCTCAGGGAATGGGCTGAGGCTCCCCCTGCACAGATTAGGCAGTGGAGGACAGGCTCTGAGGATCGGCCGAGGCTCCCCCTGCACAGATTGGGCGGTGGAGGACAGGCTCTGAGGATCGGCCGAGGCTCCCCCTGCACAGATTGGGCGGTGGAGGACAGGCTCTGGGGATCAGCTGAGGCTCCCCCTGCATGGACGGGGCGGTGGAGGGCAGGCTCTGGGGATCGGCTGAGGCTCCCCCCGCACGGACCGGGCGGTGGAGGACAGGCTCAGGGAATGGGCTGAGGCTCCCCCTGCACGGACCGGGCGGTGGAGGACAGGCTCAGGGAATGGGCTGAGGCTCCCCCTGCACGGACCGGGCGGTGGAGGACAGGCTCAGGGGATCGGCCGAGGCTCCCCCTGCACGGACCGGGCGGTAGAGGGCAGGCTCAGGGGATCGGCCGAGGCTCCGGTGGTTCTTCATGGCATCACCGCCACCGCTCACATTCGGTCGGTGTGGCTGGCGGGCCTGAGTGGTAAGTGGCATAAATAGAATTTACCACGCTTGAGAATCATGCAGGGGGATGCTGGTTTTCAGCACAGTACTGAGAAAGCAGGCACATCAGTTGGATAAAAGAAAATGAGTACTCTGATGATCCCATGAGTATTTCTGATGAGTATGTTTGAGGGGTTTCCAAATTTTGGATGGGCAGCTCTCACCCGTCCGCGCCCTCCGGGGGACAGTGGATTCGTGCGCATCCAGGGGATACAAACCAGCTTCGGCGTTGGCTTACGCTTTAAAAGAAAAAGACCGTGAGTGTTCCCACTCCACAGGCAGAACTCTCACCTACAGGACGTGGATTATCCACTCTTTCACAATCCCCTCGCTACAGTTACCCTTTAACACAGCCCCGCCCTGAGCTCGTGTGCTTAGGCAGTGCTACCGTTTGTTAATATTGAAGTGCAGAGAGAACGATTTTTCTGTCCTTAGCACTTCAGTGACCACCCAGCACAAAGGCAAACTGTACGCTGTCGTAAATTCAGCGAAAGTGGTTGGAGAATTCCAACGAGGGAGCCCCTCCTGGGAGGCTCAGCGGTCTCGTTGTTCCCTGCAGACTCGCCCGGCGTGCCCCCCAGCGCCAACGCGCATCATCTGTTCAGAGGATTCAGTTTTGTGGCCTCAAGTCTGGTCCAGGAGCCCTCGCAGCAGGATGTGCACAAAGCCGCGGTTCACCCCATCGTGCAGGTAATCCCGCGCCGCCGGGCTGCATGCACCTCCGGCCAGTGTGGGCGGTGGGGCGCCAGCCCCGTGTCACCGTGCACCGAGAGCCAGCCTGCGTCCCGGGGTGCTGGTGCCGGGGGCGTGGGGGGACCAACTCCGTTCCTTCCCAGGCATCCCCGAGTCTCGTGGAGATCGGAGTCGTGCCTCTTGCCCCCACTGCACGTGCACCCTAATGAAGGGGAAAGCGTTCTGATCAGAATGTCCCTGGGGTGTGTCTGTGCCTGGGGCCCCCACAGGGTCAGACAGGGGCGTCCTCACTGTGTGTGTCGAGTCAGCACCCCAAGAGTTGGGCTTCTGGGAACCACTTCCCTGTTGTGAAACGTACTGTTTGGGAGATCGATGCAGGTGACATTTTTAGAAGGAGTGTCCCACCTGATACGTGTGACCAGATGCAGAGAATTTTAAGAAGGAATTGGGATTATATTTTATGTAAGGACAAAGTCAGGGGGAATGAGGCGGCATTCGATTTCCATGTATCTCTCTCCAGGGCCCTTCGGGGACCCGCAGGGCGTCTAACGGGGACGCGGATGTGGCCGCTGCACGGTGGATGGTTGGGGGTTCTCGGTCTGTGTTTTCAGAGCGGAGGGCGTGGGCTCGTGCACACGGGCAGACGGGGGGCCGCAGTGGGACGTCCCGGGGTGTGACGACTCTGGCCTCAAGCGACAGAGCCACACACCAGCAGCCCCTGGGGTCCCACCTGCAGAGTCTCAGACTCTGCACAGTCTGGTCTAAAACTAAAGCTCATCCCCAGAAATGTGGAAGCCTTGCCAACCGGCAGCATGAGCTTCACGATCCCGTTATCGTCTGGGCGCCATGTGGGCCGTCCCTTGCTGCCCAGGCCCCGAACGAGCTCTGACAGCAGCCCCCCGCCCCCCGCTCCCTCTCCCACAGCAGCTACACGGGAACAACATCCACTTCACCGACGGCTATGAGATCAAGGAGGACATCGGGGTGGGCTCCTACTCCGTGTGCAAGCGGTGCGTGCACAAAGCCACGGAGGCCGAGTACGCCGTGAAGGTAAGAGCGCGCAGGCGCGTGAGCCGGCCTCCCCGCGCGCCGTCCCACGCGCTCCAATAGCGCAGAGCGCGGTTTGCCGTGATGCCAGCTCCTCCGTTCAGACGCTATTTTGCGGATCGTGAATATTTCCAGTTTTATCCAACACGTAAGTGCTGCCCGCTCTTGAAGCTTTATGTACGGCATATCCTGGATTAAAAGATTTGGGTGCTCGACATTTTGGAAACTAGAGCTGGGGGTCAGGGACCCTGTTGTTTGAGGGGGTCGGGGGCGGGAGGAGGAAGCCACAGTCACCAAACGTTAAATCAAAGAAATGTCTAGAGGCGTAAACTGGTGATATCTGTGCAAACTTAAACAGAGAGCTGGGGGAAAATAGTAGTAATGCTCTAGAATCGTCTAGAATCCAATCTCTACGTGATACCTTTAGCTTCTGTAATTGTCGCTCGGTCTGATATCTGATCTGGAAATCCCAAACACCAGGTTCTTGAGTTTTCTGCTTGGTGACATGGGGACTAAAGCTAAAGCTTCCACCCAAAAGCATAACCTAATTTATGTAAAAAGCACAAGCTGTGCATTTGCTGCACGAGACAGCCAGAGATGCTGTCATGCCGCTACCTCCACCCAAACTGGCCTCGGGACTCCGGAGAAGCCACAGCCAGCCCGTGTCTACACCACGTGGCACCGCGCCTGCCCCTCGCCCAACACTGGGGGAGCATGGAACCTGTCCCACAGCGCCGTGCCGAAGGAGTCCTTCCTTCCTTCCTTCCACTGTGATCTTCCTAAGCCCGGAAGAAATGGTTTGAAACGGTGCCTATAGGGGGAGGACCCTGTTCCTTCACGGGTCACCCAGTCCCCGTGCTTCCTGCACCGAGAAAATGTTCAACTCTGTCAAAAAAAAGACTCCAGCCCCAAAAAACTAGGCCCATTGGTCTAGTTTGGGTTGGAAATTGATGGCTTGTGGACAAATGTACCCTGAAGTCCTCCGGCAAGCAAGAATGTTCGGAATAGGGGGTTGCACAGATAGCCGAGCACCGAGAGTCTATCTACGGAACCCCGTATTTCAGCAGGAGTGACCCAGGACCCCGGGAACACAGAGGGCGTCACCAGCAGGGACCTCTGCAGAAGGGCGTGCAGGGCTCCGTGCGTTTTTGAGACTTGAGCTGATGAGTTTCGTGTCTCCTTGTCCCCGGGAGCGTTTCGCAGCGTGCCTGCGTGCCTGCGTGCGTGCGTGGATGCCCCCGTGTGCCCATGTCGACGCTGCTCCCGGGGCGGGGCGTGCACCTGCACTCTGACCCGAGCGGGGAGACTGCCTCCGTGCCTCCCAGTGTAGGGCACACATGTCTCACGTGAGTGCGTGGGCTGCGGAGGATGTTTCCTGCCTCGGTTTCTCTCAGAATTCCTTAAGCCGCGTGTCGGAGACCGACCGCGACCCCAGAAACAATCGTCGCTTGCAGGGAGCTCAGAGAAACGCGTCTGTTGTTGGGGTGGCTCCGTGACCACGCTGCCCTTCTAGAAAACAGCCGCCCTCTGTGAGGCCGCTCCGCTGCGTTTTGTGCCTCTGAAAATAAATCTCCCATTCACGGGGCAGTGGTGTGTTTCCCATACTGTCCCCACGGCTGGCTCTCTTCTGAACACGCTGCCTGAATTCCGCTTTGTTCCGCGGCCCTCCCGGTCCCCACGCCTCCCGCTGAGCCCACGCTGCGCTGGGAACTTCTGGGGCTCTCAGCCCGGGGCTTAGAAGCCAGACGCGGGGCTGCGGCTCGGGGCGGCAGAAAGCTGGTCTTGCTGTTCTTTTCTCCAAGCCTGGAAGTTCCCTAGACAAAGTTCCCTGGCGGACCTTGCAGGACTTCCCCCAACCTCCCTGAGACCGCGGTGGGTCGTCATTTACTGCCTGGAGGGTGTTTAAGTTCACCAAGCTCAGGGAGGAGCTGCGGCCCTTGGCCGCTCAGCCCCGGGGACCCAGAGCTGGGTCAGACGCCGCCTGCGCCAGCCGCTTGCTGGGGTGACAGCAGTCGGGGCCCGGGTCCTGGTTTGGGTTTCTTTCGGAGGAGTTGGAACTGGCAGGGGTTTCAAGGCAAGGAGCTCCATACTCAGGATGGGCCCAGGCATTGCCAGAATGCTGTAACATCCTACAGAGCGCTCCTCTGTCTCGTTTTCAGCATTTTCCAGGTAGAACATAACAGAAATACTCTTTGGCCTTTTTCTGTGTCAGCTGACTAGTGGGAGAGTAGCAGTGTCCACCCTCAGGGGTGGAAGAACTTGCAAAACGAAGCACGGCTTTCAACAAAGCCCAGCACGGGGAGCGTGGCGTTTAGTGGCCTGGCGTGCGAGCGGGACCTCGGGTCAACAGATGGCCCACTGAGCCTCCCTGCTGAACTCAGCCCCCGCACCCGGGCTAGCCCGCGGGCGGCCGGCAGCCCCAGCCCTGCAAACTGTCGCGTGCTCGGGCGCGGGGGTCTGTTTCGTGTTGGTCCCGTCAGAGGCAGCTCAGGCCTCCCGCCTTCTGCAGCAGTGACTCAGAAACCGCCCCACCGAGTAAGGAGCAGGAAAATGTGTGCAGCGACTTCGATGGACGGCAGGACTGTGGCCGGAGGGCAGGGGCTCCTGCCTGGGGCAGTCGTACTGCGGGGGCTGGTGCTGCCCCCCGGGGGCCCTGGCGGTGTCTGAGACACCCTGGTGTCATGCCTGGAGGCCCAGGAACGCTGCAGAGCGTCTGCACTGGGCGGCCCCTTCCCATGGTCCTGGGCACGGGCTTACCCGGCCCATAATGTCAGCAGGGCTAATGTCAGGCTAAAGCATCCTCTGGGGCCGGGGGACCAGCTGTCTCCTGCGGATAAACTCCAGCGGGCTAGTATCTGGAACAGGAGGGTGGGGTGCCTTCCCTGTTTCCCCTCTGCCGGGAGCCCAGTGCTTGCCGCGCTGCCCTCAGGGCCAGGGCAGGCCCTCTGGCGGCCGGAGCAGGAACCGCCAGGCACGGCCTTCCCAGAGGGGGGCGGGGTCCACCCACAGCTCCGCGCCCTCCAGGGGGGCGGCCCCGGAGCGCACATGGGATGCATTAGCTCTCACATCTTGGAAACATCACTGTGTTTTGCTTTAAGCTTACTTCTCTGTCTTACGGGCCCCTGATTTTGCCACTATAATTACTGTGTCATCACATTAACAACCTTTAAGACCGTATTTAAACCTCTCCACCTCTCCGTTTGTATTCCCAGTCACAAGTTCGATGGTTTTGCAGTTACTCTCAGCTGCATTTTTCTGCGCAGCTCTTGAAGTTAGTGAGGCCAGGACTAGCGAGCACTTAACAAGTCTTTAGTGCCAGGAGTGCACACAGTAGGGACTCAGTAAGCATTGGTGCAGAGTCTGAATCCTTAGGCTCGGTCCTTCCCTCGCACCAAGGCAAACAAGGCTGGACTGGCCAGGATCTTGCACCGGGAGAGCCTGGCCTCGGGCGGTGAGGCCGGTGCCCCTCGTCCTCTGGCGGGCACCACCGCGGCCTGACTCGGCGTAGGCTGTCCCCCGGTGCGCCCACTGGGGCTGAGACGCTGGATGGAAAAGCCTCTTCCCTCTGTCAGCACCAGAAAGCTGGACGGACGGACGTGCTCTACTTCCCTCACACACAGGCTGCTTCCGAGAGACAAAACCGCTCAGCGCTCCAGGGCGCAACTCGGGTTCCCCTTTGTTTATGGCCGGCCCTGGAAGGCGAGGAGAGGAGATGCAATTGTGCAGGACTTTGAAACAACATGACGTAGAACCGCACAGAGGGCCAGGCCTGAGTGCACCTTCCGTTTAAAATAAGGTTAACACGGAATTGTTTATGACACGCAGAAGGGAGCGATGACTGAGCAGCACTTGCACGGGAGAGGTTTCGCTGAGGTTTCCTTGAGGAACCAAGGAAAATCATTAGTATTGTCTCCATCAAAGGTGCTGTACTCACTTTACGCGCACTGCTTGAGCGGATTATTGGTTTCTATTCTGTTTTGGAGCCTTCGTGGCTCGACGTGATCGGGAGACAGCCCAGGAAGCCAAGTCGTGTAAAAGGAAGGGCTCCCGGCATTGTGTTGATGGAAAGGTCGATAAATGTCTCAGCCTCTCCGAGGCCCGCGTGGGTGCACCTCGGGGGAGCTCGGCACGGCGTCCGCGGATGTCACAGGTGTGGACATCGCAGGGCACGGATCTCACGGGCACACCCAAGGGACCGCTCTTGCTGTCTGGATCCTCGGTGTTGAAACACAAACATCAGTGAATTTCTAAGCAGCAAATGATCCAACAGCCGGAGTGCATGCGACCCGGAGCAGCAGGCATTAGATAGAAGTCAGACTCATCACAAACCCCCATCTTCCTGTTCTGACGATGACGGCAAACAGCACTCGCTTTGTGCCACACTCGCCGAACTTGAAGGGCTCTGCGTGTTGGGTCCGTAGACCTTCACGACGCCGCGATGTGATTACCTTCACCGTCCTGTCGAGGGCACAGGGGCCCACAGGTCAGCGACACCAGGACACTCAGCCTGTACGTGGGCGAGTCACCGACCGGCCCAGCGTGCACGCCCTGGACCTGCCCGGGGTGCTGCCTCTGGCTTCCAAGGGCTGGAGCCCGAGGGCTTCACTCCGGCTCCCGCCCCCTGCATTCTGGGACCTCCAGATGGTGAGAGACTGAGACAGCCGCGCGGCGCCGACGGGGCTGGGAAGGGGGAAGGTTAAAGCCCAAGTCATGGGATCTGCAAGGAAAATGCGTGGTTTTCATGACCATCCAGGCTCCCTAAACGTTCCAGTGAAGGTGTACCTGGAGAAAGTGGAGGTGCCCAGGACTCTGGGTCCGGGTTCCTTTGCTCGTGTGTTCCCTGCTGTTTGCTTCCGGCTCTCAGCCCCCTGCCTGTGGGGCGGGGTCGGGCCCACCGCCGGTCACGCCTTCTCTTCAGTCACCTCTTGTCGCTCTGTTACTACACGTACCCTGGTTTGTTTTAGCCAGAGACTCAGACGAAAGTGAAGCGAGATCCTTGCAGTTGTGCGAGACTGTGTCCCCTCGTCCTTGATTCTAGGGAGGAGGGGGAGCCCACGCACGTTCACCGGGGGCCGGGCAGGCTGTCCTGACTGGAGCCCGTTTGTGTTCCCGACAGGCGGTTACGAGAGCGTTCGCGCACCTGTGCTCACAGTCTCGTGTGCATGTCAGCTGCCATCCAGAAATGCAGCAGGACGGAGACAAACTGACATGAACAGAGCTTGTTTTTAGAAGGAAAAATGATCGGCATGGAAATTCTGATTTTTTCCAGCAGGAAAACTCAGGAGTCCTCTCACTGTGTTGTTTAATTGTACGAGAGAAGTCATCTGTGAAATCTTATGAGCGATCGCGTGCTTGACGCCCTTGTTTGAATGTGGCATTGATCCCGGGAGCAAGCTCGTGGAAATACCCTGCCCCCGGGCACGCAGCAAGCCTGGAAGCCCCTCCTCTGGACCCCACAAAAGCCCATTTCCCCGCGGGACTCAGTGTCCCAGGAGGAGAGCACCAGGGGAGAGCCTGGGAAGAGGAAGGTGGAGAGCGTGCCGAGAGGGCAGAGGAAGAGGAAAGGTGTGCCAACGACGGTGAGGCCTCGTTTCCTGATGCCTCTTCCCGCCTCTTCCGCCTCTGGCAGCCAGGACTGAAAATGGACACGAGGGGTGCCTGGCGGGCTCAGTCAGGAGAGCGTGTGGCTCTTGAGCTCAGGGTGGTGAGTTCAAGCCCCACGCTGGGCGTAGAGCTTACCGTAATGAATTCACTGACTAATTGATTAAAAGGAAGACAAGAGAAGAGCTCCTGATGCGCCATCCCCACATGCTTCACCAGCAGAGAGAGCCCCCGTCCGCCGTCCACCCTGTCCTGTGGGTGCCCACTTAGCCCCGTGCGCGTACAGCTTGTCGGAGAAGAGCGCCGCGGAGGCTCGTTCACGGCCGTGGGGGCGCTGGCCCGGACAGCGTCCTGCCTGTTGTCCGCGGCCACCGCGGGCCGACAACCACGGGGACGTTCCTCCCGGCCCTGCCTCTGTGGTCCCGCGGGTTATCCCGGCAGCAGCATGAAGGGGAGAGCAGGCCCCGCGCGTCACCACGCCTCCCGAGCGTCCCTTCCTGCGATTATTCCTCGGTACTCTTCTCCGAGTAAGGAACCCGACCCCCCAGCGCCTTCTTGAACTGGAAACAAGTCTAACGATGGCAATCCCGGGAAACCGACCCCACAGAGAAGCAGCTCGTTCCTTGACGTGTCTAAACGAGTGCTCAGAGCCCCTCTGGGCCCTGCCGTCCTCCGGCACAGACAGCTGCCTGGGCTCAGGGACCGGTCACCCTGCCTCACGGCTCGGCGTCTCCGCCAAGACTCTCTTCCCTTAGAAAAATAGCAATGGTAATTCCAGAAAAGGGTTGGTGGGTGAGAGCAGCTGGCTTGCTGACAACGGTCAGGGTCAAAAGCCTGGGTCTGGGGCTCAGTTGGTTGGGCGACTGCCTTCAGCTCGGGTCATGGTCCCAGAGTCCCGGGATCAAGTCCCATGTCGGGCTCCCGGTTCTGCGGGAAGTCTGCTTCTCCCTCTGACCTTCTCCCCTCTCATTCTCTCGCTCTCTCAAATAAATAAATAAATAAATCTTTAAAAAAAAAAAAAAAAGCCTGGGTCTGAACAGAACGTGCTGGGCTGTGCAGCCCCCGAGTCGGCCCGCCGGGATCAACGGGACGGCCGTGGGGACCGTCGCTGGCCAGCGGACGACGGGTGCCCCATCCTCCCTGCATACCCACTGGCCCTCCTCCCTGAGCCCGGCGGCCACGTCGCTGCACCCGGCCTTGTCCTCGGGCTTCGGGTCAGCCCTGCCACCAGGAGACCCTGCAGGAGGAAGGAGGAGGCCCCGGCCCTGTTGGGGACCCTATCTATGCAGACCCCGTCCAGTCCTGTAACTGCCACCCGGGCCACTGGACACAGGAGAGAAAAAGCCTCCTGCTTCCAACTCCATTGTGAAGGTGACAAAACAGATTGAGGCTGAGAATACACCATTTTCATCCTGAAGTTTGATCCCAAAAAATGAAACTACCACTAATTTTTTAAAAATCCACTAATGTGGGATACCTGGGGGACTTGGTGGGTTGGGCGTCTGCCTTCAGCTCAGGTCATGATCTCAGGGTCCTGGGATCGAGCCCTGCATCGGGCTCTCTGCTCAGCCTGCTTCCCCTTCTCTCTCTGCCTGCCTCTCTGCCTACTTGTGATTTCTATCAAGTAAATAAATAAAATCTTTAAAATATATATATATATATGTATATATATAAGTGTGTATATATATGTACACACATTTTACACATACACATATATATATGTGTACACATTTTATATATATACATATATATACACATATATGTGTATATGTAAGTATATATATATAAGTGTATATATGTACATATATATACATATATATATTTTTTTAAATTTCCTAATGTATTTTAACCTCAAATTTCAAAGAGAGTTTGAATGGCCCTGTGGGCCATTGACGCAGAAGGGGTCCCTGAACCCTGCTGGCCAGCGCGTGATCCGAGCAGTGGATTTCGGGACCCCACGCTGCCGAATGGGCCTTCAGAACGCCTCTCCCTTACAACGCTGCATCATCTGCTAGCTTCCCGCGGTAAGGGAAGCAATCCTGACGTCCCAGCTGGAGCCTCAGTGGAGTTACGTGTAGCAAGGGGACAAAAATGTGTCCACAAAGGGAACTTAACCTCGTGCTTGTGGAGGAGCACACGTCACGGGGCTCACCGTCCCGTCAGAGCTGGGCCGGGGTGATCTTTCCTAACGGCGAAGGGGAGGGACGGGGGCGTCCAGCGGCCGCCTTCCAGGGGTGGGTCAGACGCCGCCAAGCCCTCTGTTCTTCTAAACAAGAGAGACCGAGTTTGGCGCAAAGTCCGACCCGAGAGCAGGTAAAGCCAGTCTCCCTCCTGCTCCGGTGCTCAGGCAATGGCACATTCTCCAAAGAGCAAATATTTCAAAATTGGGTGAAACTAATGTGCAAGAACAGTATGAAGGATTCCGCCGTTCTGAGCGCCGTTTCTAACACACGTGCTTGGGGTGCCCTTGGATGGGCCCCCAGCCCCACCCGCGCCGGCTGCGTCCCCGTGGAAGAGGGAGCAAGGCCGTAAGCAAGCCGCCTCCAGAGCTACCAGCCATCTCTGCCCACCGAGGCCCCCCGTTCAAAGGAGGCTCTATTCGAGGGCCCTCGTCCCGTCTTCGGAAGCCGTCTGCTTCCGTGGGGGGGGTCTGTCACCCTCAGACGGGGCCACAGACGCGGGGGCGGGCGGGGGAGCGTTTGCGTGGCCGAGCCACAGCGGCCGAGCCAGCACGCGCACCGGCCGGCGTCTCCTGGGGGCCGCGCCCTCCGTCGCGCAGAGCGGAGCAGGAGACGCCGGGCGGGAGCTGGAGGCTCCTTTCGGACAGAGCGGAGAGCGCGGGCCGCCGCGCGGAGCCCCCGCGGTGGTTTAAGCACCCGGTGCTGTTTGGTGGGACCCGAGGGAGCGCCCGAACCCGCCCGTCGCGCTCCGGCGCCGTGACACCGGCGCGTTCGCGTCTGGCGCTCGTGCCGGCCTTTCGTAAAGGCGCGCCTCGCTCGTTGGGAAGGAGGGTTGCCGCGAGCTCCCAGACACAGCTCTCCGGCCCTGGTTGAGCCCGGGCGGGGCGCGAGGCGGGGAGGCCGAGAGGGTCCCAGCCGGCCGGTGCCGTCCGCAGCCTCACGCCGCGCGCCCTGCTCGTTCCAGATCATCGACAAGAGCAAGAGGGACCCCTCGGAAGAGATCGAGATCCTCCTGAGGTACGGGCAACATCCGAACATCATCACCCTCAAAGACGTAAGTGGTGTCCGCGCGGCGGCGATGCTGCCGTGTGCGCGTGCGTGCGTGTACGTGCGCGTGCGTGCGTGTACGTGCGTGCGTGTACGTGCGTGCGTGCGTGTACGTGCGTGCGCGCGTGCGCGTGCCTCCCCTCCCGGCCCCAAGGCCAGCGCGGCTGTGGTGCCGGCTCTCTTCACCGGTCAGCTGTGCCGCCCCCAGGAGTGCGTGCGGGAGCCGGTGCCCCCGCCCGAGTTCCTGTCCCTGGACAGCCGTGCCCCCGTCCCCGCACTCCCAAATCGGCCACGTGGAATATAAGGGAGGGAGGGAAGCGGGTGCAAAGGCTAAGCCAGGCGGGTTCTTGCTCGGGCCGTTCCTAAACAGCAGAAATGGGGAGCCTGGAGGGCTGAGACCCCAGACCCAGCTCCGGCTGTGGGGCGCTTCCGGGCTTCCTCTGCCTCTGCTGGGCCGCGCGTGGGCCCCAGCCCGGGAGGGGGACGGGAGCGGGGGTCCGTCCCCTCCGAAGCCCGGCGCAGAGCCCGGGGCTGTGGTGGCGGGCGGGGGAGACAGAGCTGTCATCTCGCCACCTTCGCCCTCACACTCCAGAATGATTCCAGGGTCATGAGCCCAAACCCTGCAGATTTCGGGCCGCCTCGACTTCCCTTTGGGCCCCATCAATTCCCAGAACAAGGGGACTGCAAAATGCCAGTTCACCTCGGAGGAAAGTGTAAAACAAGGCCCCGTGTTAGGCCGTGTGAATCGAGCCGGCGTTCTCCCCGCGGGTCCCAGGCTCCCCCACAGTGCAACCCGGTCCTCCGGCCGCGGCCGCTTGCGTGTGTATCTGTAGGCTAGGATCCATAAGCAGAAAACAGCTAATCTGAGGACTTCTAAGCTTTTCCCACCACTTTCGTTATGTTGGGCTGAGTGATTCTGAGACAAAGATGCCGTCGTGTGCTCGTTCTCAAAAGGACAGCATTGTTTTGAGGCATAAACTGGACATAAATACACCAAAATCAACTTTACATACTGCAATGAGCTCAGAGTCCGGCAAATTATTTTAGTGAATTGTTCTGGAAACTCACTGCCGCGTCTGCTAAAGAGGACCTGTGTTTAGGCGGTCCACCCTGTTTCCACGAGCCCCTTCCCACGCCTGGGCCATTGCCGTCCACACAGCATGCTGCGGAAAGAGCCAGAGGAGAGGGCTTGGGGCTGTTGTTTGAGTTCATGAGCGTGAAGGAGGCGTGACAAAGCCCCTTTGTTCGTTGCTTCCCGAGATGAGAGCATCGCTGCAGTGTGGCAGATCCTGTCGGCCCCTGCCTCCCCTCCCTGCCTGGGCTCCGGGGCCTGGCTGCTTCCAGCGGGAGGGAGGGTCCCCGGGGGCTGGCGGGACATGACCCAGGCCTGCCGACCCCCGGGATGTGCACACTGAAGCCTGAGCCGCTGGGCTCTGGGCCGACAGCCCCGGCTCCAGCTCCGAAGATCCCCGCGGCAGAGGAGGGCCTGGGTCAGATGCCATGTCAGCTCAGATGTCCCCTCTGCCGGCTCCTGGCCTCGCCGGCTCGTTCCCTGCCTCGCAGCGGATTGTTACCGCTGGCTTCCCCTGAGCGCCGCGTCGGGTGTGACGGGAACGGCTGTTCACTCATCTTCCGCAGGAGCCATGTTTTCACCCCACCGGGAGCACGGAGCCCCGGCCTCTGCACCGGCCCGTGCCGCGTTCGGGGCTGCCCTTGTCCCCGACGGCAGGCAGGCTGCACGGGCACGGGGGCCACGGTGACCGTGCGCTCCGCTCTGCGCCTCCCAGGTCTACGACGACGGCAAGTTCGTGTACCTGGTGATGGAGCTGATGCGCGGCGGCGAGCTCCTGGACCGCATCCTGCGGCAGCGCTACTTCTCGGAGCGGGAGGCGAGCGACGTGCTGTGCACCATCACCAAGACCATGGACTACCTGCACTCCCAGGGGGTGAGCCCGCCGCCCGCCCGTGTCTGAGATCGGTGCACGCGCAGCGGCCGGCGGCCAGCTAGGGAAACTAAGTTTACTGGGACCTGTTAGAAAGGAAAACTATTTACGCTCCAGAAAGGGCTATGTTGCTCCATTTACAACCGAATTCCTTAGCCAGCCCGAGGATATCCTATCCTGCCCATGCGGAGACAGAGCTCGCTTTCCCGCGGGGCTCCAGGCGCAGCTCCGGGCCCTCCGTGCGTGCAGCCCTGAGCCCCGGGTCCCACCGGCTTGCACACCCACACCCTAGAGTGCACACCCGCCTGCCACTCTGCTTGCAGACCCCTTGCTCGGCCCGCCCTGCACCATGGTGGCACTTGTTTGAAGTGCGGCCACCTGCCAACGGGTTTGCGGGGGGGGCTCCCCCAGGACCCAGAACCGCACCACAGGCCCTTCTGTGCTCACTCGGCGGCCTGGGAGCGCGGAGCATTTCCCCAGGACAAACTAGAGGAAACCCTTGGGATGGTGGTTTTTCCAGATTGGCTTCTATTTAATGAGGGAGGCGATGGGCCTGGCCCCAAACTCTCCCCCCTCCCCTGCCCTCGGGGCCTCTGCTTCAGCTTCCCTCCATCTCCTGTCCCTGGGTTTTATCAGGACCGTGCAGACGTGCAGCTTCCCAGCTAGGTGAGGGCACACGCGCGTGCTCACAATCAGGCCCCGTCCCCGTCCGAAGAAGCATCTGTGCCCCCATAGCTCCTTTGCTTTGAGACGGCAGGACAGCTTTCGCCGACCCCATCCCTCGGGCTCGGGGTGCCCTGCACCCCCATCCCCACCCCACGGTGCCGCTGTAGGGCTCCTGTCGATCGCTGGATCGCTGCCCGGGCCACCTGCCCTCGACAGAGGCCACGTGCCCGCCCCGCTCTCCCGGGAGCCCCTCGCTGGGCTGGAGCGGGCCGGGCACGCAGTGGACATCTGTCTGTGGAAATCCTCTTACGCGCGACCCTGAACGCAGCATCACGTTTCCCCGTATGTGGTGCTCTCGCTGGGACGGCTGCTTGTCGACCTTCTGAGCAACCACGCGAGAGCCGGAGAGGAGGGGCCCGCCCGGAAGAACGGAGCGGCCAAGCCCCGGCTTCCGGCCGCGGGACCTGCTCAGTCACAGCCCCCAAAGGCCTTCTCTGCTGAATGCTGCCCCCTTCCTCTTCCCGCACCCCCGCCCACTGCCTTCCCAGGTGGTTCACCGCGACCTGAAGCCGAGTAACATACTGTACATGGACGAGTCCGGGAACCCCGAGTCCATCCGAATCTGCGACTTCGGGTTTGCCAAGCAGCTCCGGGCCGAGAACGGGCTGCTGATGACGCCCTGCTACACGGCAAACTTCGTCGCCCCCGAGGTAAGCGCTCTGAGCCCGCCGGGTGAGCCCCGTCCTTTGGCGGAGGAAGGGGTGGACGGTTTGGTCCGGCCGTCACGCGAGAGAGGACTGAGTCAGGAGGAGAACCAGCTGCTGACCTTGCTCAAACGCGGTGCACTTTATCGTTCTCCTATTCGTAACATTTTTAATGGTGATGTTTTTATGGGAAAATGTTCCGAGCAGACTGTTTGGATCAGCTCCGCGCATTTGCAGTCCCTCCCGCCCCCCAGAGGGGAGCTGAGCCTCGGGACCAGAAGTCGATGGGCGAGCACACAGGCAGGGGACCGCGGACTGTGGATTCCCCTTGCACCAGGGTTCTGCTCCAGGCTGTTTCCAGGGCAGAAGCGAGCCCGCACTGGGGGGTTTAGCCCGCGGGCCCATGGCGTTCTGCCCGCGAGGGCTCTCGGCCCTCGTGCGGAGACGCGGAGAACCTCGGCGGCACCATCTCGTGCGTCTGCCCCTTCTCAGGCTCCCTGGGGACGGTCTCGCTAGGCTCTGAGGTCACCGACACACTTACGAAGGCAAACCCAGCTTCATGCTTTAAGTAAAACGACGAAAGCTGAGAGGCCGCCAGAGCAAGACAGACCCGTGGGTGGGGGGACGAGGGGTCAGGAGGGAGAACAGGCGTCGGATCCGTGCGGATTCTTCCGGCTGTTGCCGAAACTGGACCAGAGCTGCAGTAAAGCGCACAGGGAGCCTGAAGAGCAAGGTGGCCGACTCTTGCTCTCAGCTCAGATCTCGAGCTCAGGGTCGTGAGTTTGAGCCCCACGTTGGGCTCCACGCTGGGCATGGAGTGTACTTGGGAGGAAGGAAGGGAAGGAGGGAGGGAGGAAGGAAGCAAGGAAGGAAAGGAGGAAGGAAGGAGGGCCCCGGGAACTGGTAGGGGGTCTGCGAGTTGAGAGGTAGCCCCCGCCGGTGGCCGTGAGGGAGGACGCCGAGTGCTGAGCTAGGACCCGGGTGGGCACAGGGCCCACACAGGTGGGCTGTGAGGCCGCTTTCAGGTTACCCAGAAGCTACCTGTGGCCCCCTTTCACATAATCTGCTTATAAGCCTCTATTATTGTCTTACTTGATCAATATTAATATTGATAGTATTGATTTTACCGATTATAGAATATCTTAAATTGGTATATTTACTGTTTACAGAGCACTCTTACCAATAGTTTTCACTCTCATCTCTGTGTGCCGCGTGAAGGACACAGGGTAGGTACTGTTAGCCGCACTGAGTGGATCAAAAACAACCAGGTTCGGTGTGTTCAAGGACTTTTGAAGGTCACCGAGCTAGTGACCCGTGGGCTCAAACAGTGGACACTCGGGCAATCTGCCTGTATCGGGTGACACGCACAGCGTGCGGCATCAGCGATCCAACGGCGGGAGGACGGGCCCCTTGCCCTTGTGTCTAAGAAAATTGAACACAGCTCTCCTGACTCCACGGTCGCGCTAAAATCCGATCACGTGCAGTCATCCAGGAGTATTCCTGCCGCTCTCTTTACTGTTACTCAGCTACACATATATCAGAGGATCGGCCCCCGCTGAGGTGTGTAGTCCTAGGACACATGAGAATTCCTCCATTTTAACTATTCGTCAAAAAATTCAACGTAGGAGTAGCATGTGATGCAGTCATGCCAGTACCTGACGACCTTGAAAGCAGAGACCAGAGTAGCCCTTCACCCCCCGCGTGCACGTTATTCCCGATAGCCGAAAGGAAGAAGCAGCCCAAGCATCCATCAGCGTCTCAGTGGGTGAATGAAACGCGCATTCATACAAAGCAGTATTGGCCTTAAAAGGGAAGGAAACCGTGTCCCACACTGCGCCACGGATGAACCTTGAACACATCGTGTAGTTTGATGAGCAAGCAGAAAAGCCTAGTTAATTGCTTTTTTATGATTCCACCCCTATGAGGTCCCAAAAGCAGGCAGATCCACAGAGATGGAAGGAGGAGGGTGGGAGCCAGGGGCTGGGCGAGCGGCACGGGGAGTGTGTGTGTAACGGGGACAGTTTCAGTCTCGCGAGAGGACAGAGCGGTATGGAGGAGGTGGGGCGACGGACCTGTGCTCCTAAGACTGATTAAGATGGTTAATTTTCTGTTATGTATACTTTGCCATCATTTCTTTTTTTAAAGTTCTGCCTTAAAAATTGTTTTCAAGCTATCCGTCGCATATCTAGCAAGAACCGTGGTTCCCGTGTGCGCGCTGGTCTTCGCGGAACCCTAGCGCAGGGCATCTGGATGACTTGGCGTTGATAAACGACACGCCCCTTTCCCCACCTGCCCAGCTCATGGTCTCATCAGAGGAGCACACTCATCACAAGGGCTCACGACCCTGCGGACTTGAACTTTCTTCTTTCATCTCTCATCTGCTTTCCCCCCTTCAGGTCCTGAAGCGGCAAGGCTACGACGCAGCCTGTGACATCTGGAGTTTGGGGACCCTGTTATACACCATGCTGGCAGGGTAATGCACACCGTCCCGTAGGGGTCGGCTCGCGATGGCGTGTGTGCCCGAGATATCGTGAGGCAGACGTCTCAGGGGCCATCCCTGAACGCAGCCCAGGGTCAGCCCTGCCCCGCGCACGGGTGGGGACACGCACTCGCAGGTCTTGGGTAAACACTTCCTTAGCCCTTTCGGGACAACTAAAGCACAGGGGTTAAGAAAGTTGGCCATAGGTTTTCTTTAAAGTGTATCTCCAGAACCCGCGAACCGGAGCACAAAACTGAGCTCATCAGCAAAACACCCAAGCCTCTGACCGTGTGTCCACACTCTCCCCCGCACCGTGCTGCCCCTCTAGAGGTTGCAGCATCTTCTCGTAAAAACATCCCCTTGAGTTAGAAAGCGCCCCTAAAAGCTTCCTGGTCAAACAGCACCTCTCGGAAGGCAGCCAGGTGAGGGCAGGTGACTGATCTGCGTGGCCGCCAGGTGAGACAGCCGGCCGTACGGAAGGACGTCAGGTCTGTGTGCGCATCTGCTTCCAATCCGAGGTCCGCCCCTCGCCAGCTCTGCTTCTGGCCTGGACTCCTGGACCTTCACTGGCCTCCCTAACCCCACGTTTGAATGAAAAGAGGCCACTGTGTGGTATTCAAGCCTTCCAGCCTTAAAGGTCTAGGATCCTAAGAGCCCCAGGGGGACCTATGTTTTTAAGTTGATTAAGGGTTTGCATAGAAGGAAGAAAGAGCTCTAGACCATCCAGTCCTGCTCAGCGTAGCAAAGTGGACAAAATGCCCTCGATAAGAATGAGTGGGAGTGGCCTGCTTTTTCTGTGGCCTTATTGAGGCACCTCGTGATAAGTGAGTGATCAATGTCCACAGTGAAAGGGGACAGATAGGGGACCCTGGGGCTGTGCCTTGAGGACCACATTAGCAAGGAAGGCATCCCGGCCCTTCCTGACGTCACACCGTTGGATTGCCCTCCGCTTCTTCTGATATTCACGTTATCTGTACATAAACCTCAATCCCAGACTTGGCCACATAGAATTCCTTTTCTAGCAGGTGCGTACCGACATACTCTGGTTTACGTCAGGAACCGATGGAATAATTCACAGTGGGGCGAATGGGGACGGCATCTTATATGTGTCCGTGTAGATCCCTGCGGGTGTATGATTCTACCCCTTGTGCGATTGAGTCTTCGGAAATTAACTTGTCAGAGAACCAGAGTTGGGAATAGATCAACCATGGGCCTTACAGACTTCAGATCTTAGGCTCTCCTCCATTATACCAAAGTCTCACCGTGGAAACCGAATGACTGGGCCAAGCACTGTAAAGTGGTAGCCAGGGGAGCCAGGAGCGGTCCAGGGATGCTCGTGCTTGGGTCCACAGGGCTTTCTACACTAGCCTTATTGACCTACACCAGTGTCCAAGTTAGGAAGATGGACACAGCACAAGAAATAAGTGGCACTTTCCCATGACTCATGAATTTGGAGCATGATGGCAAAGAAAGAGCTGTTCTTTTAAACAACAAAGAGGCAGGGGTGCCTGGGTGGCTCAGTTGATGAAGCATCTGATTCTTGATCTCACTCATTCTTCCTCTCAGGTTTGTGGGTTCAAGCCCTACGTTGGGCTCCGTGTTAGGTGTGGAGCCTACTTTAAAAAAAACAAGCAGGGCGCCTGGGTGGCGCAGTTGGTTAAGCAACTGCCTTCAGTTCGGGTCATGATCCCAGAGTCCTGGGATCGAGTCCCACATCGGGCTCCCAGCTCCACGGGGAGTCTGCTTCTCCCTCAGACCTTCTCCTCTCTCAGGCTCTCTCTCACTGTCTCTATCTCAAATAAATAAATAAAATCTTTTTTAAAAGTAAATAAAAAAAATTTAAAAAACAAGCAACAACAACAAAAAGAGGTAATATCAAGCTATGAACTTTAGGTCATAAAATGGGAGCTCATAATCTTGTGTTCTCTCCTTGCACAGATTTACCCCATTTGCAAATGGACCGGATGACACTCCTGAGGAGATTCTGGCACGGATCGGCAGTGGGAAGTACGCCCTTTCTGGGGGGAACTGGGACTCTATCTCTGATGCTGCAAAGGTGAGTGTTTCCCAGCACTCGTGCTTCTCAGGGGTGGAGATTCTGTATCAACCGTTGTATTTGGGAGGAAGCTAGAGGATACCACTATGTGGTAGAGACAATGGTGGAGAAGATGGTAGAAAGGACGGTAGAGGTGATGGGAGAAGAAATGGTGCAGGAGATGGTGGGGGTGATGATGGAGGAGATAGTGGACATGATGGTGGGGGAGATGGTGGAGGAGGTGGTGGGGGAGGTGGCAGAGATGATGGTGAAGATGATGACAGAGCTCCTGGTGGAAGTGACAGTGGCGAAGACGATGGAGTAGATGGCAGAGGGGAGGTGAAGATGGTAGAAATGACGGTGGAGGTGATGGTAGAAGAGATGGTGCAGGAGATGGTGGAGATGATGGAGGAGATAATGGAGGAGATGACAGAGAAGATGGTGGGGGAGGTAGCAGAGATGATGGTGGAAGTGATAACAGAGGTCATGGTGGAGGTGTTGGTGGAGGAGATATGGAAGAGACAGTGGGGGAAATGCTGGAGGAGAAGACAGAGGGAATGGCAGAAAATATGGTGGAGATGACGGTAGAGATGATGGCGGAGGGAATGGTGGAGACGTTGATAGAGATGATGGTGGAGACCTTGGTGGAGATGATGGCGGAGGGAATGGCAGAGAAGACGGTAGAAAAGATGATGAAGGAGATGGTGGAGAAGATGGTGGAGGAGATGTGGAAGAAACAGAGAAGATGATAGAAGGGATGACAGAGGGGACAGAGAAGCAGGTGGCAGAGGTGATGATGGAGGTCATGGCAGAGGTGATGGCAGAGGAGAAGGCAGCTGGCATTTAGCGAGCACGTCCTGTGTGTCAGACCCTGACACTCCCAGTGCCCCCATCCATCCACTCTGTCTCAAAGGAGTATGGGAAGTGTCTAGTTCTGGTTCCCAACTAGACCAGGCCTCAGGCCTCAGGTGCTGGTGGTTTCTTCACGAGGTGACCTTGGAAGTGGGAGTGGGGGGCAGGGAGAAGGGGTCAGGAAAGCAATCAAGTCAAGTACCAGATTGCTGCTGCAGGCAGAGGGCTTCATTGCCTCCTGCGACCTTGACGACTTCTTCCTGCCCCTTCACCACTGTGTCTTCTGCCGCATCTGCCCCATGCCCTTTCCCCTATCTTTGCTCACCAAACAAACAACAAAACCTCCAGTTCTCCAAAATCAGACGCGATCTATGGACTTCCGTGTTGCTCCTGCACATCTTGCACGTACCGCATAGAAACATTGCTCTACTCTGAGATCTTGAGCAAACAGTACAGGTCTCTCTGCTTTCAGTTGCATAAATGGGAGAAGGGAACAATCCTGCTTCCAAGAGGTATCTGCTCCAAGAAGTTACTACGATTGGTGTTACCAAATATTAAGAGGCATTGGATTTGTATATTTAAGAAAGGATATTGGATTAGTCCGTAGTATTTCTCTCTTGTGGTTTATGACCAGAAATTTTGCTGAGTCTACCATCATGTGATGTCCCTGCTTAACTCCCTTGTTTCCCTGTGAAATGTCACAGAAATACCAGAGGACGGTGAGCAGGCTAGCAGGAGAGCATGGATTCTCATCACGGCTCTTCCTAGGACAATTGTTTGGTCACTATAAATGTCAACGTCTTCATCTGCAAAATGGGGACAGTGACATTGGCCCTCTTTCCCCCAAGGACAAGCCCGATGACTCAAGAACGGGCACACCACGCATGTGCAGAGAGCACCACGAATGCCATGGAGGTGCACAGCACACTTGTGACGGTGCGCGTGCGTGTGCACACACATGTGCGTGTAGTACCATGCATGAACGTGAAGTGGAGCTTTGTCCTTAAGCCACAGTCGTAGGAGTCTTTACCGTGATTATCTTACAGTCACATAAGAAAATCACCCCTATGGGACATGAGCCCATGGGACCCACGTAATGGCTCTAGATGGACATTTCCGTGGCTGGTGCTGATTTGTAGCAAATGTCTGTGGACAGGGCTGATAAAAATGTCACTACGTGCATTGTCAGAACTATTTATGTCTGTGGGACAGTCGCTATCTTACTTCTCCCTTTGGAAAGATACCGTTTTTACTAAAAGAGCAGTTCAGTAAATTACATGCACCATTCAACATTTCTACATTCGATTTCTCCTTGCTAGAAAACCTTTAGTGCGATAAAAACCTGAGGCGAGCCACCTCACCTTTAATTTTGAATTAAAATTCAAAAATCATTCAGTACTTTGAAATCTGCAAGGAAGCATGGGACCCCCCCCCCCCCCAGAGAATCAGAACAATGGGAGGTTTTGCCACGAGAGGGAATAGAGTTTTGCTCAGGAGGCTCTGGGGACAGGCTTCCGCTGTCGCCCCTACAGGACGTCGTGTCCAAGATGCTCCACGTGGACCCGCACCAGCGCCTGACGGCGGTTCAAGTCCTCAAACACCCATGGATCGTGAATAGGGAGGACTTATCCCAGAGCCAGCTCAGCAGAAAGGACGTCCACCTGGTGAAGGTGCGGACGGGGTAGCGGGAGCGAGGTGCCGGGGCTGGGGGTCCAGGAACGCCACCCTGATCCCCCAATTAACCTAAAGAGGCCACGCCGTGGGAACCAGATGGGGAACCAGTAAGAGGCACAGCAGGTCTCAGGTCTCCCTAACTTATTTACTTGTACACATTTCTTCACATCCGAGCAATCGCCACGCAACTCTAAGTTACAGCTTCTGTTAGGAATCTTGAGCAGTTTCATTGTGTGTGCGTGTGTGTGCAGGCACACGTACACGTGGGGACAGAGACAGACATGGAAGGAGAGAGGGGACGGAAAGGAGGAGAGACAGACAAGACAGATGGGGGTGGAGGGAGGGAGAGAGAGAGAGGCGGAGGGAGCCGCGCATCCGCGCCCTGGCTTCTGGAACAGAGGTCTACAGACTTGCGTGCAGAGGCCCAGACGCCGGGGGGCTGTAGGCTCCTGGGGCCCGAAGTCTCTGTCGCTCGTCCTGGAGTCTCCCGCTGGAGCGGAACACAGGCAAGTGGCCGGGAGCAGCTGGGCCTCAGGGAAAGTTGCTCCACGGGGCAGGGGCGCTGGCTGGGCCCGAGGGCGGAGGTCTGCTGCCCCCATTGCACGGCGGCCATCTCGCTCCACTTTCCTGAGACACTTCGGGGGCACGTGCCTCCTGGGATGTGGCTGGACAGCTTACGCTGGAGCATTCTAACACCTGGAGCCCCCGACGGGGACACAGGGCTGTCGAGGGAACGGAGATGAGGACGCACCCGGCATCAGCCCCAGGGGTCGAGAGGTTTTCGGCGACAGAATAGCATGAAATGAAAGGATGTTGGTAGATCCTCGCCGTCGGACGACCCCGGCCCCGCGACGTCTGACCGCGCGCAACAGCTATGGCCAGAGTCCGGCAGCCAGGCGTCCCCAGACCGGACCCGCCTCGGTCGTGGCGCCCCTGCACCTGTGTGCCGTGCAGACAGACTGACAGACGTCCCGAGGACCAGAGGGTCTACGCCCTGGGCACAAGCAGCTTCCGCCTCGCGAGCTTGGTGGAGGCTGCTTGGAGCTTCATGGGGAAGACCGGGGCGGCAGCGCTCCCGGGCCTCGGGCTCAGGCCTGGGAGGGTAAAGCCTGTCTGCCGAAATCCAGCTGGTGTGGTCACGGGACACGGGGCAGGGATCGTGGGACCTCATCCTGAGGCTCCCTGCACGCCTGACACGGCCCTGGTCACACGCACGAGTCAAGGCAGGCGTGGGAGGGTAAGGGAACAAAAGCACCTTTATTTAGGAGAACCCAGAGCGTGGGGGCCCCGCGAGCTCAGGGCACGGTGTGTGGGGAGGTCCCGAGGCCGCCCCCCGCGGCAGTGGGTGGACACCCCGGTCACCGGCCCTTCCCTTCCTTCCCCAGGGTGCCATGGCCGCCACCTACTTGGCGCTGAACAGAACTCCCCAGGCCCCGCGGCTGGAGCCGGTGCTGTCGTCCGGCCTGGCCCAGCGCAGGGGCATGAAGAGACTCACGTCCACGAGGCTCTAGTGCCAGCAGCCCCTGCCGCGCGTCCCGGGCTCCTGTCCCAGGCGCTGCCAGGGCGCCCGCGCCCGCCTCGAAGCCCAGGAGCCTCGCTCATTCCACGTCCTCTTGTTCAGCCTGGATTGGACCCAGACCGGTGACCTCCCATGCCCTGCTGTGCCGACCTTGCCGCCTCCTCACCCCGAGCAGAGCCGGACGGACTCATTTCACCGCATACCACACGCCCGGTGCCTGTAGGGTTCCTCCGGACTCTGTAGGTCTTTTATGATCATGGCTGATATTTATAGAGAGATTTTTTTCCAATGATAAAGCCAGTAAGGGGGCCAGGTTTCCGACACACGCGTCCCCATGATTCGGGCGGGCGGACGCGCAGGCCGGCTCCCAGCACAGCCTCCCCGGGAGGGGCCGGCCTCCGCCGCCTGGTGTTGCCAGAGGGACGGGGTCGGCACACGGCACCCGGGAGCAGACGCCAGGTCCCCTCGAATGATCCAAAGAGCCCTTGTCCCATCGCCCTTCTTCCTGACTGGGGTGCTGGCTGTCCTCTCCGGGTCGCAGGACTGGCAGGTGGCATCTTTGCCTCTTTTCACAAGAATGGCACGTCCCTGGGGAGGAGCCAGAGACAGCCCGTGCCCCCAGCCCTGTGTCCTTGTCCCCCCACGGCCGGGGCTGCAGGGCTGGGGGTCCGCGCTCCCGCCCTGGCTCCAGCCGCGGTCAAAGCCACCCAGAGGTTCCGAGAGAGCGTGCTGGGCCTGGCCGCTGGCCGCGGTCTGCTGTCGGCCCCGTGCGCTTTCCCAAAGCCATGGTTTTGCTGTGTTGGCCTCCCGTCTCCGGTCCGCAGGAGGTCCGGGAGCCCAGGAGGAACCTGAGCTCTGTTCCTCCCTTGGAGGCGCGCCCCGGGCCCCGCGCAGCCTGGAGAGGGACGGGAGGCCCTGCTGTCACCCTGGGGCCTGGAGGGGAGCCAGAGATGGGCTACCCAGGGTAGCCGTGCACTTTGTAGAAGCTGTGCTTTTGTGTCGCATTTGTGTTTCTGTTTGTCACCTGATGTCGCGGTGACATTTACTGTTTCCCTTGGGGCGCGTGCGCACGGGAGGGGGTGGGAGGGTGGCTGTGTGCTTCTGGTAAATGAAACCAGGATGGGGTGGGGGCCACTCCCGGGCAGGGGGGGAGAGAGCGCATGGCCTTCGGTGTCCTCTCACCGGCCCCCCCCCCCAGGCGTGCCCCCAGGCCGGCCCAGGACTCCCGCCGCCCTTGGCTGCGTGCGGGGCACCTGTGGCCCTCCGCCAGATCCCACTAAGAAGACATATTTCGTTGTTCCCTTCATCCCCCGTCTCCACCAACTCCAGCACGTCAAAAAGACAAAAACAAAAGCAACATGCGGCATTCTGGGCATTACTCATTAGCTGGTTCCATTGTGTTCAGACCTTAAAGTGTAGCCTTATTTCAGAAGCTCTCATTATTCTGTGAGCCTCTCTCCCTGCTCAGAAACCACCAGACGTAAAGGTGGGGGGCAGGTGCGCGAGACGGCTTCCCGCAAAGCCTCCCGAAGTATCGCCCATGTTTTCTCATTAGAAAATGCTTTTCCCCAAGACCACGGGGTCTTCGTTCACAATAGTTTTGTTTTAGGTCTGAATTATTTGATCTATGATTAGAAGCTTAGGAAAAACTGGATCGCCCTTAGGTCACGGGTTTGTCCTCCCGGGAAGCCACCAAGGTCATCACGGCACCTTCCGTCTGCCGCCGGGCCGGGCTCCAGGGCTCCCGCGGCCCAGAGTCCGAGCTCGGAGGGACGCAGGAGGACGGAGGAGCCCAGGAGCAGCAGGGAGGGGGCCAGCGGGCGCTCTGCACACCGCCGCTCCTGCTCGTCCCCTCGCTCGGTGCGACCACGCACGCAGCCGCGCCTGCCGCACTCCAAGAGCCACAGAGCCACCCGGGGCTCAGCTCGCGCCAAGTCGTGCCCTCAGCCGGGGGCCGGGGGCAGTGGCAGCGGCAGAGACCCCACGGGCCCCCACTCTGCTGAACCAGCTCTACCTGAATGTCAGTCACACACCTCTGCTCGCTCACCTTCTCCAGAACGCGGCGATACTTGAAACACTTCCAGAAAGTCAGCCTAGAGAAGTCCATACCAGAGCCGAAACCCAACTCTGAGGTCTTCTGTGCAAAGGCCAGCGGTGGTGGCAGGCGCAAAGGAAGGGGTGACTTCTCCTCTCGCTTCCCCTGTGTGGCACATCCCCACCGGCCCTGAGCAGCTCCAAGGCCTTCACACAGGCGGCCAGACCGCAGTCAGATCGCTGCCCTACAGACCGTGGAACCCCCGCCCCCGGATCATTGCCCGCAGACCGTGGAACCGTCCCCCTCCAGATCATAGCCCCACAGACCACGGAACCACCCCCCTCCACATCATAGCCCCACCAGACCATGGAACCACCCCCCCACGGATCATAGCCCACAGACTGTGAAACCATCCCCCTCCGCATCATAGCCCACAGACCACGGAACCACCCCCCTCCACATCATAGCCCCACAGACCATGGAACCAACCCCCCACAGACCGTGGAAGCCCCGCCCCCAGATCATAGCCCACAGACTGTGAAACCGGCCCCCTCCAGATCATAGCCCCACCAGACCATGGAACCACCCCCCTCCAGATCATAGCCCCACAGACCATGGAACCAACCCCCCACAGACCGTGGAAGCCCCGCCCCCGGATCATAGCCCACAGACTGTGAAACCGGCCCCCTCCAGATCATAGCCCCACCAGACCAT
>CM052802.1:2101641-2125630 GCA_028533885.1 Nasua narica
CGGGCCCATCAGGGTCCCGGGGGCTGGAGATGTGAGGGCAGCAACGCGGAGCCCTCCTCTGGGGAAGCAAACCCCGGGCAGAGGGCGGGAGAAAACAAGCAGTAAACAGTGCAACACCCGAGCTGTGAAGGAAAGCAGAGGACCGCGAGGGATTAGCTGCTCCCTTCGGGAGCGGGGTTCCAAGCACAAACCAGTCCTTACGATTTAGCAGATCTTGAGGACCCTGAGTGGCTCAGTCGTTTCAGGATCCAGCCCCTGCTTTTAGCTCAGGTCTCGATGGCAGAGATCAAGTCGGTGCGGAGCCTACTTAAAAAAAAATTTTTTTTTAAGATTTACTGGTTCTTCTCAGCAGCAGGTGTTACCAGCCTTTCATGCAGATCTTATGAACTTTGTATTTAATTTGTTCCCCCATTAATGGTTATAATTCAGGATCTAAAATCAAAGCACTCCTGGGTAACACATGTCCAATTCGGGTATACGTTTGCCACTTCACTCTGATGAGGAAAAACATCAAACGCGTGTCGGACCCAGAAACAGTTGCCCATATGTTGTTTTTAATCACACCTGAGCTTCGGCAAGAAAGCCCCGTTTCCTAAATGATGGCTGTGGTTTCAGCTCGGAAGCGCCACTGCTGGCGGTGAGTTCCACTAAGGTCTGCGTTTTCCCATGAACTGTGCCTCCACGTCTTTCCTTCCCGCAGGAACGGGTCTCCGGTTCGCCCCGAGCCCAGCTCTCCCGCGGGTCTGCTTTGGACCGAAGCCGAGTCTGTGAAATCGGAGGCTGGGTCCTCCGAGCTACGTCAGCACCACCGGCCTTGAACTTGGCTTCTGTTCCACCGCGGGTCCGCACACCCACGGCGGCGTGTTGGTTTCACGGGACGACGGCGTCCCGGGACACGTCCGTGTGCTCTGCCATGCTCGCCACACACGAGCTGCCCCGTCAGCCCCGCGCCCTCAGCACCGTCCCGGACCCCCCGCCCCACCAAACTTGCTTCTCCATCATTTAAAACTATGGACGTGGAAACTCGACCCATCAGGTTTGGGCTTTAGTCCCAAATAACAGTTGAAAACGCAAGTATTCAGATTGAGGAAGAGATATTTTAAAAGGAGAAATTAAGATAAGAATTAGGCTCTTCACGTCCATTTAAAACTCATGTGTGGGGCCTTGAGTTTTGCTAACAACCTTTGTAGCCTAGCGACAAAATACCCCCACCAGCAGACTCGGAAGAGTTCAGCATCACGGAGAACTCCGACCAGCAGGCTTTGATGGGAGCGGGAGCGAACGCTTAGTCTCTAAGCCCTTGAGATGATTAACAGCGAAATATTGAATTTTGGCCCCAGAGCACCTGACGAGCAGCTGCCCTGGCGTTTTGGAAGAGAGGAAGCCAGAGGGCTCCCACACCCCTCAGGTTCCGGTGGTTTCCAGACTTCCAGGCCCCGCGTGTAAATTGGGGGAGGCAGAGCCCCCGCGCTGTGGTGCCCGTGTGTCCACCGAACGCTGGTCTAGACGTTGCTGGAATGGATGGGATCAACGTTCACAGCTTGTCCGGATGGGCTAATGTTTGCAGCTAGTTGACTGAAGAAGAGCAGAACACAATGTCCTGCGCCTCAGCCCATCGGATGAAGACCTTGAGAGCAAAGCCCGAGGTCTCCCAGAGAAGAGGGCGTCGTCCTCAAGACCAGTCCGAGTCTCCAGCCGTCAGACCCGCCGTCAACACCATCACTTACTGAGTCCGCGGCCGGCGGCTCCGGCCGTGCCCGTCGGACCTGCCGTCCTCACGATGGGGTGAGCCAGTTACTTGACATGGAAGTCTCCCGCTCTCCCTCGATACACTGCCAGCTCGATCGCTCGATCAATGATCGATAGACACAGACATAGATACAGATGCGGAGCTAGACAGGGGAACAGACCTCCTGTTGGCTCTGCCTCTCTGGAGAACTCTAATTCGGGAAGACTGTGTTCACCCTGGGAAAACAGAGGTAATGTGGCCGTCCTTTGGGCCTGGCAGGCCCACCGAGTCGTGTCCGCCATCGAGTCCACAGCGGGCCCCAGGCGGCTCCGTCACTGAAAGGACTTCGCACCTGCCTTAAGCACCGCACTGTCCAGCCATCTTCCGGCCGCTCGGTGCCACGCGTGTAGGCAGGCTTGGCTGCGATGCTGGTCACGAGTGGTTCTTGCCATTATCAGGGTCCCGCCTGTCCTTGTCGCGCCAGCTCAGGCAGTGAGCCCGTAAAACCTTCTCTAGACCCCATCGCTCCCCAAAGAGCCTGAATGACAGCGGGGAACCGTTGCCGGGAACTTGGCTTTGGGGCACGCATTTCCCCCTGCCCGGGACACCGCCGAGGAAGAGTTCCTTCTGTTCCCAGCTCAGCACAGACTCTCGCACAAAAAGTGGTTGGTGAACGAATCCATAGATAAGGTGTCGAGCTGGGGGCCGGGTGAGATTCTAAACGGGGCGTTGGCGTCCTCACGTAGATCAGCTCCCCGCACACCCGCACTTGCCTCTCCTCCGAGTTCCTGAACGCAGCTACGACGTTCCCACACACAGCATTTCCAAAGCTTCCAACCAGAGATCCTTCGGTGCGAGGCCCCCCTCCTGCCCCTCGCAGTCATGGGTCATCACTTCCTGCCGGTGCTGGAGTCGCGCTCCCTTCCGCTGGTCCCCGCTCTCACCCCCGCCTCTGTGGTCACCTCCTGCCTGGCCTTCCCGCTGCCGTGTTGCTTCTCAAACCCGCTGTCCACCCCGCAGCTCAAAATTCTATCAAAAGACTGTGGTGCTGCCGTCACTTCACCGTGTTCAAGGAAAACCTCCACCACGGCCATCCTGCACTCCGACCGGGCGCACCAGCCCCCCGTGACCTTGGCCGCCGTGTTTCATCGGTCGGTCTGCAGGCACCTCCCGCGGGCCGTTGAAGCTGTGCTGCCCCGCGGAGGGGCCACCCACCCACGTCTGGCTATTAGCATTCACCCTTCAAACTTCAGTTCCCCGGCCACACTGGCCACTTTCCAAGTGTCCCACAGCCGCACGAGGCTGGGGCTCCCGCGTTGGACGCCAGAGACTCTGGCACACGTCCATGACCATGGAAAGTTCCACTGGACGCCGCCGCCGTTCTCGTGTGTCCTCCTCTCCCCAGATTCTCAGGTTGCAGGCCCGCAGGCCCGCACAGCGTGACAGTGTTTGAGGGAGCCGCCAAGTTAGGATGAGGTCACTGGGATGGGTCCTCACCCAAGGCGGCTCCTGTCCCTACAGGAAGGGGGACTTGGACCCAGAGGTAGACACACCGGAGGGCCGAGGGTGTGGACGCCGATGAGAAGACACTTGCCTTGTGGCCGAGCGGGGGGTCTCGAGAAACCAGCCCTGCCCACACTTGACTTGGGCCCCCGCGTCTGGAACGGTGAGAGGTCAAGGTCTGTGGCTGAAGCCCAGACAGAGCCAGGGCAGCCCGCATAGGACAGGCAGCTGGCAGAGCGCTGGCGGCGTCCCCATCTGCCCGACCCCCTGTTCCTGTCCCCTGGCGGGCGCTTGAGCTGGTTGCACACTTCCGTCATTTCCAGCTGCGTATCGAGGGGGCTGTGCCTCTGTCGGCCCCCATCTCCCAGGGCTCGGCCCGTGGGGGCACCTCCTTGTGCCTCCAGGGTAGCGAGAGCCCAGTCCCCTTGTTCATCCACGGAGACCACTGGATGGTGACCCTTCTTGGCCTGCGGGTTACGTGCGGCATCCGACGGGTCCGCTGGAGGGAGCCGCCTGGGTCCCCTGGGGAAACACCCTCCGGCTGAGCCCTGAAGCCCAGAGGAAGGAGAGAAGCGCTTTGCTGGTGAGTCACTGGACAGGAACGGAAGCAGCTCTGTGCGCTCCGAGCTCCCTTGGTCTCCAGTCCCTGCAGGGAAGCAAAGCCCCCCAGCACGGTGGCGCGGCGTCCCCTGCCGAGCCCGGACGCACCCTGCTCCCCGGGGCCGGCTGTCACTCAGTCGCCCACGCCACGGTCCTAGCAAGCCCGATCCGCACGACCGCGCGGCAGGACTCGAGAGCCTGGGCGCTTGGTCTCCTTCGCGGGGTCTGGGGCAGCTCGGGCCGCAGGGGCCGCAGAGCTGAGTGGGGCTGAAGCCAGCGGCCTTCTTTCCTCATCGTCAGGCCTCATGAGGCCTTCTTTCCTCATCAAGTCTCAGATGAGGGTGCCGGCGTTTCCGTGTCTGGCGGGGACCTGCTTCCTGGTCATAGAAGGCTCTGGAATCTCCCTATAAGGGACCCCACCTTCACGACCTCCCCTCAACCTAGTCACCCCCAAAGGCCCCAACACCACCGTACCAGGCGCAGGGCCCTCAAAGTGAGGATCTGGGGGGACCAAGCTCAGCCCGCCCCCCCCTCCTCGGCTGTGTTTCTGGGTCGGAACCCGCCGGTGGGTTTCCGATGTCATTGGTCCCCCGGCTGGTGGGACGGGTGTCCCGACTCGTGGCGCTTGCTCCTCCAGGAAGGGGCTTACTTGTCGCTCCCACCAGGTCAGGGAGCACCGCCCCGAGGCCGCGGGAAGTTGGGGGGGCTTCGCACCCGACACACCTGTGCCCGACCCCCCGACGCTCGCACCCACCCCTGCCACTACTCAGACAGACGGGCGGACGGACAGAGCAAGCCCCGGTCTGCGGTGCTGTGTCCTCTGCCGGGAGCACCCTTCCCGGGCCTGGCGAGGGCTGCACCGGTGCCTCTGGGAGCCGTCGTCTGACGGGCCCACGGAAGGGCAGCCCGGCCTGCGCGTCCTGCCCGGCTCATCGCCCCCGCACTCCCTCCTCGCCCTCAGCGTGACTTGCATGATCGATTCTCTCTCTCCCTCTCTGCCTGCCTGCCCCGCTGGCACATGAACTTGGCACAGTCCCTGGCTGGGTTTCCCTGAAATGCCGGGCGCACTCGCCAACAACCGGCAAAGCTCACGGCACAGAAGTGGGGAACAGCACAGAGACAAGGGTGGGCGCCCCCCGATCCAAGCTGGGTCTCCCTTATAAAACACCTCCCCAGGGCGCCTGGGTGGCTCAGTTGGTTGGGCGACTGCCTTCAGCTCAGGTCATGATCCCAGAGTCCCGGGATCGAGTCCCATGTCGGACTCCCGGCTCTGCGGGAAGTCTGCTTCTCCCTCTGACCTTCTCCCCTCTCATTCTCAGTCTCTCTCTCTAATAAATAAATAAAAAATCTTTAAAAAAAAAAAAAAGAAAACACCTCCCCTTCCTCCTGCCCCCCACGCACCCCAAAAATCACCGGGAAACAATTTTGACACGTGGTGGCAGAGCGTGTGAACGCAGGGAAGTGCGTGCCCTTTGGCACCTGGAGGTCAGGGGTCCAGACTCTCACTGGGGCCATCGTGAGCTGCGTGAGGACCAGTCGGGGGTCCCTCGATCAGGGGGACCTCACAGAAGTCTCGGAGGCCTCCTGCCCTCGAGCGGGGGCACGCTGCTTGCTCCTGGAGGGGGGCTGCGGGCACGCGAGGGACGCAGGACGTGTCTTCCTTGGCAGAAACACCCAGAGTGACTGACTGCCGACGGGGCCATGTCCCCTCCAGGTTAATGATTTGGTGATGCTGGAGTTTGCTTGACCGACGGGCGACTCGATAAAGCTGCACCTTCTCTTTCTAAGTGTAGAACGAGGCCAGGGCCGGTAGACAAGGACAACCAAATATTAGCTTTCAGATACCCACTTAGCTCTGCGTTCCAGCCCCGAGCAGCGGGGCCGCAGGAAATTCCTCTGAGGCGGCGTCCACAAGCCCAACTTGGGCTGAGGTCAGCCCCTCCTGTGGGCGACAGTTTTCTGAAGAACCGCCCTGCTCTCGTTCTGTGTTTTCATGTCTCTGCCTCCGCCGTGTGACAGTGTCACACCCGGCGTCTCCGGCACTGAGATCGCGTGCGGAGCGTGTAACCGAGTCTGGACAGAGCCCTCGGACCCCCAGCTCCCGGGTCTCGGGCTTCCCCCCGGGAAGAGGCGCCCTGTGGGAAGCCGGCAGAGCTGCCACGGGTCCCTTCAGTAAAAGACAGGTGACCCATGCCCAGACCAGGGGGCCGGAGGCAAGAATCCATGACACGTCTCGGGGAGACTCGCAACGGACCACATGTAGAACAGAGCACGGGAGGAGGAGGAACCGCTGTTCGTGACGCAGAAACTCGTCTCCGAGACTAGTTTGTGAAGCCGACATTACGTACACAAGTCCTTCTGCTGTTAGAAACATCATTTACGTTAAACAAAGTCATCCCCGGGAACCGACCTAAAACATACCCGAGCAACTCCGGTAGGAAACCAGATCTAAAATGAACAACGGAATTTCAGACGCGGAAAGAAACTTTGCTAATTCGTGGCCCAGAAAGTCAACCCATGGAGAGCTTGTCTTTGAGTCTCGAGTGACAGCTGAGGATAAACTAATTTCTGTCCCGACAGACGGTGCTCCAGCTATGTTCACTGAAATTGGGGATTTATTGGAATTTTAAAACAAGACACTGATGTTTATCTTATCGCTTTGTTCCACTATGTGAGACATATTGAAAATATTTGTATTCCGTTTTCTGGGGCAGATACTGATGTGAGAAACAAAGGAAGAAGAAAATTTATTTATTTGTTTGTTTGTTTTTAAATTTTATTTTTTCAGTGTTCCAAGATTCATTGTTCATGCACCACACCCAGTGCTCCATGCAGTACGTGCCCTCCTCAGTACCCCACCACCAGGCTCGCCCAACCCCCCACCCCCCTCCTCCAAAACCCTCAGTCTGCTGCCCAGAGTTCACAGTCTCTCATGCTTGTCTCTCTCCCCCTCCGGTTGCCCCCCATTCACCCTTCCCTTCCTTCTCCCAATGTCCGCCATGTTTGGAAGAAGAAAATTTATTAAATGTCCTTACTACTACAGCCCATTGACAAGGCCTCGAAACAGAGTGACATTCCTCCAGGAGCTCAGCTGCTTCAATGTTAACACTTTTTTAAGGGCAAAAGCCCATCTTAGCCAGACCTCCAGGATCCTATGAGTCTACTTTAATGCACACAAATTCCTTTGGAAACTTCCTTTA
Source organism: Nasua narica (assembly GCA_028533885.1). Taxonomy (NCBI): domain Eukaryota; kingdom Metazoa; phylum Chordata; class Mammalia; order Carnivora; family Procyonidae; genus Nasua; species Nasua narica. The sequence continues at coordinate 2,108,674 of CM052802.1, forward strand.
TCTCCATCCCCCAAGATACATGTTGGCAATCACCCTCCAAGCATATGACCCACTAATAGGCAGCTGAAGTGTCTTGTGACTGAGGGTTGATGAAACAATAATAAATGGTCTTTTCCAACAACAGCTAGCCCCCCTCAGGATCCTGGAAACCAAATGTTCATCGTCATTAGCCATCAGGGAGACTCAAATCCAAACCACACTGAGATACCACCTTACACCAGTTAGAATGGCCAAAATCAACAAGACAGTCAACAACAAATGCTGGAGAGGATGTGGAGAAAGGGGAACCCTCCTCCACTGTTGGTGAGAATGCAAGTTGGTGCAGCCACTTTGGAAAATAGTGTGGAGATTCCTCAAGAAATTAAAAACAGAGCTACCCTTTGACCCTGCAATTGCACTACTGGGTGTTTACCCCAAAGAAGCAGATGCAGTACAAAGAAGGGCCACATGTACCCCAATGTTCATGGCCACAATCGCCAAACTGTGGAAAGAACCAAGATGCCCTTCAACAGACAAATGGATAAGGAAGATGTGGTACATCTATACAATGGAATATTATGCCTCCATCAGAAAGGATGAATATCCAACTTTTGTATCAACATGGACGGGACTGGAAGAGATTATGCGGAGTGAAATAAGTCAAGCAGAAAGAGTCAGTTATCATACGGTCTCACGTGTGGAGCATAAGGAAAATCATGGAGGACATTGGGAGAAGGAAGGGAAGGGCGAATGGGGGGAAATCGGAGGGGGCGATGAACCAGGAGAGACTGTGGACTCTGAGCAACAAACTGAGGGTTTTGGAGGGGAGGGGGTGGGGGGGTGGGCGAGCCTGGTGGTGGGTGTTAAGGAGGGCACGTACTGCATGGAGCACTGGGTGTGGTGCAGGAACAGTCAATCTTGTAACACTGAAAAATTAAAATAAAATTAATTGGGGAAAAAATACCTGGGCGGTCTGTGCTATCCTTAATCCCCTCCCAATTTGAACATCTATAGCGGGGGCCACTCCTCATGATCAGGTGCAGCTCTTTCTGCCCTTGGGTCCTGTCCCTGTGCTTATTTTTTAATAAAACCAGCTTTCTGCATCAAAGACATCTCAAGAATTCTTTCCTGGCCATTGGCCTCGAACCCTAAGGTCTCCCCTACATCAGAGATCACTAAAAAAAATAAATACATAAACTTTTTTAAAAAAGAAAGAAAATTTAGCATTTGAGTTGAGCTTCATCATAAGTGTAAAATACATATGAGATTTTGAAGACTTAGTATGGAAAGAAGAAAGTAAAACATTTCAATAATGATTTTTATACTGAATATATATGGAAATAATATTTTGATTTATTGGGCTAGACTATAGCATTAAAATTATCCCCACCTACTTCTTTTTAGTCTTAATTGTGTTTCTGCACGTAAAGTTCTGCATGTGACTCCGTTGACATTTCCAGTCCCTTTCCCCTCATGCCAGGGCCGAGCGGGAGAGGGGTTCAAGGGCCCTGCTGTCCTATGAAGTGTTCCACCCTCTGGACAAGTCGGATTGCTTCCTCATCCCTTCCTTGGATGGGGAAGTCCTCCTTCCTTTTCCTGTGCGCCTGCTTGATTGGATTGAGGTTCAAGATGTGGGTGGATTCCGCCTGCGGGGCTGTTTCCTTGAGGAGGCATCACACCAGGAGGTACGAGGCTTCTGCCCTTCTTATAGTAATGTTAAGTATCCCTCCTTGTATATTTGCATTTCCCCTTTCAGACAGCAAATAATGCCTGTAAGGATCCGCCTCCCATTTATCTACAGAATAGGTTTTAGCATTCCTTGCTGATTTTCGTCTGAACCCCTCCTTTCCCTAGCGATTGCAAACTGGTGTTCTTTTAATTCTAACCTTCTTTCACATTTATTAGCTAAACTTACTCTGAGAATTGCTTTCCTTCATCACTAAAACTGTCTGAAATGGTTCATACAGGTAAATGCTTCTTTCCCGTCGATTACCAAAAGAGGTGGTGCACTAATTATGACAAAGAGTTTCAGGTTTTTATGTCGTTTGCTTTTTTTTTCCCTGTGCGTCTTTTAAAGTTGTGGATTCTTCTTCTTTTTTTTTTTTTTTTACTGTTAAGTTTTTAAAAATAACTTTACTGGGATACCATTCACATAGCATGCAATTTCCCCCTTTAAAGTGTACCATTCGGTGGCTTCTAGCACATTCCCAGAGCTGTATCGCCATCCCCACAACCCCTATTGGAGCATATTCATCACTGGACTGTGTACTCAAGCCCCGCCCCTCGCAGCCCCCCACCCGTGTATTTACTGTATCCCCCAATGTGCCGCCCTGGACATTTCATATGAGTGGTGTCCTACTCCGTGTGGCCCCTGTGCCTGGAGTCCCCATAAGCACAGTCCTCGCAGGATCCATCCATGTGGTAGCACGGACCAGGACTTCGTTTCTTTTTATTGCTGAATATTTCACTGTGGGGCTCCTGGGAGGCTCAGTCACTAAGCATCTGCCTTTGGCTCGGGTCATAATCCCCCAGTTCTGGGATCAAGCTGGGCGGGGAGCCTCCCTCTGCCCCTCCCCCTGCTTGTGTTCCCTCTCCTGCTGTCTCTCTCTCTCTCTCTCTGTCAATTAAATAAATAAATAAAATTCTTGACAACAACAAAACAATAATAATATTCCATTGTATGGTTCTTCCCCATCCTACTTATCTGTTCCTCAGTTGCTTCAACACTTGGGTTGTTTTCACCAGCTGGCTGTTATTTACAATGCTGCTAGGAGCATTTGGATACAAGTGCTGTGTGAACATATGTTTTCGGTTCCCTTGGGTGGAGATCTGGGAGAGGGATCACGGAGTCCGCCGGCAGGCCCCTGCTTAGTCATCGGAAGAGCTGCCAGGCCCGCTGCGCCACTGGGTGAGGGCGCTCTTTTCACGAGCTTGGCGACCATCTGTGTGTCTTCTTTGGAGAAATCTCTATTCAGTCCTTCGCTGTTCTTTAACTGGGTTGTCTTTGTGTCACCAGGTTGTAAGTATCCTTTCCATATCTCAGGTGCAAGTCCCTTATCACATACACGGTTTGCAGAAATGTTCTCCCATTCTGTGCTCTTTCCTTACCTCTTTTTGTTCTCCCTCGAGGATCATGGGGAAGAGGAGTCTCCATTGCTTGTAGTCACTGTTCTTCCTGATACTCAGATTGTCCTGGGTTTAGGCAGGGGAAGCCCCTGCCCAAGGCTTCCTTTTCTATCAACACAGCCCCTCGCGTCCTCACAAAGGTAGAATTTCAGCCGGGGTCAGGGCCAACTGGAGGGCTCTCCAGTCCTCTGCAGTCACAACCCAAGGGCTCATCCCAGCTCCGTCCGCTGCCTCGGAGAAGGCAGGCTGGCTCCCACCACGGACTAAGTCTGTAGTCAGAGACGTGAGCTTCCATTTCTGTCGGTGCCGTCGCAGCCGGGGCGCAGGGGCGCATGAGCGCTTGGCTCCAGGGATCCCGAACACGCCAGGTCTGCCGTCACTGCTGACAAAACCCAAAGCAGAGATACAAGTGGCTGTGAAAGAAGAAAGGGATTTATTTCGGCGAGGCCTATGCTGGAAAGGCAGTGAGCTAGTGTCTCAAAGGCTAGCTCCAAAGTGCCAAAATATCTCCAGGTCTATATAAGGAAAGGGGGGCAAAGACGGGTGCTTATGTGCAGGGGGCAGTGACAGTCAGATTGATCATTGTCTCAGAGTCAGTCACCCGTGGGGGCTTGCTGGCTCAGGGAAATCCCTGCTGCTTGAGAGGTGGTTTAGTTCCCTAGAGGGGATGCTTTGGCCATAGGGTCTTCCCCCGGAGCCAAGAGACCAGATGGAAAGAAGAACCCAACCCGAGAGTTGGAGGTCAAGTGGACGCGGCCCAAGTCCCCCGCCACAAGCTCCCCAACATGGTTTTCACCACACGGAACCAAACAGTTGGAGAAGTTGAGATGAGGCCCCAGAGAGAGCTGGGGAACCTCTGACCTTTCTCCAAGGGCAGAGATGAACAGGATAGCGTCGCAGCCCTTTGTCCTCAGACAGAGTAAATAATCCTCAGAGGATTAAAGGTAGTGCAATATTTACACTCCCTGATTAAAAAACAAACCATCTGAGCCTTTGCAAAGGGAAGAGGCTGGCGGGTGGCCCGTGGGGGCATTCAAGGTGTGCTGACTTGGAATGCAGGAAGAAGTCAACATTTACTGAGTCTCTGGGGGACACTGTGGACCTCGCCCAGGTAGTACTCCTGGCAATTCTCACAGAAGCTCAACATGTGTGGTGTTTATTGTTTCCATTTTATAGATGAAGAAACGGAAGCCTAGGGGGTTTTAGAGACTTGCCAAAGGCAGGCAGCTAAACAAAAGGAGGCAGGATGCATTCACCTGGTTTGAAGGTCCGGTTTCTTCCGTGGGCACACCCTGGCTGGGAGGGCGCCCAGCCACTGAAACCCCCAGACCACTAATTCTACAAGATGTTTCTTCCGAAAGGGTTCCGTGCTTAAGGAAATTGGGGAAATGCTACATAGGATAAGCTTCTTTTATTCTGTCCCAGTTCTTGTGAGCTAAGTAAAGGCTCTCAGAAGAGCTGCAGAAAAAAAATTAACCTTGTCCAATTCAAACGTTTCCTAAATACCTTGGACCAAGAAACCCCCTCCCCTCACCCCCGTGGCTTCATTTTTCCTCCGAGGCCCCCAAGAACACGAGCACTGGAGAAAGCTGCCTACACTCATAATAAAGCGTGTTGGCCTGTTTTCCCCACAAACCAGCAGTGAGCCATCGGGGGCGACGGTTTGCATCCTGTGATTACCCAGTTTCCTCTCCCCTTTCAGTGCCTGGGTTTAGCGTCCTCCGATGGTTGTGGCCTAAATCACTCATATTAGTAGGGAACGCCAAATAGGGATGTTTCTATTTCCTTTATCCTTCACCATTTATTCACTAGGAAATTCCTGAATTGCAAAGCCAAGTGAAGATTCTTTGCCTGTGAAACTGTTCCTTTGTGACTTCTGTAGGGATAGTATGGAAACAGTGAGCCTGGAAAAGAGTGGATGGGGACAGGGGCTGCTAATCCGAAAGCATTCACCAAATGTTGGGGGAAGCACGACGGATTCACGACAGGTAGGACCCAAGAGTTAACTTGGCAAGACAGTACCCATTCATATTCTGGACGGTGCCCTGGCCTCTGAGTGCAAGTGTCCCCGGTCTCACTGAACTCCCGGGTTTCTCAGCTTACTCATTTACTACATTCTTTAAATTACTAAAGCCATCAAACTAATTAATGTGCACCTACCGAACTGGAACCAAAGAAAGGCAGGTGCGGGGCTGTAATAAAAGTGGGCGGTCAGACAAAACACGTCTGTTTCTAACACTTTCTCATCCACCAAGCGCGCCTCAAAAGTTGCCTCTTGTCATCACAACAGCCCTCCCAGATGGACAAAATGGTCATTATTACCCCCATTCCCAGAAGAAAATGTGTGCAATTACTCTGTTTTCTCTTTCCCTATTTTTTTGACATTTTGATAGGTGAAAAAATATAGCCAGCTTACTACCATAGAGATTTCCTCGACCCTGTGAGGCATCACACACCTGTCTGCGCGAAACCCTGCATGGGACACCCAGCGGGGACACGGACCCCACTACCAATAGCAGCACTGCCCGGGACACACAGAGCGCGGCCGCCTACACGACTCCCGCCCACGCGGTGCTCTGGAGCAGGGCCAGCGTCCCCGCTCCGGCTTCAGCAGTCTGTCCTGGGCTCCCAGGTCTTTCTCCAAACAGTCCACAGGGAAGCGCGGAGTACAGCCCCGTGGGTGACCGTCATTTCCAAACTTGGATGGGCGTGTGAGTCCCTTCCACAAACCTGGGACTCAAAGTGGCCGGCGATGTTTGCATTTTTACCTTCTATACTCTGTCCGGGTAGGGACCATGCAGGGTTCTTAGGCCTTTCTAAAGTTTTATGAAACAATGTAGCTGGATTTATTGTCTACCGTTATGGTCTCTTAAACATTAGACTCTATAGCCTGCTTCCTATTTGAAGGTTTTATCCATTTATTTGAGAAAAAGAGCACAAGCAGGGGAGGGGCAGAGGGACAAGCTGGCTCCCCGACGAGGGAGATGCCCAACTCCGGGCTCCATCCCACGACCTCGAGATTATGACCTGAGCCGAGGTCAGACGCCCGTGCTCCGTATTTATTTTCGTTTGTTTCTTTTTTAAAGATTCTATTTGTCAGAAAGAGAGACAGCACAAGCAGGGGGAGCGCCCGGCGAGAAGCAGGCTCTCCGCGGAGCAGGGAGCCCGACGCGGGACTCGACCCAGGACCCTGGGATCGTCCTGGGACCGTGACCGAGCTGGAGGCAGAGGCTTCACCCACCGAGCCCCCCGGGTGTCCCGACCCCTGCCCCGTATTTAAAGCAGCAAAGATACGTATTAACACGGAACAAGTCCTGCTAGTTGCGGCAACTCGAGTCGCGGGAAAGCAGGGCTCTCAGGAAGGGAACCGGACCCGGACCCCAGCTTAGCTGCTTGGCCGGCCATCTCCCTCCGCGTCTGCCCGAGGGCTCGAGCGCGGGCCGCGCGCCGTGGGGAACGAGCAGCGGCTGAGGCTGCACCAGCTCGCCGCTCGGTCCCACGAAAAGTCCCCGCGGCCGGCGCGCCCCTGTCGGAGTCGGGCGCCCGCCCAGCGCCGAGGCGGCGGCATCCCACTCCGCTCAGCCCGCGGCGCCGACGGTCCCGGTGCCCGCGCCTCCACCTACGGCGTTCCGGGGCCCGATCGTCCCCCCCGAGCTGCGAGAGCCGAACCACCGAAGCCTCCCGCCTTCCCTCCCCGAGGCGACGCCGCGGGGCCCGCGGCCCGGGCTCCTGCGCCGCCGCCGCGCGTCCCCACCGCCGCACTCCCGGCGCTCCCGCGCGCTCCGGGCCCCGCCAAGGTGCCCTTGCGAGGACGCGCCCACACAGCCTCAGGCGGCCGCTGGAGCCCGACCCGTGGGCGGCGGACTATCGCCGCCGCGCCAGGCGGGACCGCCAGCCAATCCCCGGCGGGCCCCGGCCGTTTTACGGCAGCAGGCCCCGCCCCGAGCGCCGCGGAGAGGGGGTGAGAAGCGGCGCGGCGCGCGCGAGCCAATCCGCGCCGCCGCCTCCCGCCCTGCGTCCTCCCATAGGTCGAGAGCCGGGCGGCGCGGCGCGGCCGTAAGGCGGAGCCGGCTGTCGTGAGGCGGGCCCGCGCGCGGGTGCGGTGTCCGCGCTGTCCGCTAGGCTGGGTGTCATTGGGCTCCGAGGAGCGGAGGCGAGGGCAGCGCGGGCGGCCTGGTGTCGGGCGCGGCCATGGCGGGCGCGCTGGTGCGGAAAGCGGCGGACTATGTCCGGAGCAAGGATTTTCGGGACTACCTCATGAGGTGATGAGGCCCCCGGGCCGGACCCCCGGAACCTCCGAGGGCTCCCGGAGGTCGGGTCCGCGCGCCCGGGACGCGGAGCCACAAGGGCGCGGTAGCCGGGCGGCGGGGCGGGGGCCGGCGAGCGGGAGACGGCGGGGGCTCCGGGCGGCCGGGCAGGAGACGGCGGGGCGGGGGGCCGGCGGCGGCTGGAGGACCCTCGCCCGCGGCGCCCTTTCCTGGCGGGAAGTCGCCCAAGTCCCCGACGTCAGCCAGGGCTCGGTGCACCTGCCCGGCGGCTGCGCGTCCCCGTGTGCCGCGGCGGTGCCGGGATGCGGGGCTGGCAGGCGCCAGTGGGAGGCGCTGTGAGAGCGCAGGTGCTGCAGGTGCTGCAGGTGCGCGTAGGCGGCGTCCAGCTCGCCGTTGGGTTTTCTGGTTTTAAAGACTCTCAGTCTAAGCGCGGAGGGAAGTCAAATCTCACATGTTTTTATATACGACTGTTGTGCCAACCAAAGTGGAGTATCTCCAAGGACGTACTTCGTCTTACTCGATTTCCTTTCCAGAAGACACACTTTGTGTATTTTATTCACCTCGAATCTTGAGACGCTTGCTTTTTTTTTTTTTTTTAAGATTTTATTTATTTATTTGACAGAGATCACAAGTAGGCAGAAAGGCAGACAGAGAGAGGGGGAAGCAGGCTCCCTGCTGAGCAGAGAGCTCGATGCAGGGCTGGATCCCAGGACCCTGAGATCATGACCTGAGCCGAAGGCAGAGGCTTTGACCCACTGAGCCCCCCAGGCGCCCCGAGATGCTTGCTTTTTTTGCAGAGTATTTAGTATAACTTTGAAACAGTTTTAAATAGCTTTTTTTAGGGGTATGGTTTTTAGTTTTCCTGCGTTGTGATTTTAAAACCTAGTTAGGTGTAGGGCCGTGTTTTGTTTCTTTGTTCAATAGTTAATGGTGTGGTAAAGAGGCAAAGCAATGCCGCCTGGGAAGAAATAAGTCCTATAACCATCCAAAGGATACAGTGTGAAGGCAACTGAATTTTTGCCAAAATGAAAAGGATTAATTTTTAAGGCCTGGCCTTTTTGCAAATACTGTTTACTTCCAATTTTACAGCGCAGTACCATGAGAAATATAATTCAGTCTCAAATGATAGAGTAAATGTGGAAACAAGCTTCACTCCTGACTTTCCAGATGGGAAGTTTCTGTACTTAAATAGGGCTGTGATTAATTGAGACAGGTGTTTAGTACTGTGGAATAGAGTTATTTATCAGATTAATATGTTGAAAATCTGAGCAGGTATTAATATGAGGCTATGTTCTTAAGTCACTGCAGTTAAGTTTCACTGGCCTTGAATGTTACCTTTTTTACTGATGTTTTCTGCTTTGGATAATGAGCCTTCCTAGTCTTTAGGTACAGCTAAGGATAAAATTGCATAGAATAATTAAGAATCAACCAATTACACTTATTCATATTTTAAACAAATACTGATTGTTACCTAACATTTGTAATAGTGTTATATAATGTAACAATGAGAATTATGTAATAATAGGAATAGTCTGTTAAGTGTATTTTCCAGGAAGAGAGCGTGGTTTTCTTATTTCTTATTTCTATCACTGTTTTTACTATTATTTTCTATTTCTGTTTTTCTCTAGTAGATAGGTTTCTGAGAGCCAGGCTTTTCCGTTAAATACTTTTGAAATACGGCTTAACCTTTTTTCCTAAGATTAACTTCATGTGGTTTAATGTGTATATACTTTTTCCAGTGTTACTTTGAGTTACGCTCTGACTAAATAAGGAAAAGAAGAGAATTGCAGTGTCCAGGAGGAGAGCCGCCTGCTAGGGCACCAGACAGAAGAACTGCTCCCAACCAGGGCATCCAAGCAAGTCCAATCCCAGGGGACCTCGGTCACTGTGACACGGGGTTAATGATCACGCCGTATCTGGTCGGGTTCTTGAGAACGTTAAGCTGGATGAGGGATGAAAATACTCGGAAACTCCAAATCACCGTTCGATTTACCTTCTGCTGGTTTTTGTGTGTGAGCAGAAATGTTGTGTACTATTATGGAAAAAGTAAAAATCTTAAGTGTGAGGCATAAAGCTCTGTGGTTTTTGGCCTGGAGTCACTTTTGCGAGCTGAGTAGATGGAGTGAGGCGCCAGGCTTGTGTTCCCCGCCCTTCTCGGAGCAGCGGGGTTTCCTGCCAGCACTGCCGGCGACGGAGGGTGGCTTGAGGGCTGGAACCCGAACTCTCACCGGAATATCTTTATTTAAGCTTTTTCTCCTAGAAAGAGAAACTTTCTGCTAGAACTTAGCAGAGCGAAGTTTTCCTTCTGTGTTCTTCCAAGCTTCTTGCTCTCGGCTCTGCTGTGCTCTTGTAAAGAAGAATGAAGCGTAAAGGAGAAAACTTCATTGTGCCCCCCTTCTGGATTAGACCCGAGATTCTTCTCACCTCCTCAATAACTTGTTCTGTCCACTTTGCACTCCCTACCAACTGAAAGTCTGGATTCTTTTTACAGCCTACTGGAGGGGTATAGAGATTTTTCTAAACTAAAGCTGTTCTAGATTTTCATTTTTATTTATATAGTTTTTTTTTAAAGATTTTATTTATTTACTTAACAGAGAGAGAGAGAGAGACAGCAAGAGAGGGAACACAGGCAGGGGGAGAGGGAGAGGGAGAAGCAAGCTTCCCGCTGAGCAGGGAGCCCGATGCGGGGCTCAATCCCAGGACTGTGGGATCATGACCTGAGCTGCAGGCAGACACTTGACGACTGAGCCACCCAGGCGCCCTGTTTTAGAATTTTAAAAAACGTCTTAATAACATAGTTGAGTGTTTTAGCAAAAATTTAAAATCATACTTCATACAGATATTTTAAAGTTCTGTCAATCACATTTTACAAGTAAGATTGAAATGTCTTTCGTACTGAAGAGGATTTCCAAGTGCATTTTTTCTTTTTAAGATTTTATTTTTAAGTAATCTCTACACCCAACGTGGGGCTTCAACTCATAATCCCAAGATCAAGGGTAGCATGCTATACCCACTGAAACTCTAGGCACCCCGAGTGTATTTTGAAATGTTGATTTTTTTTTTTCCACCAAGAAACAGGAGTTAAGGAAACAGTCTCTAACCATAGGTAGTGTGTGACTTTGATTGGATCCAGCATGGAAGAAAACAGCTGTTAAAAGGCATTACCAGGACAACTGGGGACAATTAAGTAGGGTCTTAATATTAAATAATATCAAGTAATTACTGACAATTTTTATTAGAAGTGATTTACAGTATTTTTAAACCCAAACGATGAGTTAGGACGCTAGCCATGGTGATATTTAGTGTGTGGTCCTGGGCAGTTGCTTACCTTTTGTGCCTTGGTAGCTGTTTACCAACATAGCATAGTGCTTGACACGAGTAATGTTCCAGGTTTAGTTCCCTGGGTTCTGGAACTCTTTCTGGTGCCTTCCATCTCTCCTCTCATGATATCTTACCTTAGCGAGGATCTTGAAGCAAGAACTTCCTGGATCTCTACTTTTTTTTTTTTAAAGTAGTCTCCACACCCAATGTGGGACTTGAACTCATGACCCTGAGATCAAGAGTTGTGTGCTCTACTGACTGAGTCACAGGGACCCCCTGTTTTTTTTTTGTTTTTTGTTTTTTTAATTATTTCTCCACATACCTTCTTGATGGAGTAAAAGAAGATAGCTCTTTTTGCTTTTGCTGTTCCTGTCCTCATTTCTTGCTGTCCTGAATTTTGGTTGGGAAGAATAAATGAGATTGAACAAATAAGTCACGAGGTGTAGGACGTATGCTTTAATGGTTGAGTCAGTAGCAGTCTCTGCAGATTTACTCCACAATTTGACCCCCCTTCCTGAGAGGCGGATGGCTGTGCGTACGGGCATGTATATGTTCGGATGTATACGTGTAAAGGATGGTTTCTTAAGCAGAACCTAGATCTTGGAGTGTTTTGAAATTCGTTAGTCTATCAGACACGTACAAATCTGAAATTAGTGGGTTGTTTGCCATGGATAGTCTTTAGTTAATGCGGTGTGCTGTTCTAATTTTAACTCCTTGTTTTCAGGAAAGCTTTAAAGATTTCTCCTTATTACAGGTGAGAAGTGCAGTAGAACAGCAGGGAGCCCTTCCCGAAAGATAGAACAGCGGGGCTGGGACCGACCTTAGGGGTCTGATGGGCCAGCGCCTCACTTGCCACATGAGAAACTGATACGTAGACCAAACTTGAGACCCTCTGGACACGAAGTTTGTGGAGCCACAGCGGGAATGTCGGGTTAGGATGTAGAGGAAAATAGGAATGCGCAAGAATGGTTTCCAAAAGATGCAAGGTTGGGACGCCCGGGGGGCTCAGTCAGCTGGGCATCTGATCCTTGATTTCGGCTCAGGTCCTGATCTCAGGGTCCTGAGATGGAGTCCTGTGTCGGGCTCCGTGCTCACGGCAGAGTCTGCTTGTCTCTCTCCCTCTGCTTCTACCCCCTGCTCCTTGTCTCTCTCTCTCTCTCTCTCCCTCTCTCCTCCCCCCAAACAGATAAATAAATAAATAAAATCTTTTTTTTAAAAAAAGAAGTAAGGTGTAAGGTACTTTGTGCCTCCTCTGTGCCCCTCTGCTTGTGGTGCCCTGCTGCTGGTTTCCCTTCCGTTTCATGAAGCAGAACTGGCCTCGGGAGAGCCCTGTTGCCCGCACAGCCCGGTTCCCAGAGGTTGTTTCCGTCGTCCAGGTAGTAGACTGCGAGGCCGTCGCTGGGATCCCCTTAGTACCGTCTTAGCGAGTGACTAGTTATACGGACTAGCAGTGGTTTCAGGGAAAGCGAACATTGTCCATAATTTTAGGAAAATAAACTCAGATTGGCAGTGTTCAGGATACATTATGAAAATAAAAATGAGCTTAGAAGAAATCTCAGACCCACCTGTCACTTCCAAATTAAAGAGAAAAACGAGATAAGGTTTTTGGGGTTTTGTTTTGTTTTTGATCACGTGATGGTTGCCCTTCGTCACCTCCACCATCGTCCTCAGCCAGGAAGGTTCGGTTTCCCCCAGAGAGTTCAAGGTTTTGAGGGAACACAAGAAGAAAGACCCTTATACTTTTTTTTTCTGACCTTCATGTAAATAAAGGCAGCATACCAAATAAAAAGAAAAATCAAAGGTAATTTTTTTTTAAAGATCTATTTATTTGAGAGCATGCATGCACACTGGTGAGGGGGTTGAGGGTGTGTAAAGAGGGAGAGGATCTCAAGCAGACTCTGCACCAAGCGTGGAGCGCAACTCGGGGCTTCTTCTCACGACCCCGAGATCATGACCTGAGCTGAAATAAAGAGTGGGACAGGGCGCCTGGGGGGCTCAGTGGGTTAAAGCCTCTGCCTTCAGGTCAGGTCATGATCTCAGGGTCCTGGGATCGAGCCCCGCATTGAAGAGTGGGACACTTAACCGACTGAGCCACCCAGGTGCCCCGAAACCAGGGATGTTTTTTATTACAGTTTTACATTACTCTCCCCAAATTGCAGTTTGTGTGTTGCTTATAAACTTATCATTCTTTGGAACAGATATTCATACACACAAAAGAAGCTTTCCTTTTTTTTCATTAGCACGGCTCTGCAAAAATACGGATTCTGGATTTTCTGACTTAGTAGTTGATTCATGTTTTGGACAACTGACATAGAATTAAGGGATGTTGAGTCGTAAATTTTTATATTTACCAGTGTTGTTTAGAATGATTTTATTTTATTTTTTTAAAGATTTTATTTATATGACAGAGAGATCACAAGTAGGCAGAGAGGCAGGAGGGGGGGGGGGAAGCAGACTCCCCGCCGAGCAGAGAGCCCGATGCGGGGCTCGATCCCAGGACCCTGAGATCATGACCTGAGCCAAAGGCAGAGGCTTTAACCCACTGAGCCACTCAAGTGCCCCTAGAATGATTTTATTCTCTGATTGTTTTACAGTTATTAAATCATGTTTTAAATAATCAACATTCTAACAAAACAACTCACCCATTTCTCGCATCCCCCAGCCCCTGCCTCTGGTAATCACCAGTCTGTTCTCTGTATCTATTGAGCTTGTGTTTTTGGTTTTGTTTTGTAAGATTACACATATAAGAGAGATTACACAGTATTTGTCTTTCTCTGACTTACTTCACTTAGCGTAATGCCCTTAAGGTCCATCCACACTGCAAATGGTAACATTTATTCCTTGTTATGGCTGAGTAATATTCCATTGTGTGTATGTACTACAGTTTCTTTATCAGTTCACCCATCAGGGGACCCTGAGATTGTTTCCAGCTCTCGGCTGTTGTAAATAGAGCCTCAGTGAACACAGGGGCGTGTGTGTCTTTTCAAAGGAGTGTTTCAGTTTTCTCCAGATACCCAGGAGTGGAATTGCTGGAGGGACCCCCACTGTGTCCCACGGTGGCCACACCAGTGACGTTCCCACCAGCAGGACACACCCAGTTTACGTTCTCCACATCTTTGCCAACATTTAGGTTTAATGTTTTTGATGGCAGTCATTGTAACAGGTGTGCGGTGACACCTCATGGCTTCGATTTGCGTTTTCCTGATAATTAGTTAATGTAGAGTATCTTCTCGTGTACCTGTTGGCCATACGTATGTCTTTTTTGGGGGAAAAAAAGTCTACTCAGCTCTTCTGTGCATTTTTTTAAATCATAACTGGGGTTTTTTGCTATTGAATTGTATGTTACGTGTTTTGCCTATTAGCCCCTTATCAAATATATGATTTGCAAATATTTTCTCCCATTCGATAGGTTGCCTTTTTCATTTTACTGATGGTTTCTTTTTCTGTGCAGAAACTTTTTAGTTTGATGTAGTCTGACTTACTTATTTTTGCTTTTGCTTTCAGATTCAGAAAATCATTGCCAAGGCCAGTGTCAAGGAGCTTATTTAGCACCTAGTTTTCTTCTAGAAATTTTATGGTTTCAGGTCTTATATCCCAATCTTTAATCCATTTTTTGGTATAGTATATGATAATGTTCCAGGTTCCTCTTCTGCATGTGGCTGTCCAGTTTTTCCAATACCATGTATTAAAGAGACTGTCTTTTCCCCACTGTATGTTCTTGGTTCCTTTGTCATAAATTTATTGACCGTATAGGTGTGGGTTTATTTCTGGGCTCTATTCTGTTCTATTGATCTATGTCTGTTTTTATGCCAACACTATACTGTTTTAATTCTCCGTCTTTGTAATATAGTTTGAAATCAGGGAGCCTGATGCCCCCAGCTTTGTTCTTCTTTTTCAGAATTACTTTGCCTATTCAAGGTCTTTTATGGTTCCATGCAAATTTTAGAATTGTTCTATTTTCTGTGGAAAATGCCATTGGAATTTTGATAGGGGTTTCATTGAATGTGTATATTGCTTGTGTAGTATGAACATTTTTTTAAAAGATTTTATTTATTTATTTATTTATTTGACAGAGAGAAAGATCACAAATAGGCAGAGAGGCAGGCAGAGGGAGAGGGGGAAGCAGGCTCCCTGCCGAGCAGAGAGCCCGATGCAGGGCTCGATCCCAGGACCCCGAGATCATGACCTGAGCCGAAGGCAGAGGCTTTAACCCACTGAGCCACCCAGGCGCCCCCATGTAATTAATTTCTAGTTTCATATCACTATGGTTGGAAAAGATGCTTGATTTCAGTTTTAAGTTTATTAAGACTTGTTTTGTGGCCTAACATATGATCTATCTTGAAAGATGCTCATATGCACTTAAGAAGAATATGTATTTTGTTGCTTTTGGATGAAGTGTTCTTTGTATATGTTAACTTCATCTGGTCTAACATGGTCAGTGAAGGCCCATGTTGCCTTATCGGTTTTATCTGGGTAATTTATCCATTGATGTAAGCAAGGTATTTAAGTCCTTGCTATTATTAAATTGATGCCTATTTCACCCTTTAGGTATGTTCATATTAACTTTATATATTTAGATGCTCCTGTGTTGCAACTGTTATGTCCCTTTGTTGGACTAACCCCTTTACCATTCTGTAACACCCTTCTTTATCACTTATTACAGTCTTTGTTTTAAAGTCTCTTTTATCTGGTAGACAAAATAGACAAAAAAGTCTAGTTTGTCTGAGATAACTCCATTCTTGTTTCCATTTGCGTGGAAATTTTTCTAACCTTTCATTTTAGTTTGCGTGTTCTTACATCAAAATGTGTTGTTGTAGACAGCATATAGATGAATTTTGGGTTTTTTTACCGATTCACCTATTTTGATTGAAAAATTTAGTCTATTTACAGTTAAAGGAATTGTTGATAGGTGTGTACTTATTGCCATTTTGCTTATTTTCTGGATATTTTGTAGTTCTCTGCTACGCTGTTCTCTCACTTTCTTCCTTTGGTATTTTGATGACCTTTTTTTATTTTTTTGTCATTTACTCTAGGTTTTTGCTCTGTGGTTGCCATGAGGCTTATATATAACAACTCGTATCTGTAACAGTCAGTTTTCAGTTGATAACAACTGTAAGTTTGATCTCATTCTAAAGCTCAACATCCTCCCCCTTATTTTATGTTTTTGATATATTTTACATCTTTTTATCATGTCCCTTAACTAGTTATTGTAACCATTGTTATTTTTGCTGCTTTCGTTTTTTAACCTTCATACTAGCTTTATAAGTAATTATTCCACTTACCTTTACTATATATTTATTTTTTCAGTGAGATTTATTCTCTCATAAGTTTTCTTGTTACTAATTAACACTATTACTTATAAGGCTAATTTAATGGTGAGGAACTTCTTTAGCTCTTGCTTGTCTGGAAAATTCTTTCTCTCACCTTCTATTCTGAATGATAACTTTGCTGGGTGGGGTATTCTTGGTTGGAAGATCAGCATTTCTTGTGTGATCGTTTTCATGCTGTAAAATAGGGTGGAATTTAAAGTGTAGTACAGTTCAGGAAGAGTCCTGAATTGAAAACTTAATTATCTCCAGGTTGACATTTTAGGTTTTAAAAACTACGTCTTTTAAAATATTTTTGTGGGGAAAAATGTGCCACTGGTAATTTATAGCTAATTAAATATGGTTCTTTGTTCTGATCCTGAACAAAGATGATTTAAGAATAGTGACACTGCAAAAAAACAAAATATCCCAGTCAAGACATGGGCGGAAAGCATGAGCAGACACTTCCAAAGAAGACATCCAAATGGCTGACAGAGCATGAAAAAATGCTCAACATCACTCGGCATCAGAGAAATACAAATCAAAACCACAGTGAGACACCACGTCACGCCGGTCAGAATGGCTAAAATTAGCAAGTCAGGAAAGGACAGGTGTTGGTGAGGATGCGGAGAAAGGGGAACCCTCTTACTCTGTTGGTGGGAATGCAGACTGGTGCAGCCACTCTGGAAAATATGGAGGTTCCTCAAAAAGTTAAAAATAGGGCGCCTGGGTGGCTCAGTTGGTTAAGCAACTGCCTTCGGCTCAGGCCATGATCCTTGAGTTCCAGGATCAAGTCCCACATCGGGCTCCCAGCTTCACGGGGAGTCTGCTTCTTCCTCTAACCTTCTCTCCTCTCATACTCTCTCTCGCTTTCTCTGTCTTTCAAATAAGTAAATAAAAAAAAAATCTTTAAAAAGAAAAAAAGTTAAAAATAGAGCTACCCTATGACCCAGCAAT
>CM052802.1:2126130-2193989 GCA_028533885.1 Nasua narica
GGATACAAACAGAGTGATCCGAAGGGGCACCTGCACCCCAGTGTTTATAGCAGCGATGTCCACAATAGCCCAAATATGGAAAGAGCCCAGATGATGTCCATCGACAGATGAATGGATAAAGAAGATGAATGGTGGTGTGTATACACAGCGGACTATTCCTCAGCCATCAAGAAGAATGACATCTTGCCTTTTGCAGTGATGTGGAAGGAACTAGAGGGTATTATGCTAAGCGAAACAAGGCAGTCAGACAAAGACAATTATCATATGACCTCACCAAGATGTGGAATTTAAGACACAAAACAGGTGAACATAGGGGAAGGGAAGGAAAAATGAAATAAGATGAAATCAGAGAGGGAGACAAACTCTAAGAGACTCTTAACTATAGGGAGCAAACTGAGGGTTACCGGAGGGGAGGACGGTGGGGGAATGGAGGTAACTGGGTGATGGGCATGTGATGTGATGAGCACTGGGTGTTTTATGCAACTGATAAGTCCCTAAATTCTACCTCTGAAACTAACAACAACAGAGCAGTGGCCCTGCCGGTGAGTGTAGTCCACAATCTGCTAGGTTACGCTGGCAGATCTGGTGAGGCAACCCCCCACTTCTGCCGCAAAGCACCTTGCTCAGTTTGGACTTCCTGTGAGATAGGCTTGGTAACACCATCTCTTACCACAGTTGAAACGTAATTTGTTCTAACAATTCACTTAACATCGAAAGGCTCTTTCTAGGCTTCTTGTGTCTCATAATAGAAACTATTTGAAGAATATTACTATATTAGCACTGTCAACGGATATTTTCATGCTGGAAATTAGAACCTTCTCGACCTCTAAGTCAAAATGGTGAGAAGAGCCATTTGGATGTGTGTTTATAAAAGATTTTATCATTTTGTTTCATTAACTCTTTCAGTACATAAACTTTTAAGATTTTGCTGTACAGAACAATTAAGCTATATCCTGCAAAAAGAATCGCCATTTCAGAAATATAAGTAATTCATTATAAAACTTTTGATATATTTTTAAACGGTACCAAGTTTAACATCCAGAAATGTTGAAGGTTTTTACTATTTTTACTATTCATTCAGTCATTCAACAAAGCTTTTCTGGATGCTTGTAAATGCCAGGCACTGTTTGAGGTTCCAGAGTTTTAGAAGTGAACAAAATGTAAAATTCCGTGCCTGTTTTTAGGGGCTCTCGTTCTGGTGATACCCTCTCAGCCAAAACGGTGAGCTCCCCATTGCTAGAGTTCCGCAGCTGAGTGTTCTCACCACCTGGTCATTTCCGAGGAGCGCCCCGTCGGCCTGCGCCAGGCCGTGGGCAGCCATGGGTCGCGGAGCACCGTGCCCGCGGCTGGTCCAAACGACACGAGCCACAACCATCAACACACACCAGGTCTCAGACACTTAGTACAGAGAAAGGCTGTAAAATACCACATTGCTAAGCGTTAGTTGAGTACCAGTTCAAATTACATTATTTTTGATAGGTTAGAATAAACGTAATAAAATTCTGTAGTTTCTTTTTACTTCTAATGTGGCTTCTAGAAACTTTAAAATTACATACGTGGCTCCTAGTAGTGACTTGCATTATATTTCTACTGGACAGCTTCACTCTAAGGCCTACGCTTATCTTCGTAAAGAGAGCTTTAGCTTTGCTGGGTCAGAGCCATAGTGGGGAATGTGTGCCACTCTGCTGGTCATTATGCCGCCGAAACTTGAACACGCGTGTGAGGTTGAAGTGACCTGTTAGAGCCGAGATCTTCCAAAGCATCTAATCTTTTCTTTTTTTTTCCCCCCGCATCTCTCCCGTCTGAACCTTGGGGACGCCTCACAAAACAGTACGGTAAGAAAACTGCTCTACTTTATTTCAGGCTCTTGCAGACTTTGTGCGTTGCCAGACTTACGGACAGCAGACCTGGCTTCCTTTGCTTGGGCTAGCGGACACCGCCGCCGGGGCTGGCGGCTCTCCCAGCGGCCCCTCGCTGGCCCTCGTCCACTCTGGGCGCGCGCCCCCGGCAGGACCAGTGCACCGACTGCTGAGCTCTGAGCTGGACGCATTTCCGAACAGGGAAGTGGGAACTAGAAGCTTGCGCTGGGTAGAAAGGACGTGTTCCTAACGTTCTGCGGTTGGAGCTTTTAGTAAACTAGTGTTGAGATCATTTTTACCTTTCATGTTCTTTTTAAGAAACCTGTTTCAGGGGTATCTCAGCGTTTACCATCACGAGTGTGTATACCGCCCCGAACTTGCAGGGCTGTTCACGCGTCACAGGCCTCACACTCGAAGCTAGCATGCCACCATTTGAGCCACGTCCCCCGGGGCTACTCGAGGTGTCAGGTCTCTGCCGCGGTCCTGCTCCTCGGCCCCAGCTGTTGGCGGAGACGCCTTTGTGCCTGGTGGTAGAGAACTCGCCCGGCCCCAGCCCCAGCCCCAGCTTGTGCGCGGGAAGATAGACATTGGGACCAACGCACAGAGCAGAGCTGTGGGAGGCACCCTCCCTCTCCAGAACTCTCCAGAACTCTCCAGAGCTCTGGCGGGGAGCGGGGGGGGATGCGGCCACCCGTGTCCAGGTGTAAGAAATCACAATTCCAGCAGTGCGCGTCTTCCTCAGATGGTGTCCAGTCCGAAGACCAGAGTGCTCATTAGCCGCCCCAGAACCTCCGAGGTTCTTTACACCAGCCGTCTGCTGTCCGGGCTCGCACCTCGTGTGCCGGCCCCGTGGGGGCTCTGGCGCTTTGTGTCTCCTTACGGCCTGGGCCTCCTGCTTTGCGGGTGGCACGTTAGGTAAACATTTCAAAATACTCTCCTAGCAGGCCAAACGTCACTGTCATTTATTTTTCTTGTATTTCCCTTGTTTCCTACTTGTTAATGGAATTTCAGATTTGACTGACTGCTGGTCAATGTTAGAGATGCATTCAGCAGTCCGAATGTGTCGGAAATGCTCTGACGGCGGGAGTGGGCCGCTGATTAACGGTCTGGTGACTCAAGAGGGGGTTTAGCCAACGAGGTGTGTTTCTTTCATACTTTAAAGAATTGCAGTTGTATATTAAAAGAATTTTCAGTTTAATGGGAAAAGCCACTGAACTCAGTTCATCCTCAGAACTTAAATCGATCGGACGTTGCTGCCGTTAACACAGATGACGTCATTTTGCTGTCGTTCGACAGCTGCCGTCACAGCGTGAAAAACTGTTGAGGCTTCTCTAAACGTAGGTTGTTGCTGTGACTTTGAAAGTATCTTCCAGTCTTAATTTCTTAGTATCTCTGGGGTTCCGAGTGGCGATTTCCCAGCTCTCTGATCTAAACGTAGCTCAGGGGAGCTGAGAAGCCGGTTCTCCCCTTTGAAGTTGCTTTCTTCAGAAATAATCTCCAATCTAGAATCGGTGGTGTAAGAGATTTTAACAAATATCTTAATGAAAATTTGAAAAAGAGGTTTTATGAGATTTAAACATTACATTCTCGAGAACAGTCGTAAGGAGGTTTACGTGGCGGCCAGCGGGAACTGGGTAAGAAGTTAATTTGATTTCAAGTTCTCTCAGTGGGACAGAGATTACCTAGCGGTAAGCTGGAGTTGGTGGGGACCTTGGTGAGCAGCCAGCTCCTCTCTGACGCGGGGCTCACCCGATGTCCAGGTCGGCCCTTGGACAGTCCGTGGCCAGAGGTTAGCCGGCCACCCGTCGACCAGTAAACCTGCACGATGTACACATGAAGTTTCACTTCCAATGTTCCTATGATCGTTTAAAGGAAGCACTTGCAGCTGTTCACAGCCCCACCTTATCCTTCTCCTCTCCTCTCCCCCCTCCTCTCATTTTTGTAGCATTTCTGGGGCCCTGTAGCCAACTGGGGTCTTCCCATTGCTGCCATCAATGACATGAAAAAGTCTCCAGAGATTATCAGTGGGCGGATGACCTTTGGTAAGGACACAGATTTGAATAATCGGGAGGACTTTAACACATAAAATGACAGTATAATGGGCTCCTGTGCACATTTCAGGTGCGTGGCTCCGTGCTGCAGTCACTGTTGGAAAGTCACGTACAGAATAAGATGGCCCGCAGGGCTGTTGCTCGTGCCCGGGGAGGGACAGACAGTGTTGTGAAAGATTTATCCAGGAAGTGTTAAGGTCCTGTGTGCCTTTCAGGCCTCGTACTCACAACCGAAGAATGTGTCCTCTTGAACTTTATTTGGAAGAAGGGCCTTTAAGTTTATTTGAAATCCTGATATTTGACCTTAAAAGTCACTTGCGGGGATGAAGTAGCGACTTTCAGACAGTGGGCTGGGAACAACGCTAAGGGGGCCGAAAAAGCAGCCAGAGCCAGCCCCCTCTAGCAAGCGAACGCGCCTGGAACGTTTGCTCCGTAAACACCTAGCACAGAGCACTTCACAGGCCGAGCTCCCCTCGCGGGAGCCTTTAAGCAGCAGCCTGTGTCGTCCGTGGGAAGTTCTAGCAGAAGAGATTCTTTCTCTGACGAAGGCCGTTGAGCCGCCAGTCTGTGGCCGCAGCAGCTCCAGGTCCGCTGGCCCGTGAGTCATTGCTTGGCTTTGCTGTTTCCGGCAGCCCTCTGCTGTTACTCCTTGACGTTCATGAGATTCGCCTACAAGGTGCAGCCTCGAAACTGGCTTCTGTTCGCGTGCCACGCCACGAACGAAGTCGCCCAGCTCGTTCAGGGAGGACGCCTTATCAAACACGAGTAAGCACATCCCGGTTTAATTGCCTTCGTCTCGGGCAGTCGGGGAGCATGGACCCTAAACCTCGAGGCCTTGACGGACAGGGCGTGAGTGTGTGTACAGAGGTGTGTTAGCACTTGGGGAGACCGGATTCTGAGCAAAAATGTGCCATTGGAATGAAGAAATATGCTGCTGAATTTAAAACTCTGGTCAGTGAGTGCGATGCAAATTAACATGAAATGGAGTATTACGGTTTTTATAAAATGAGAAGTTGAAATAAATGTAAAGGTGTCTTCCTAATGCCATCCAAGGCCTTTGAGGCTGGAAGTGAAATTTGTTTGTCACTGAATTTTTCTTTGTGTTTATTTCCAGGATGAGTAAAAAGGCATCAGCCTAACTAACAGCGGCCGTGAGAAGCCGAGGGCGCGGGGAGACGGCCTCGCGGGCGCCGCCGAGTCAAGGGTTCCGCCCTCCCAGTGGCCTTGCCGAGGACATACGCCGATGCTGTTTTTACTAACCAGGTTTTCTAGAAATAGCTGAGAGTCCCTAAACCAGCTCTCTGCTGCCTTACCCGTACCCAATATTTTACTTCTCTAGATAAAGAGTAGCTCAAAATATGCAATCCGTTTAATAATTCCCAGCGATGGTTTTATCTGCAGTAATACGCATATTACTTCGTGGAATTGACTTAATGAATAACTGAGGAAATTTGATTCTTGGACCACCCGACGGCTGGCCACTCGCCCTGCCCCCGCCCGTGGTAGAGACCGAGTCCGGGCCTCCATGCGGCCTGTCTCCTCAAGCGCTGTAACTTAATGGCAATAAATGATCTAAGTACTTGTCAAACGAGTATGATTCAGCATCTTCCTGTGTTGAGAAACTGCGAATCTGTCCCTGGAAAGACCGTGTGGGTAAGAGCGCGGAGCTCCTGGGGGGTGTCCCTGCGGCTGGAGGGCCGGCCTCCGGGTCGCGCTGACCCTCGTCCCTGTCCTCGGGGGCAAACACAAGCCTCCCTGGGGCGGGCCCCTGTCAGGGCGGGGGCGGGTGAGGGGGGCACAGCGACGACCGCCGCCACCTGTCGGCTCAGCTGTGCGGTCAAGTCCAGGGCTGTGAGAGCTTCGCCGGGCGGGGTCGGCACGAGCTGGCGAGGCGAATGTGCCGCCTGGTTTCAGCTCCACAGGCGTCTCCGTCCTTGCTGTGATGGTCTCGTGGGGCGGAGGTGACCATCGTCCAGTGCTTCCTGTGCAACGTGGCCCGAAGGCCGCAGACGGCGGGAGTCCTGGCCCGGGCTGCACTTGGCCGTGGTGGCCGGAATTAGGAAACCAGAGAATCAACGGCCTTTTGTTTCCTAATCCCCCTGGGCGGCTCAGCCCGACTCAGCTCTACAGTGCATCCCAGGCGCCTGCAGGGGGGGTCCTGCCCGCCCACCGCGGCTGAGCTCAGTCACTCCGGGCCCTCTACACCCACAGCTTGGCTCCGCAGAGGTTTTCTGGAGCCTTCGGTACGGGGCGTTTATGGACTAGTGAGCTAGAAAGCGCGAGTCCTTTACATCTGAGGTCCCCACGTGTCCCCATGAAGTCACATTACTTAGAGGTCACTTGGTGCCTCACAAATGAGCTCCCTTTCCAGCTCTAGAGGGGAAGCAAGTGGGGAGACCCCGTGCTCCAGAGCAAAGCCAGGGGTGGGGGGCCGGGCTGGAACCCTTGGGCCGCGGGAGGAGAGCAGACCGTGGGTTCTGCGAAGAAAGCGACCATCCTCGTCCCCCTTCCGGGGCCTCAGCCAGCCCGGCTCACCGGCCTCCCAGGGTTCGGGCTGGGTTTTAGTGGATGTGACAGGAGACACAGGAAAATTGCATAAGGACGAGCTACTGATTACACAAGCTTTATTATATTAGGAAAGCTCAAAGCGGCTTCACCTCTGGGTTCGTCTGCCAACAGGCCCAGGATGCCCCCCCTTCAGAGCCCGGCCCCGATGGCGCTCCGAACCCAGAAAGGTCGTCCGCCTGTGGCGGATAGGATGACTGCGGCCCCGGCCGGCCCTTCCCGCCTGAACCAGCGGTCCCGGAGGTGGTGTTCACCCCCACTAGAAAGTGGCAGCTCCCCCCTCACCAGGGCTGCTCCTGCCCCACGACGGGGAAGGCGGGACACACCTGCTCGCTTCCCTCTTCCGCCCCATTGCACAAGCAAGGCATTGCTGCAAAAGCTATTTCACGTGCGAGAGATTACTGTGGGCTGGTTTTTCTTGCCTTTTTTTTCCTGGCTTTTTCTTTTTTGAGCATAAATACAGACTCATGAATTTTCATAGGTTTAATGTGGTTTTACCAACTTGGGTTATTCTGCTTTTTGTGTTTATTTCTCATCGCTCAGTCTTCCCCTCCTCCCCAGCCCTAGCTAGAGAAGAAAAAATTTAATTATATATTTTTTTCTTAAGATTTTATTTATTTATTTGACAGAGGGGGAGAGAGAGAGAGTGAGCGCACAAGCAAGGGGAGCAGAAGGCAGAGTGAGAGGGAGAAGCAGCCTTCTGGCTGAGCACGGACCCCGGCGTGGGACTCGATCCCAGGACCCTGGGATCATGACCTGAGCCGAAGGCAGAGGCTTTAACCCACCGAACCGCCCAGGTGCCCCTTAATTACATTTAAAAAGGGGTATTCTTAAGTGAACTTTATGACTCAAACTCACGACCCTGAGATCAAGAGTCACGTGCCCCACCAACTGAGCCTCCCAGTGCCTCTGAGAGAAAAGACTTTTAACCACATCGGCTGGAGGCACGCACGGGAAACTGCGGAAGTAAAGGATACATTTGCCAATACTGGAATAATTAACGTAATTCAGTCAGTAAGCACTGGACAAAGACCTCATATGGTTTAAGTCCAAATATGAACACATACACGGAGAGACGGGACTCGAAAGATGTTTGCTGAAATCCAATTAACATGGGGCTGGGTAGTGTGTCCACAGTGACTTTGCCACCGGAATGAACTCTTTCTAAGGGAAAACAACCTGCGGCGCCTGGGAGGCTCGGGTTGGTTGGGGCCTCTGACCCTGGGTTTGAGCTCAGGTCACGATCTCGGGGTTGTGGGATTGAGCCCCACGTCGGGCTCCGCTCAGCGAGGAGCCTGCTGCAGACGCTCTCTCCTGCCCCGCCTGCTCGCGCTCGCTCGCTCTCAAACAAGTGATGACTTCTGGCTAAACGAGGCGGTTCTGCCTTTTACGGTTTCACTTCTAGGACCGTCCCCTACCTACCCAGTTTGACTATTCAATCTCGTCCTGATATGGAAGTTTTATCTTGGGCCCCTTCTGACTCTCCTCTGTCAGTAAAGACGGCGTCCCAGCATCGGCCCCGACCGCGCCGCGGACCCCGCCCGAGGCTTGCCCGGCAGAAACTCAGTCCTCTCGGACTCAGGGAGCTCGCTCCTGACTGCGCGTCTGTGCGTAACTTTCCTCGGGGACGTTCTAGGGAGATGAGTCTTCAGGGGATCTTCGGATCCCACAGGGAAGCAAAGGGAACTTGGGGAAAAGCAAGCTCTAGGGCTGTGTCTGAAATTTTCCCTTTACTCAGAAGTCAAAACGCTGTATTTGTATCTTTTGTAGCACAATTAGATACCCTTTGAATATGGTGATCATAGTTATGTACTTGCCACCTTTTAGCGACTCCGGTTGTTTACTTAAAAATAGAAAGAGAGACTCCTGGGGGGGCTCAGTCAGTTAAGCATCTGCCTTTGGCTCAGGTCAGATCGCAGGGTCCTGGGACTGAGCTCCCGCTCAGTGGGTTGCCTGCTTCTCCCTCTGCCTCTCCCCCTGCTTATTTTCTCTCTCTCTCAAATAAATACAATCTTTAAAAAATTACAAACGAAGAAACCCAAGGCCAAAGGTGCTTAGTTTGTCTCGGGGCCAGCCCTTGTGGCCGGGCTGAGCTGGAAGCCGGGGAAGGGTGAGCGCAGGGTGGCTGGAAGGCTCCTGCGAGCATCTCTGCTCCCGCCGAGAGCTCCTCCGGAGCTCGGGGCCGAACATGCTCCAGCAGGCTCCGGGAGCTCGCCCTGGGCACGCCCGGGCCCCTTCCTGGCGCGTGCCTACGCACCGCGCATTCAGCAGAGAAAGCGGCGCGCTGCACACACAGGAATAGAGTTCTCAGCGATCCAGTCCTTTGGGTTTTCCCACGGTTAACTCCAACCCACTCCACTTCCTTCTAAGAGCCTTTTTTAGAAAAGATCTTATTTTTTTTAAGTAATCTCTACACCCAGTGTGGGGCTCGAACTCACAACCCTGAGATCAAGAGTTGAACGCTCCCCCGACTGAGGCAGCCAGGTGCCCCGAGAGGACTTCCTCCCTTAAGAATGACGACTTCATAATTCGTTGTTGTTATGTTCGGACTGAGCCCAAAGTCACTAGAACACACTCGGAGTCGGTGAGCCCGCTGAGGGGCCAGGAAGGCGGCGTGAGTGTCCTTTTTCCAAACATGCTCGGAAAGCCCTGGGAACCAATGAGCTACCGGCTCCGTGGAACAGAGGCACTCAACGGTGTTTGTAAAATAGCCTGAAAAATTCTGGACCCATGAGGGAGTCTCGGCAAATTTTATTTAAAACTTAAAAAGTCTTCCTTTTTCTCTAGAAAGGAGAGTCTGACAAGCCCTCCAAGCAAATGTCTGGTTCTCCGTGTTGGTGTCAGCTGACTTGGGTGACATGTGACGTTCTGGGTAGATCTGGGCCACAGGCAGTTCCGAGGAGAACCCGAGACTGCCGGCTCCCCAGGGCGTCCGCAGGGCCGGAGCGTGTGTCCCAAGCCCAGCCCAGAGGGGCTAAGCAGCCCTTATGGATGTTAGGCAGTTCCCAAACTCCATTTGTTTCTCTTTTTAAATTAAATTCGAGTGAGTTAGCCCAGAGTGTCCTCTTGGTTTCGGGAGGGTCACGCTCTGTGTTGAGGGGCTCTGGCTCCCAGCGCAGCCCCGCTCCGGGCCATCAGGCTTCCCGGTGGAAGTGAGCGTCCCCGGAGGCCGGCCCTTGGAGGACAACTGCCCGGCTGGCCCCGGCGGCTCCCACCGCCAAGAACCACGCGGGCGGTGGCCGCGGGAGCCCAGGCGGCCGGGGCTGGCGGCTTGCCCATCGGCCCTGGCCACGCTGCGGGGGGGTTGGGGGGGTGCAGGTGCTGGAAGCACCGTCCCAGAGCTCTCCTGTCCTGCAGGGACCTCGCAGTAAATTCCTCTTCTGCACCCACTGGTCAGGGTACATTGTGTTGGCCGTGAAGGACTCTAACCGGCCTCACACAGGAGCACGACTCCGAAGTCCTCGGGTCCCGGTTCCTGATGAGAGGTCAGTGGAGGCCATGTGCGTCTGGCAACAGTCTTACAGGTATTAGGGTGCACCGTCTTCCTCGGGGGGACCAGAGGGGCAGGCCCAGAGGCTGCGCCTCCGGCTCTGCAAGCGCCCAGAAGCTCAGACGCCCCAGACACGGAGTGTGGGACTCGAACAGCTCTTGTCGGCGAGGTAAGCGCATCTCGACATTTGACTACAGTCAGAGCCTGAGTGAGATTCGAGCAGGAATCCCCGGAACAGAGAAGGGGGCGGGGGCCGGGGGCAGGGAGGAGAGAAGGAGGGAGGGAGAGCAGCGGTTCAGGCATAAAGAAGTCCCATGAGGGCTAAATGGGGACAAGGGAAAACCACACGTAGGAGCACGACAGCAAAACCCAAGAATAGCAAATGCAGAAAGAAAATTCTAAAAGATTCCAGAGAAAAAGAATACGTCACCTATAAATAGGCCGACCAAACAACCCATAAATAAATAAGCTGGGTGTCTTAGTTCAGCTACGACCTTCCTGGTTTACACTTGCTGTCCAGGCTTAATTGTTAACAGTGTCCCCTTGCCTCCCAGAAGTCTGTTTCTTCACCTACCAAGGAATGAAAGATCAAACACTCCCCAATAGCAGAATGGAATGCGAGAATAACGGTGTAGTGTTTCTAATGTATTAAAAGAACTCTGAATGTTAACATTGTATTCAGTCGTTCAGATGTGAGAGTGTGCTAGAAATGTTCTCACTCATACAAAGCCCCCGAAAGGTTGCCACACATTGGAAACGCTCTTGAAGGCAGAATTGGGGTGAGGAAAGACGCAGATGCTGGAAACTGCTACAGGAGACGTGGAATTCAGGGGCATGAAATACTGTGGAAAGTCCACCATAGGATCAAAACAGGAAACAGACTGTGCACGACAGCGGCTCTGTGGGCGACAACCAAGACCGGGGTGAGGGGGCAGCTTCCTCTAACCTCGAAGCCCAGTGACCCGGGAGGGATGGCCCCCCAGCCCCAGCGCGGCGTGGGAGCTTGCCAGCTGACCTCCATCGACCCAGCCAGCAGGTGAGACCGCAGCCCTGCCCTCCGGCTGGACTGCAGCCTGATGACACCCCTGCAGGGGGCCCCTGAGCCGATGACCCAGCCAAGCTGCACCCAGACTCCGGCCCCACAGATGCTGGGGGGCGACGAATGTTTGCCGTTTGAAACTGTCACACTAGCAGGCAGTTTGTGACCCTCCAGTATACAACTTGTAACTCCGAGGATTAAAAAATCAGGTATGTGCGCGCGTTAGTTTACTTATTGCAGCATTGTTTTTTGTTGAACAATTACAGGAAGAACTTAAGCAGTCCCTGAGAAAACCAGGGAACACAATGTAGCATCCTACTCTTGTAACAGAGGGAGCGAGGGAGAGACCCAAGAACTGAGACAGTTGATTGCAGAATCTACTAAGTGAACAAAGTACACATACCACCCTCGCTGAGGAAAGAAGGGGTGAGGCAAGTACCTGTATCTGATCTTTTGTGCAAAAGCCCCCAGGAAGTACAGACCAGGAATTAATGAGTCACCTGCCTGCCGATGGGGGGGAGGAGGAGGGGAGGGCATGGAGGAGAAGCGTCTGCCGGTGTTTGGGTATATAATTTCTCTTAGAACAATTCCGCCCAAAATAAGTTCTCAAAATGAGCTGGGCTGTGGGGTTCCCAAATGGAATGCAGCCGCAGGAAATGCCCCTACCCGTATTGTGAATGAAGACAGGACTGCAGACGGGTGGGGGAGAAAATGACTAACCTGGGTCACTTTGAAGCCCAGTGTAGCCACTGCTCATTGCAAAGCTCACGGAAGAGACGTGCACGCAAACGTCATACTCTCATCAGGAAATGCGTTTTCCACCACCCTGCGGGCAACGTTTATTTCATCTAGGACCGAGCAAATACGTAAATATACTGTGGAGGACCAGAGTCAGGTTTCTCGCTCTCAGAAAAGACGATACAAACAAGGCAAAGCGGGCGTGTGAGACTGAACTCATGATTGTGTATATACGAAATTCCCCAGCTCTACCTGCTCGCTAGGCCAGAGATCCATTTACAAACATGAATTTCCTATAAAAGGCACCGGGGTCCTTGGGAAATGGTGGCCCCGGGGGGGGGGGGGCACGCCGTGAGTCTGGTGCATTTTATGGTGCCGGAAATTAAGTCAGTGCTCAAGAAATGATGAGGGCGCATGGGAAGAACACAAGAGCCGGCTTGCGGAGCCCCCGACCAGGGACGAATTCGAGCAACAAACAAATAATGACAGCGACCACAAACTCAGAGAGTAAAATAAGTACCCAGAAGTCCACAGCCTACGCCTGGATAATTAAACGAATGAGGGAATAAACGAGCACACAGGTGTGTGCGCACATGCGCACATACACGCGCGCGTCCGCGGGTTCGCGGGGACGATGGGGCCGCTCCTCCTTATGATGCAATGGCACAAGAGAGGTATTGAACACGTGATGGAAATGCCCCTTCGGCCACCTGCATGGGGACACTGGGCGCCGGCCCGAGCCATCGCTGCTGCTGGACTCAGAGGCTGGAAGCTGGAGGGGAAACGACAGTTGCAGTGTCGGCATTGTCCGCCCAGGTGCGCCCTGGTGACCTCGGAAACAGCGGTGCCACCGGGAAGGAATCTGGCGGCCGGCACCCTGCGCGGGGCCCAAGTTAGCGGTGTCCGTCGTGGGACATAGACATACCAGGCCCTTTCTGATGGGACGCACTAAGAATTCTCACAACTCGGGGCGCCCGGGGGCTCAGTCAGTTGGGCGTCTGCCTTCGGCTCAGGTCGTGATCCGGGGGCCCTGGGGTCGAGCCCCGCGTCGGGCTCCCCGCTGCCCCTTCTGCCCCTCCCGCCTTCCCCCTCCTGCACCCACGCGCTCGCTCGCTCTCTGATAAAATCTAAAAAAAAAAAAAAAAAAAGCTCACAGCCCCACTCCAGCCGTGAGGAAATATTAACCCCAGAGCCAAGAACATTTACGGAATAACTGAGCACTAATCTTCAAAAGTATCAGGCTTATGAAAAATAAAGGCAGTTTAGCTGCAGCAGGCTGGAGGCACGGCAGCCCAACGCCGGGTGGCGGGGGGACCCTGCCCCCGAGGGCCGCGCTGGCGAGACACGTACGGGAGCAGAGCCCAGTCTGTAGGCCAGGGGATGGCATCGCCCCGGCCCCCGCTTCCCGGTTTCCATCCCAGCGCTCTGGTTGTGTAAGATGTTAACATTAGGAAATTAGGGGAAAGGTAGAAGCAAACTCTACTTAGGTTTGCAACAATATCGGGAGTCTGCAATTGTTTTGAAAGGAGACATCTCCTGGGGCAAAGACCAGCTGCTACAAACGTGATGACCCCACACTAGTTCGTGTCCCTGGAGCCGGAAGATGCTCCAGGCACGTCCCAGGCCACCCATCTCCCCTTCACGTGAAGAGCCGGGAGGCAAAGAGGCGCACGGGCACGTCCGACCGATCACGCAGCACGGGGTCCGAGCCTGAGCCCCGCTGTCAGCCCGGAGCCCAGCACCCAACCCGCGAGCACTACCCTGGCCTCGTTCCCGGTCAGCCCGGGGCGGCCACCGCCACGGGCACGCCAGCGGGGATGCTCGTCTCCCTCCGTCCAGCTGGCCTCCCAACCAGAACTCGGACGCGCGCAGCCAGCCGGGCGCACGGTGGCCATGCCGCGGACAGCCAGGACCCAGCCGTCCTTCCAGAGAGCCCTGGACACAGAGCCCGTCTCCCAGGGTGGCCCTCGACCCTTTGCTCTTTCTCCAGAGACACTTCTGGGCTGCTCCACAGGCAGAGCTGCGACGGTCAAGGCCGAAAGTAAGAAAGGAGATGGAGGCTCCTGAAAAGAGGAGAAAGGGGAAGAGAGCGAGGGAGGGAGGGAGAGAGAGAGAGGAAGAAAAAGAGAGAGGGCGTCTGGGTGGCTCAGTGGGTTAAAGCCTCTGCCTTCGGCTCAGGTCGTGATTCCAGGACCCTGGGATCGAGCCCCGCATCGGGCTCCCTGCCCAGCGGGGAGTCAGCTTCCTCCTCTCTCTCTCTGCCACTCCCCCTGCTTGTGCTCTCTCTCTGTGTCAGATAAATGAAATCCTAAAAAGAAAAAAAAAGCAAAGAAAGAGGGGGAGAGAGAGGGAGGGAGGGAGGGGGAGGGATGAGGGACAGAAGCAGAAAATACTCACCTGCAGCCCGGAAGGCTCTCATAGTTGGAGAAGCATCAAATACCCGCCCTCTGCTCCATCCTTAGAGGGTCTCACGACTGCCTGTAAATCTCACCGGCAGTTAACATCCAACCGGAGGACAAGGCCAGAGAAATCTTGTGAAAGTAGTTTTACGAATGTGAAGACATTCATGATCTGACACCCCACACAGCCCCTCCCGCTTGGACACCTAGCGCGTCCCCACCGGCTTCACGCAGCAAAGTGCAGCTCTTCCTGCCACGGGTCCTGCCCTCGTGCTACCCAACCGACTAAGTCTCCAGAATTCTTTACTGACCCCGCATCAGGATGGAGGGAGGGAGGGAGGGGGATAAAATCTCCTGTGCGATCCACCTACGGGTGTGCAGAGGTCACTTTCTCTCCCCCTTGGTCATCTGAGGTCTCTTGGGACGCGGTCACTGGGCTGCGTGGGAGGGACCTCCTTGGACTTCCGAGCGGGAACCCGGAAACAGGCGAACACTTGCCTCCGGAATGCCAGCAGCCCCCAAGGGGGAGAGATTTGTGCCCCCCGCCCCCCCTCCCGGAAGTGAGACTACTTTGTGGCAAAGTTACGCCACCTTGTGGCCTCCCAAGATTGGCACACTGATTTCCCGAGTGATGCACTGGGATTCAGGCTAAGCTAGTATTTGTTGTGAGAAACCTAAAAATGCCTTTCCGAGCACGTACACCCACCATCCTGGAATATCTTTTCTATTTGCTGAGGCGTACGTGCAAACCCAGGGCAAAGAGCTGGCTGATGGGGCACGCGCGGCATCTGGGCCAAGCCAGGCAGGGGCGAAACCAGATAGAAGGGCTGGATTGCACAACCTGCACATTTTGTCTGCAATCAGCCCCTCTGCAAAAACAAGAGTCTCCCCCCAACTGACCTCTGCCTCCGTAGATATATCCAAATGGCAAAGACAGCTGGTGAGCATAGGGGGCTTTTCCCATCGGGGAGGATGCCTGGGAGCCTGTCCTCACCATCTCCCACCCAGCCCACCGAGGTGAGTTCTGGTCACCAAGAGTTTGTTAATTTGGGTGTCGTTTGCTGTGCTCTTGCCCGGCTAAAAGAAAGCCAAAAAAGCAACAGCACAAAAGGAGTGCCTGAATGGCTCATTCTCAATCTTAACCCTGATTTAGGCATCTGATCTCAGGGTCCTGGGATCGAGCCCCATGTCGAGCTCCCTGCTCAGCGGGGAATCTGCTTCTCCCTCCCCCTCTGCCCCTCTCAGTGCTTGTGCTCTCTCCCACCCTACCGCCCATCAAATAAATAAATATAATCTTAAAAAAAAAACCAGAAGAGGAAAGACAGTATAATTTCTAAGTAACTCTTATTTTTTTAAGATTTCATTCATTTATTTGAGAGAGAGTGAGAGAGAGAACGCAAGCACAGGCGGGAAAGGAAGGAGAAGCAGACTCCCCACCGAGCAGGGAGCCTAATGCGAGACTCAATCCCAGGACCCTGGGATCACGACCTGAGCCAAAGGCAGATGCCCAACCGACTAAGCCACCCAGATGTCCCTAAGTGAGCTTGTAGAGTTATAACCCTTGTTCATTCATTCATGCAAGAAAATATTTTTTTAAATTTTTTATTAACATATTATGTATTATTTGCCCCAGGGTACATGTCTGTGAATCAGCAGGCTTACACATTTCACAGCATTTCATGCAAGAAAATATTAACGGGGAATCTACTATGGTACATGATTATGCTGAGACTATATGAAGAAAGACAGAAAAATAACAACAACGACGACGATGACGACGACAACAACAGGATAATAAAGATCTAGTACCTGAATCTCAGAAGCTTCTCCTGCAGGGAGATACTCATCCTTCTCACCGGGAAAATGTGCTGTGCCAAGGTCACAGACACCACAACATGGCTTTATTACCAAGGGAAAATCACCAGCCCAAACTCTGATCCTAGGAAAACCATGTCAAGGGCTGAACGGCCTTGAACCCGGCCGAACTACCCTACAGCATTTGGAAGAGCGAGCCCCACGTAATGCTACTGGCCAACTTCAGGGGAAGCTGGAGGGCCCACTGAATCAGGTAAACTCACCGGGTCTGCTCCAATCGCAAAGCTTCTGGAGGGCTCTTCGACGGGCTGGGTAGAAAACTGGGGTGCACAACTCTCAGATGATGCTGGCTCTGGCGGTGATTGTCACAGATCATGCATCGGTATTAGCAGAAGTGTGAAACTCACATCAGCACCCAGAACTCATGGTTTTCCACTGAACTTTTTAGGAACTTTTATCGGCATCAATTACATTGACTTCACTTGACCCAGATCTGGATACAGCGTATGGAAAGTCCCGTCAGAAGTTCTATAAAATACACTCACGGTTCTGGTGATGGAAAAACAAAGCACACTTGATAACTGTGATAGATTTCAATTTATCTTCTGACATTCAAATGCGGATTATTCTGGAGTGAAGACGGCATGCCCCGAGGTCAGCAAATGTAGCGGTTCTAGCAGCAAACAAGACCCGATCCGTGCATCTTGCATGGGAATATTCTTTGCAACAGCACAAAACTGTCCCTTCCTTTCTTTTCCCCCGTGATGATCTAAACAGATTGTTTAGCACAAAATTGCAGTTCATTTTCTTATCCAGAGAATAGAATTTCCGGGAGATGCCATCAACAAAAAAGCGCATGTGATAATGTTTTTTTCTAAGGAGAGACATGAAAGTTAAAACACAAACAAAGCCATCTGCACGAAATCACAGCCAATACGCGACCAAGCTGGCGTACGAGTGACGGCTTATCCAAACAAACGATGTCAAAGTCCCTCATTCACTGATGGGGCTCGTGCTATGTAGCGGGTGCCGTCTAAGACCCCCACTTGTTTACTCGCATTTAATCCTTGCGACATCCCTGTGATGTCAGCCCTGTTATGATTCCCGATTTACAGAGAAGAAGAGAAAAGCATGAAGCGAACTGGTCATGCTTAAATGAGTCAGGACTCAAATACAGACAGGCCTCAACGCTGAGATGAGCTGTAGCCAACGTGTCCCTAAAGTCACCCCGTGGTCATCAGTGAAGTCAGCCTCGAGAAAGTGCAGGTTGCTAAGCCTTTCTGGGAACCGGCTGCACAGCCTCTCCCCTGCCGCTCCCCGGGCTGGGGCTGCGGCTGCCCTTGCCTCAGCTCCCGACGCTGACCTTGCAGGGGGCTGCCCCCGGGGGCTCGCCTGCCCTGGCTCACTAGGCTGACCCCGCTCACGCGTCACCTTGGGTGAGCCCCCTGAGTGCTGGTTGAGTCCCTCTCTGGGAACTGTCCGAGGCAGCTCCCAGCCCGAGAAGGGCAGATGCGGGGAGGAGGGCGCTCTGTAGGCTTGAAGACTTTGAGGTGACTGTTTATATTCCTGGGTCCCTCCGCCCACCCTGCCCCTGTCCTTCCCCACAAGCGTTGTCCTGGGTCCTGCACGCAGATCCCCGCTTGTGTGTCTCCTGGGCACCCCACTGGGGCGGGCTGCAAGGCCTGACCTGTTTACGGGGACCCACGCAGGTGTGAAGGCCGAGGGGCCATCGTCTCCTTCCGCTGGTCACGCGGGGCCCCGCACGGGACGCGGGTTAGAGCAGATGAGTCAGGCCGTGGACAGGCGGGGGCATTTTCGCTGCTAAGAGGGATGCGGCTTGGGCTCTGCAGGGAGAGCTGAGATGGAGGAAGGAAGCAGGAAACCAATAGATTTTGAAATCTCAGAAATCTGGCAGCAAATTCTTGTTTTCCTACAAGAATCCACTTCCTGAGTGAGACGGCCTTGGACGCTCCCTCTCTGTGAGCCTCTGTGGGGATGCGGGGGGACACTACTGTCCCGACACTTTCCCGGCTGTATTCCCCACCTGAGGGTCATTCGAGCGGGCGACTGTCCCGCATAGGCCGGCCAGGGGCCTGAGACTCTGCATTTCCCACCCGCCTCCGGCCGCGGCCGGGCTGCCCTCGGGGACCACAAGTTAAGTAGCAAGGGTCTGATTGGGAAGTTAGAATCCACTGTATGCCATCGTGCTTTTGTTCATCTCTATTAAATCTGGTTACAAAAAATAATTTGTGAACTCTCCGAGGACGAAGTGGTATCTTTTTCTTCTGTGAATAAAGTATCAAGTACACAGGAAACACGTCAATCCTCTGATCTCTTAAGGGCAAGATGATGTTATTTTAATTAGGTTGTAACTTACGTGCCTTGTCGTGCTGCTACACACTTTTCTTCTATAGATGACGTCCTGGTCATTCGCGTAATTATCAGGGAAACACGCTTTATTCATTCGTGCTAAGTTTCCTTTTGCTTTTAAGCAATCAACATCCAAGACTTGTTTACCGCTGGCGCATTAATTCCAAGCATCCAATGTGGAAGGAGGTCTTGTCTTCACGGACAAGTGAAGGAGTCTCGGGAAGGCCTCGAAAGGACACGACCACACGGTGACCGGAGCTCCGCGTCCAGCCTAGATGTGACCGCAGTGAGGAGGCCACGGCCGGCAGCGCCAGCTGCTGTCAGAAAGATGCAGCGGAGAGCGGAGCCCTGTTCTTGGGGTACCAGCTTCCCCCTGCTGCTTCTCAGGAGTCAGGATCCGGGAAAAGCACTCTCTCCCGGGGGAGCGAGGTGCAAAAACGTCTCTCTTGGAAAGACACGATGCCCGAAAACCATTAAAAAGTCACCATTGTGTCTTTTTTAAAAATCATAACGCATATGAGCAAAATTTAGGAGCAGGGTATTTCCTACAAAGTGCAGACCCCCGGGGAAATGCCTCACTCACTCACCATTTGGTGATTTACGTGGCTCGGCCATGAGAACCCGAGTGTCAAGGCGAGTGGAGCTTCGCTGGGCGTGCTTCGCACACAGCCGGGATTCTGGATCCTGTCTTCGACGATGGGGTGATGTTCCACGATCACCCGTGGCGGCGGAAATGCCTGGTTTAGTCGGGCCATTAGAATACCCATGCGTCCTCTGAAGGGAGAGCGGCATAAGTGTCAGGCTCCGTGTGGCCCATGGGAGGCCGCTGCCTTGACGTCTTAGCAAACGACCTCACAGGACCTCACTGTGCCGCCTCCCTGCCCTCCGCTCACGGCTCCTCACCTTTGTGCAGACATCTCTTCTGCCCACACGCTTCCTGGGCGGTTTCCTGCACCACGGGGGCTCCGCCCAGATGCCCCCTGAATTTCCATCCCAGTCCCTCGGCGCACGATGCTCCGTGCCCGCCCCCAGAGCCCCCCTCCTCTGCCGCCCTCTCTGCATGCCATCAAGGCCTGCGGATCCCACTTTCAGTCTGGTGACTGTTCATGCTGCCCATCTCCTTGCCGTCCCTGTCAAAGGCACGGTGCCCCCCTGCCCCCCGGCCCGCCATACAGACCCTAAGAGATGGTGCACATCCACAGCGGCCCTCCGAGACTTTCCAAGCATGACTGAGTGAGCTTACTTGCTTTTTTTTTTTTGAAGACTTTATTTGTCAGAGATAGAGGGAGCACTAGTGGGAGGAGCAGAGGGAGAGGGGGAAGCAGGCTCTCCACTGAGCAAGGAGCCTGATGAGGGACTCGATCCCAGGACCATGGGATCATGACCTGAGCCCAAGTCAGATGCTTAACTGACTGAGCCCCCCTGAGTGAGTGAGCTTTCTAAAAACCACAAACCTGATGTTCTTGTCCGCATTTGATGTGACAAGTTCAATGGCTTCCCATCTTTCAGAGGTGACAATCCCAGATCCTTAACAAGGTTGCTTGTTCGCATTTGATGTGACAAGTTCAATGGCTTCCCATCTTTCAGAGGTGACAATCCCAGATCCTTAACAAGGTTGCTGCAGCCTGAATGTCCACGTCCCTCTAAACTTCGTATGTCGAAGCCTTGATCCCCAGTGCGATAGTATTCGGGGGGGGGGGCCTCCGGGGGAGATCAGGGTAGATCAGGCCAGGAGAGCGGCGCTCTCAGGGTGGAATGAGTGCCTTCATAAAGAGAGGGAGACACCAACGCCTCCTTCCTGACCAGCACGTGAGGGCACCGGGAGAAGGTACAGTCCGCAAGCCGGGAGCTGGGCCCTCCCCAGACGTGGAAGCAGCGGCACCTTGTCTTGCGCCTGCCTCCTGCAGAGCCGTGGGACAGAAGTTGCTGTAAGCTGCGCCGAGAGCCCCACCTGACCAGGACCAGGTCTTCAGGCTTCCCCGGTGGGCTCCTTCCCGCCTCCCCTAACTCGCTGCTGCCTGGTACCGCCAAACAAAGTACACTCACAACTTTCTTCCTGTTTGATTACGCTAAGTTCCTTCCCAGCTCAAGGCCTTGCATGAGCGCTTCCCTCCTCCTGGAGTCCCTCTCCGCGGTCCGTGCCCCTCGGTGCTGAGGTCTCGGGGCCTCTCCTGCTCGCGGAGACCAGCAGAGCTCCTAGGAGCAGCTCTTGCAGAAACCTGCGTGGCCTTCAGAGCCTTGCTCACAAGACGACTAACTCGGTAGCATGTTATTATTTTTTAAATTAATACAGCATTTGGGGAGCAATTTTAGGTTTCCTGGAAAATGGGCAGAAAGTAGAGGTTCCCACATATTGCCTCCCCCCCCTTCCCCCTACTATTAACATCTTGCACTGGTGCTTGTTAGTGTTTGTTACAATTGATGAGTCACCCGATACATTGTTACTAACTGAAGTCTATCACCCGATATATTGTTACTAACGGAAGTCCATCTTCGACACCAGCGCTCCTTGCTTGTGCTGTACATTCTCTGGGCTTTGGTAGGAGTGTGACGGCATGCAGCCCCCACGACGGTGTCCTACAGAACAGTTCCACTGCCCTAAAGGTCCCTCGTGCCTCACCTGTTCACCGCTCTCCCCAGCCGATCTTTTCACTGTCTCCATAGTTTTGCCTTTTCCAGAAGGTCCCGTGGTTGGAATCACACAGTTTGTAGCCTTTTCACATGGCTTCTTTCACTTAGCGATGTGCAATTAAGTCTTCCCCATGTCTTTTCATGGCTTGATAGCTTCTATCTTTTTAGGGCTGAGTAATAGTCCACAGCCTGGCCGTACCCCACTTTGTGTACCCATTATGATAACCTCTTAAAGCCTCTTCTCTTCCAGATATCTCTATCACTGGGCAGGGACAGGACTTTTGTCGCTCGTCCTTGTTACCTACGCTGCCGATGCAGGCAGCGCCACCACACAGGATGTACTCAAGAGATAATTGCTCATTAATTAACATCTAGATTTATTTTCTCCCCTCTAGTCAACCCGATATCATCCAGAAGCAATTTATACCTCAGATTCTTTCACATGCTCTAGTTATTGGGGCTCATTTATTCCTTAGAGGAACATGCGCCGAGCTTCCATCCAGTGCCGGGCTCTTGGCCACGGGATGGGGACGGGACACGCACCAGGCCGTCGAGGGGGGCAGCTGACCGGGGACAGGCGTTGGCAGAGTGACCAGTGGATCTGCACAGGAGGGACGGAGCAGCTAGGAGGCCACGGGGACGGGTACCTGGCATGTCTTGGGAGGCCCGGGAAGGCTCTCCAAGGACACCGCAGGGCAAGTGAGAACCGGCAAGAAAAGAAGTCTGCAGGAGCTGGGGGTGGGGGACAAGGCATTTTGGGGAAGATTTTGAGCACTGAGAACTGAGGAGAGAGAGGCTTGGAGGTGGGGCACGGATGTCGCAGACTCTGAGCAGGGTGGTCTGGCTAACCACGTGAATTCCTGAGTGTGTTTATACAGCGGGTGTGTGCACGTGCACCCCTGTGCAAACGCATGTGTTGTGCAAAGAATGTGCTCATCCACGAAGTGGCAAAGAGACTAACCGGTCCTGTGCGTTATGCTGACTTCCTTTGTCCTTCACGATTATTGCTGTGGCCTGTATTCTAAAATCATGGGGGGAGATGAAGGTTTTTAAGAAGGGGAATGAGTGGCACAGATTAAAAAGGACCTCCACGTTAAAAAACAAAGAAATAAAAAAACTAAAGGGCCCCCCCAGCGGTGCACGCAGAGGGTGAGGCCAGACTGGATGGACCAGCCAGAGCTGAGCGTGACCTCCGGCGTGCCCGGAGTCTCGGCGGTCGCTGGCCTCCCGCCCTGGGACTGACCGGTCCCGTGTTTGCCTTCCCTTCGGGCGGTCGTTCGCCTGGATCAACGCGCAGTCCCTGCTGACTCAGCGGAAGTGCGGGGACAGGACTAGTGCTAAGGGGGCCACCTCCTCCCTGTCGCCTTCCCGGCAGCAGTGGCGGTCAGGGCAGCTCACTGTTTCCGGGGGCATGTCAAGAGCAGAACCAGGAAGTGCGATAGGGAGAATTAAGGTCTTTTTGGGAAAACAGGAAGCATGACTAGAACTTAGGCTGTTTTCCCCGAGGTCCGTTGTCTCTTCTCCGCTCAGTGGTGTAACTTCTCAGCAACTACGGGAATCTCTGCTTTCCCACCCAGACCTGGGCCAGCAGTCCTGTTCCCCCCGCTCAGGCCCAGCTTGCTCCCCTCTGCCCCGGACCCCTTCTGAGGGACCCCTTCTGAGGTGAAGGGCTCAGGGAACTCTGGCCACAGACCTGCTCCCTGGTAACTGATTTATTCCTTCACAAAGCATGGGGGGGGGGAGGGGAAGGGGCTCAGTCCTTAGAAGTACAACATTACCACTTGCATCGAGATTTGCTGGGGTGCCTGGGCGGCTCAGTCCTTAAGTGTCTGCCTTTAGGTCATGATCCCAGGGTCCTGGGATCGACCCCGCATTGGGCTCCCTGCTCGGCAGGAAGCCTGCTTCTCCCTCTCCCAATCCCCTTGCTTGTGTTCTCTCTCTCTATCAAATAAATAAATAAAACTTAAAAAAAAAAAAAGATTTGCTACCATATCCAGAGAAGCGTTGAGACAAGCTCAAGAGAGAGAGAAAGAGACCAATGACAAAACATTACACCGTCTACCCAAACATGGGGGTTCTGCGCTCTTTCCAAGGTACTTCTAACTGCTCAGTTTCAAGTGTCATTTCCTACCTGAACCCTTGAGATGGTGGACACATTTGATACTTCCTACCGAATGCCATATGAGAGCTTAGAGATGGGAAGAGGACATTTTAAAGGTTCTATAGCATCTTCTTTCAAAATGCTGCAAATGCTGCCACTGGGGAAGGGCCCCCACATCCTGGTACGATGTTCCTCTCCTAAGAAGCCATCTGGGAACCAAGCCTCATTCACCGAAAGTGGGAATAAGAGGTGGTGGCTTGGGATCCCCCGGAGGCAGAGCTCCTGGCCCTGGATGGAGGGTCCCATCTGGAGGGTGGGCTGGGCCTGTTGAAAGGACCGGTCTCCAGCTCCCGTGGCGCACTCCCCCAGCCGGGAGACCTCTGTCTCCCTGACCCAGGCTCTCCTCTCTGGCCTGGTCTTTGCCTCGCTTACTCTTGCTTTCCTGATGTCAGGTGAAGAGAGGGAGGCAGGGGGAGGGGGCGGGGGCTGATTTCAGGCGTGGAGACCACGGTGCCGGGGCAGGCGGCCTGGGGACCAAGGCCTCCTCCTGCGTGGGAATATTAGACAGCACTTAGAACTAGGCTTGGGGACCATTTAAAACAGTGATATCATCAACCAAAGGGGCCCCTGGGCAGCTCAGTGGGTTGAGCGTCTGACTCTTGGTTTTGGCTCAGGTCATGGTCTCAGGGTCTCTCTTTGGGCTCCACGCTCAGCGGGGAGTCTGCTTGAGATTCTCTCTCCCTCTCCCTTTTGTCCCTCTCCCAATTCATGCTTGCTCGCTGTCTCAAATAAATAAATAAAATCTTAAAAAAAAAGAAGTCTTCAGAAAAAGAAATCACCAACAAAAAGCACAAAAATGTGAAAAACATGGCACTAAATAGACAACAAAAAATGGTACCTGTTTACGGTCTGAGCTGAAACAAGAAGGCGGGGGGGCATCACCTTGCTTCCTCTTAGCTGGGACCACGTGCCCCAGATGATCCCAATTTGATGCTGATGTGCAGTTGTCCTTCAGTGGCCATGAAAACGCTTGCAAGCATTGACTTGGGGTTACCAATGAACTTTGGTAAGTAGGCAGATTTGCAAATATAGAACCCATGAAAGATCCATTGTAGCAATATTTTATTCAATCCTTATAACCCTGCAAGGTAGGAACTGTTATCACCTTGATTTTCACACATGAAAAAGTGAAACAGTGTAGGTTACTTGCTCTACATGCCAGAGTTACAAAGTGGGGGAACCAGGGCTCTAAACCAGGCAGTCCAACTTCGCCTAGATTCCAGCATTTTATCGTTTGCACCGGGGGCTCACACCATCAGTACACTTTGTGCAGTATTTTTCAAGAACTAAGCCTGGCTCAGGGGGTATAAGAAGTGAAGCCCAAACCAGATTCTTAAACGTTCAGTATTATTTTCCAAGTAAAATTTCTCATACCCAAGAACAGGAAATTGTCCTTTTTTAGGTTAAAAGTAGTTGGACATTGTCAGTTTTACATGGTTCAATCTCATATATCCTTGGAAAGCTTTCTGTCCATTACTAGAGGTATCCGTTTGTTTCCACTTTTTGCGTATGGAAAGCTAAAGTTACCATACTTTAAAAGGAAGTCTTTACAGAAGGTATAGATGTATTTACTCTTTTATTAATTAGAAGCATAGAGATTTATCTTCTAACAGATGTTTATCATCTATTTTCTTATCTTTTAAAATTAAGGACAAAAAGATAAGCTCTCACACTTTAGTATAATAGGCCAAATGTAAGTATTTTCTGTTCCAAAGATGCTGAGCATTGGACTGCTTTATCTGAGCAAGTGTATGATCTGCTTTTTTAGGGGTTTTATAATATCTGTATCTATCTAACTGAGATTAGATAAAATCTCTACCGAAGGCAGTACGATGGATAATAAAGGTCCTTGGGATCACCTTTTAATTGTCAGATTTTAGGAATCTGGGTGATGTAACGAAACAAAATAATAGACATTTTCATTATGACCTTCCCAAACTCAAAAGCAACACCTATCACTTGATGACCTTAGAGTAGTATATTTATGGAAAGCTCCAAATACTCTGAAATTCATATTGTATAGGTAGCCCTAATTTTTAATCTCTCTTTAAAATATCCATGGTGGATAATAAGAAAAGAAAAAAGAAAAAAACCCACGCTACTTCCCCATGGGCTGGTGTTCATTCACCCCTGAATAACCAGAGAACAGCCAGCCGTTGTTGGAAGTTTTGCAGCGTTTATGCACAACTGGAAAGATGGGTTGGATTAGTATTCTTCTCGTAAGCAGGGTTTCACTCTTTTAAATTCGTAGTTGGAAGATAAACTGAGTAAGTGAGGATGCTCACGAGTGGCCTCCTACTATTTCGCCTGAGATCACGTGCAGTGTATCCATCCTTACTCAACCATCGAAGTAGGTGTTACGTCTTGAGGGGATTGGACTGGGAAGAGCTGGTTCCCGGCGCCACACGGCGAGCGGCAGGGCTGAAATCAGAACACGGAACCGTCTGCCCCAGAGCCTGCCCTTCGCTCCCGGACTCCTTGCAAGCGAAGATAATTCGAGAACTGCACTCATAGTAAGATGTTCAGTGTAGAACCGAAACCCTACCTGTCAGTATTCCCAAACTGGCCCCAGTATTCTTCTGGGGCCGGGCCTGCACATGGCATTCGTTGTCCTGGATGTCTGGGCCTGCAGCCCTGGGTGTTGGTCTGAAGGACTGGACCTTGGGGCCGCAGTACTGGGAGCTGGGGCCGCAGTACTGGGTGCCCCGGCTGCAGTGTGGGGCTCAGGTTTGGAGCACTGGCCCTGGGTCTGCGACACTGAGCGTGGAGTCCACACGCGAGGACCTGCGTTCACCCTACGGCAACTGCTGAGCGTCCGCCGTGTCCCAACCTCAGGTGAGGGGACGCAGCGACCGCAGCAGCGGGAGCTTCCGCCCCAGGGCCCGCAAGCACGCAGAGCGCGCAGACTCCCGCCCGGCCCGCGGGCCCCGGTGCGCAGGCGCGCGCTCCCGGACGCGCCGGAAGCGGCGACCCGGACGTCCGGTCACGTGGGGTTCCGGGTTCCGGGTTCCCGGAGGGCGCGGGGGTCCGGCGAGCGCGGCCGCCAGTGCGGCGGGGAGCACGGCCATGGAGAAGCTGCGGCGGGTCCTGAGCGGCCAGGACGACGAGGAGCAGGGCCTGACGGCGCAGGTAGCGGACCGCGGCGGGGCCGGGCGGCCCCCGGGAAGAAGCTGGGGTGTTTTCCGGGCTTTCGTGGGGTCTGCAGAAGCCTGCAGCCTCACCCCGCGTCCCGCTTTGGGCACCTGGCCCTCGGGGACCCCGGTGCCGCCCCGCCGTCCCCGGGGCTCTCCTGGGCGTGCTGCGCGGCGCTGGGCTTTGCAGCCCGGCGGGGCGGCGCCGGTAGGTGGGCGGCTGCCTTTCCTGCGAGCTGCGGGAAGCCGAGGTCTGCGCTTCGTGGCGTGGGTTCGCCCCTGGAGGTGAACGAAGTGTCTTTCGGAAATGGGGCGACTGGAGGGGGGCGGGGAAGGTCACTGAAAAGTGAAATAAACGGAATTGAACGTTGTCTGTGAAGGCATTGAGCCCCTTGGTGAAAGATTCCGAACCAAACAAAAGTCTTTTGCTTCTGCGCTTTTTACCCCCGAGGCTCGATGAAGGTTACCTCCTCTGGTGGAAGAGGGAAAATAGCGGGAGCAGGGACTGCTCTCTGTGTGGCGTGTGCTCGCTGACGAGCTCTTTTCTGGCCGCCCCGGAGTGGAGCGCTGAGAACCGGATATGTTGCAGAAGGGTCTTTTATTTGTCCCTTTCCTTGCCTAACCCCGTCCGTGTTCCTGTTTATTCAGCACTGCTTGCGGCCAAGACGCTAGGCTAGGCAGGGAGGGTCCAGGGACGAGGAGACAGCATTTGCTTTCAGGGGACCCGGTAACCGGTTTGCGCGATGATCCTGGTCCTACCGGGATCCACTAATAGTGTGAGAGGCGCCAGTGGGGGCGGTAATGGCTCACCCGGCTGACTGACTGACTCCCTGTGTTGTGCTCCCACTTCATGCTCCAGCACTCTGTGCTACCTGGGAGGTAGCCTCATGGGGCTGCTTAACGTTTAAACTAATAAAAATCAAATAAGATTTAAAATTCCTTTCTTAGTCACACCAGCCACATCTCAGGTGTTCGGCAGGCACGTGTGTTTGTGGTTCCTGCATAGGACGATACATGAGTGGGACGTTTCATTGCAGAAAGTTCTGTTGTGCAGAGTTCCTCAAAACCTTGGGTACGTGAAGGTGGTAGTGTCACTTTTCTTCAGTCCACGGTCCAGAGGGGAGAAAGATGTTGAGAGTAATGCAGAAAATGGGGAGGCTGATGATGCAGGCGAGAGAGGGGATCATTGATTGAGCGCCATCCGGGAGTGGTTGGGAAGATACCCGGAGATGGGGTCTGGTGCCCCCTAAGAAGGGCTGGCCTTGCTTGGGCGTGTGGGTGGCCAGTGCGTGCGAACTGGTGGGAGGAGAGGGGAGAGAGCTTGTAGCTCCGATTGGAGCGTGAGAGGAATCTGTCCTCATTGAAATAGGACACCAAGTTGCCATTTGGAAGTTTGGGGGTGGGGAGCTGTGAGTGTTGAAGTTCGGGAAGAAGGTGTGGAGGTTGTTTAATAGGCAAATGGATGAATGGGTAGGGAGCAATAGTGGGACTGTTGGCAGCACCAAGCCCCACGTGTGGGTAATGGTCCTGACTTCGAGGGGAGAATCCTACTCGGTGGCAGGAGTGCAGGGCTCGGCCAGCAGAGCTGGATTTAACCAGGGCTTGGGTGCTGCCCGATGAACGCATCAGAGGGGCAGAGGGCAGAGAAGTTGGGAGTGTGCACAGGAGTGATTATAGGAGGGCAGCAGGGGTAGGGAGTGTGGAGGGAGAGTGAGTGTTGGTGACATTGGTGTGGTGGGCGACCGACCAGGCATGCTGGGGGGTGGG
This sequence comes from Nasua narica, assembly GCA_028533885.1. Taxonomy (NCBI): domain Eukaryota; kingdom Metazoa; phylum Chordata; class Mammalia; order Carnivora; family Procyonidae; genus Nasua; species Nasua narica. The sequence continues at coordinate 2,154,147 of CM052802.1, forward strand.
AGGTGATGGTCGCAAAGGGGGATACTTGAAATTGAGGTCATGGGGGGTGTTGAGATGATGGCGGGCGCGTTTCTTCGTAGACAAGGGGCTTGGTGGCGGACGTGAGGTGTGGAGATCATCGCAGGACAGAGAGTGAGGAACCCGGAATCTTGGAGTTTAGAAGGCTCGCTTACTCCAGTGGTGAAATGACCAACAGTTAAGACAGGAGTGGAGGGATGGTAGTGAGCCGAACGCAACATCCTTGGAAGAGCAAGAGTGTGATGGGGGCGGGGCAGTGAGGGGGTGACCCAGGGGATGGTGGCGACCGCAGCGGGTCAGAGCAGCAGTGGGGAGGGGCGGTCCTCTAGCACACTTCCTGTCCCCAGTGGTCAGCATGCGTGGGCCTGAGGCGATGGGCCCCGCTGGGAGAGTGCAAGAGTGCAGAGAGCGCAGAGAGCGGGAGGTGGGGACCTGTCAGGGCACAGGGTGGGGATATGGGGAGCTTGCTGATGGCGTCAAGGGGGACATCTGGGTGACGTCCTGGGAGTGTGGCAGGACGCACATGGGGTGGGGTTTGGAGGACTGGATGGGATCGGCTCAGGGCAGCCGGGGAGGTGGGAGCCCGCGGCAGGGGCCTCCGAGATCTGGGACTGCGCCTTCCCGCTGAGGGGCGTGGGGGCCACGGAAGAGGCAGTGCCACGAGTTGTAGGGTGTCTCCTTATGAGACGTCTGGGAAGACGGAAGGGGGGAGAGAAGGAGCCAGGTGTGGGAGGGTCCAGAGTGATCACGCGGCTTCCTGTGGCCCTTGGTACAAGGTCCAGACTCTGCCCGAGGCGCCCGAGCCCTCTGCACGGCCTCCCCGCCTCAGCCCCCACCCCCAGGTTGGCCGGGCTCTGCACGGCCTCCCCGCCTCAGCCCCCACCCCCAGGTTGGCCGGGCTCTGCTCAGCCGCCTCGGCCTCGGCCATTTCTTGTTTCTGGGCTGCCCAGCCTGGCTCCCAGGGTTTGCCTCCTGGGCCTTACCCTGCATGGGCTCTTTCCCGCTGGGATCCGACAAGGGTGACCTGGCAGTTTCTGGAGCGTGAGGGGAGGCTGTGGATCTGGGGGGAGGAGAGGGCTCTCTGCCTCTGCTGTTGTCCCCACTTCGGTCAGCTGTCGGTTCGAGGCACCTCCCTACAGGCCTTTAGTAAGCCTCCGGATCCGGCTTTGGGGGCGCTGCCCGCCCGCTGGAGTCGGCCTGCCGCGCACCCGTCCCCTGCGGTCCTAGGCTGGGGGCGTTTGCGGCTGGGCAGACGGCCACCTCCCCGCGTTCCAGCGGTGTCACCGGCGTCGTGCTAGCTGCCGGCCAGTCGGGCCAGAGCAGCCGATTAAATCGACGGGCCAAGGCGCCCGGGGGGCTCAGTCTGTTAAGCATTTGACTTAGGCTCAGGTTGTGATCCTGGGTTCGAGCCCCATGTTGGGCTCCCTGCCCAGCGGGGCGTCTGCCTGTGATTTTTCCCTCTGCCCTTCGTCGCGCTTGTGTGCTCACTCGTGGGCTCTCTCTTTTTCTCAAATAAATAAGTAAATAAAATCTTAAAAGAAAGAAAGCAGTAGGCCAATGTGACAGGGCAAATGTGCCTCGGATCGCTCTCTGTGGCAGTAGGAGCAAGAGGCGGGAATGAGGAAGGGCCGGCTTCCCTCTGGGCCGTCCCCTGTGGTCTGCGCGCTGGCCGGCCGTGCGCTCCGTCCAGGGAGCCCCAAACACAGGGCCCGGGCAGGCTTATGGAGCCTGATGTCAGGGGGGAGGGTGTGTGGAGGCCAGACTCCTTAGCCCCGGGAACAAGCACCTGGGAGCCTCTGCAGTGTTTGCTGAGTGAATGAGTGAGGGGAGGCTGGAGGGTGAAATTAAGTGAGCTTCTTCCTTAAGCTGAAAGAGGCCTCATCGTGCACACAGGCTGGTGGGAATGGTCTCAGGGAGAGAACGTGGCTCCCTCTCGAGAGGGGGTGCAGGGGATACTGCACGTCCCTTGAGAAGTCGAGGGGCCAGGCTCTAGAGCGGGGTTATTTGAGCTCAGCCCCCTGCGCGGTCATCCGCGGAAAGGAAGGGGAGAGGCGCTTGAGCGGGGCTCGCCAGGTTGGCGGAAGCAAGCAGTGGAGGGCGGGCACCTCGAGGGTCTGTGTTTTTGGGGTGGAGGAGGGGGCGCTGTCTGCACAGAGAGGGGTCAGGTCCGCCCCCGGAGGTTTGGAATAGCGGGGGGCCGTGGAGGGAGAAGGCGGGGTGCCTGCACAGTGCCCCTCGGTCCGCTGCGGCGGGTCGCCAGGCTGGCGGCGTCAGGGCCCGTGGGAAGGTGGTGATGGCTTGGTTATGACCCCCCCATCCTGCCGCCTGACTGGCCGGAGGAAGAGGAAGCGGGCTCGAGTTGTGGTGGCGTTTTGCCGGATGGGTGCAGCAGAAGGGGAATTTTAAATGTCTTACTGTGCTGATGGGACATGGTTTCTGCAGAAAGGAGGGGAGAGGGACCTGCGGGCTGGGTGCGGGGACCCTGAGGCTGCAGGGCAGTGCAGGCACGAGCCACCGGGGGAGACATTGGGGCCCAAGAGCAGGGGCCTGAAGTTTGGACATGGAGTGATTTTGGGGAGTAAGTGTCTGGGCCACTGAGTGGATGGAGGGCAAAGGCCACGGAGATGAGGGACGAGGAGCAGAAAGGCCCCCTGCCTATATGGGTGTTGGAATCATCCAGGACTCTGCCAGGATCCAGGGTAGGACCTGTCGTCAGAGGTCCCGAGTGAGAGAGCATGACAGTGAGAGCCGTAGGGGGCGGGAGTGAGGAGGGCCTGCCGGCCACAGAGGGGCCAAGGAGCAGGGCACCTGAGACGGTGGGGCGACGATCCCCCTGAGAGCGGCTGTGCTCAGTGTCTCCTTGAGCTCACGGTCGGCTCCTTGTTACCTCCCGCTGCGCCGCCGTCGTGCTGACGGGGACCCGTAGAACTGCGTTCGTGGTGTTGGTTAGCCGAAAGCCCACCGCGCTCCTGTTATTCAAGTGCTGGTAGCCGCGAGGCAAGGCTCGGGCCCAGACGGCTGCCCCTTTGTGATGGGGGGCTCCTCTCCTGGCTTCTGCATCACTAGGAGAGATGAGTGTCGCTGGGCTGCGGGGTCATTCTCTCGTCTGTAATGTTGCTGCTGCCGGGGAGATGTTTTCCAACTAGTTTTCTAAAATCAGTCGCGTTCTGGTTCCGGGGGGTTGCTGTCTGCTGCAGCAGGAAGGGGGCACCAGACCAGGGGAGGGTCTCTTCTGCTGACCAGGGGCTTGCTCTTGGCTTCCTCTTTGTTTTGTTTTTCTAATTATTTTTATTTATTTATTCTTAAGATTTTATTTATTTATTTGAGAGAGCGCGCACAAGCAGGGGGAAGGCCAGAGAGAGAAGCAGGCTCCCCGCTGAGCAGGGAGCCCAACACGGGACTTGATCCTGGGACCTTGGGATCATGACCTGAGCCGAGGGCAGATGCTTAACCGACTGAGCCACCCTGGTGGCCTCTAATTATTTTTGAAGATTTTTATTTATTCTGAGAGCGAGCGAGTGGGGGGAAGGGGCCGAGGCAGAGGAAGAGAGAGAGTCTCGAGAGTCTCAACAGACCCTCCGCTGAGCTCGGAGCCGAGTATGGGACTTGATCCCATGACCCTGAGATCACGACCTGAGCCGAAACCAAGAGTCGGACGCTTAACGGGTGGAGCCGGCCCGGCGCCCTGCCGCCTCTACCTTTGATAACCGCGCTCGGACCAGAAAGGCGCACCTGAGTGCTTCCGCGGCAGCGGGGCTGGCGGGGCCGGATTCCATGGGGAGCGCGGTGCCAGGCGTTCTTGTGTGTTTTCCCCGGTGGGCGTTAGGGAGTCTGTCCCTCATCCCTCATCTCCGTGGTTTGCTTCCGTGTCCTGGACAGTAAGCAAAGCTCAAGGTGAGTCATTTGCCCGCGGGTCGAATATTCCATATTTACAAATGGAAGTAACTTGTTTCCTTTTAAAGATCATCCCTTGGAAGATGGTAATAAGGGGGAAATACCTACAATTACATACATAACCGGGCCGAGAGAAGCATGAACTGGCTTGAAAACCAGCTTAGGAATGATGGGGTGATGTGAACTTGTAAGCCCACTCCCACGTCACTGCACTCTTGCTGCCCGGTTCCCAGCCCGGCTTCCGCGGGACCCTGGTCTGGGCGCACCGGCCGCCGGCTCCTGCGCCGTGAGCGGTCCTCGGGGTTCCTGCTGTTCCGCGGGGCGGAGACATGCCCGGGCCCTCTTCCTGCTCAGAACGCATGGCATTTGGACGGTTTCATAGGCAAGTTCGTTCTTTGTTTAACAGGGACATTGTAGGAAACAAGAATGTGAGTTAAAGCAAATTTTAAAAAACATTTGAAATGCACTAAGTGATATTTGTTGTAGTTACAGTCTTTAATTATTTTTATCTACTTTTCATGCTGCGTAAGGATTCCCAGGTTAATCGGTTGAGGTAAGGAATGTAGTGAAAGGTATTTTTGAGCTTTTGCATAGAAATTTTCTGTTTTTGCTTCATTATTCTTAAAAATACGTTATAAGCACATGATCTTATTTTTAAGTATCTATGGTAATATAAGTTAGAAATTAAGTTTTGATATAAACCTCTTAATATATATTTCTAGTTTCCTGAAATAACCATTGCTGATACTTTTTCAGCTTCACTGGGAAATATGTTCTGAGCGTATGTAATTAGAGGTCTGAGTGTGTCTGCAGCCGCGTTGGGATTACCGCAGAAGGTGGGCCCTGTGATTTCCACTCTGCGCACCGGATTTGGTTACAGTTTGCATATTGCAATGCTGTTGCTCTAGCATAAATGATCATTTAAAAAAAGCGTTCTTTTTACCTAATGGTTGAGGGTGTACCTAGGGCTTTCCTGAGTTGATTTTAAATGAACTTTTTATAATACGTGGAAGTTATGTGTCCGGTGGCAGACACGACCGATGGCTGCCCAGGTCCCCGTTGTGAGGGATCCCCCAGGGGCCCTCAGTCGTGCCCTCCTGCAGGCCCCCCCACTCTGCTGACAGCAGTGGCCCCGGCTGGAGGGAGGCGGGTTCCAGAAGGCCGGCCCCCTGTGTCAGGGCGGGACCCACACTGAGGTGGTTGATAGCCCAGGCCCTGAACTCCAGCTGAAACCACATGATCCCTCCCCTTCCCCGTCAGCTCCTCTCACTTCCCTCGGGGGTTTCTGCTGAGAGCAGTTCATGCATCAGAACCCCTGTCTCAGGCTCTGCACGTGGGGGCCTCTCCTGTGAGGCCTCAGGCAGGGACCCGAGGGAGGCGTAGTGAGTCTTGCACGCCAGGACCCGGCCTCAGCAGTGCTCCACATTTTGCTGATCTTATCATCTCGTCTCACCTTCCCCCTATTTTTGTAGTCATTGAGTATTTTGTAATACATATCCTGCACTCTGTCATTTCACCCGTGTCGGGGTGTGTCTGCTGTCCGGTAGGTAAGGGCTGTTCCAACCAGGAGCACGGTGCCACGGGCACACCTGTCATCCGCCGGCAGAGGGCACAGAGGTGCCCCATGTCGTGCTCATGTGTCCCTTCATAGCCTGGGGGCTGAGGGGGCCTTACCATTCTCGGGTGACCTGCAGCGGGCACACGCAGATTCCGCAGACAGGCTCGGGGCTCACCCTCCTGCTGTGCGAAGTCAGCCTCCTCCAGGCAGCCCGAGGTCCTGTTCTGATTCCCTTTCCTTCCTAAGGTCCTAGACGCCTCGTCCCTCAGCTTCAACACCAGGCTGAAGTGGTTCGTCATCTGCTTCGTGTGCGGCATTTTCTTCTCTATCCTTGTGAGTTACAGCCTTCTGTTGCCTTCGGACTTTTATTTTAGGCCCGACTAATCCCATGTCGTTCTGGCAAGCAGCCCGCCGTCTGGGCTGCTCGAGACTGTTTCCGGGGGCGCAGTCACTGGAAGGAAAGGGCTAGCGGGCAATACAGAGACGCAGACATTAGTATTTCTGGGGGGAGGGGGGGGATTTACAGGTCGTGAAAATAATTTTTTTTTAAGAAAAATCAATGTGTGTAGAAGAGCCAAGAATTGAGATGTGTTAACTAGTTAACTTGCTATTTGTAAAGAATGGTAATTTAGGTAGGGTGAGATTTACGCACATGTGTAGGGAAGCTTCTATTATGGGCAAGTCATATACACTTATATGCAAAATAGGCAGAAGAGTCCAATTGGCAAATAACAATGAAAATTAACTGTCTTTTTAAAATGGTGTGACTTCAGACTCCACTAGCATATTTATACTTAAACTGTATGTTATTGTATAATCATGTTATTTTTACTGTAGTATGGTTATATTTCACGCTATTACAATGGTAAAATTATTTCCCAATGTATCTGAACTCAGGGGACCGGATTGCTGTGGCTTCCCGGTGGCATAAAGCTGTTTGCCGTGTTTTACACCTTCGGAAATCTCGCGGCACTCGCCAGGTACGTACAGAAGTCGGGCTTCCGGCACGGGTGTGCGCTGCTGGCACCGTCAGCGGCCTTCCTCTCTGCGGGCACTTCCAGAATAGCGCGACTTCTGGAGCCACAAGACTGCTGTTCGTTCAACAAATGCTTATTGGCTCCTGCCGTGTGCCGGCGCCTGGGAACGGTGGGAGTAGCCAGCCTTCGGGGCACTTGTGTTTCCGTCTGCTGCCCCAGTGTCTGAGGCGGGCACTGTTACCACCCCCACTCTGGCCCGGGGGAGTAGCCCAGAGAGGGTGAGTCACTAGCCCGTGATGTGCCCAGCGGGCTGACCGGCAGGCTCTCTGCCAGACCGTGCTCCGGAACCCCGGCTCCTGGCGCTGCGCTCCGGGCCTGGGAAGCTGTGTCTCAGAGGGGCGAGGGCTGGACTGGGGGTCCTCGGGAGTGGTACTGAGCAGGGAGATCAGAGGGCGAGGGCCACCAGCCCGTCCGGAGCGTGTGGGATTGGGGCGCTTGGTGCCCAGTTTGGGAGTGTTGACGTCTGTTGGAGAAGTGGTCAGATGCAGGCCTTGTGCGTTTGTGTACGTTGAGCTTTTGGAGGTGACCTTCTGTCTCGGGAATTTTCTGGATAAGAGGTAGTCAGGTGAACCCGTGTGAGCCGAGGCCAAGCTGGGCGGGCTTTCCCTGGGCTTGCCCCTGCAGAGCCGCTCCTTAGGCTGCTGTCGCAACACAGCCCAGCTCGGCAGTGTTAGGTTAGGTCGTGTCGCTGTGGGGGGCTTCCCGCTGAGCGTCATTCCGGGGTCATGTAGCCTTGTTCTGGCCGGTAGCGCGTGGGGGTGCGCAGGGCCGGTGCCTGAATGGGCTCAGGTTGGGAGCAGACAGCCGGTGGGTTTGGGACTGCCTCGACATCGCGTTCCCGCAGAGCCTTGGAGTAACACTCCGGAGACCTCATGAGAGGCGGGGAGGAGAGGGGGCCAGGACAGCAGGGTCCGGCTTCTCCCTGGGGCACCGGGCTGGCTGAGTTGGGAGACCATGTGATTCTTGATCTGGGGGTCACGAGTTCAAGCCCACGGTACGCCTAGAACTTCGTTAAAAAAAATAAAGTATTAAGGTTTTAAAAAAAAGTTTCCTTCTAATGTTAAGGAAAAATATAACTGATTTAGTGAGAGGTTGTTATTAGTAAGCCGACATAAGATATCTTTTCTTTAGGGCGCCTGGGTGGCTCAGTTGGTTAAACAACTGCCTTTGGCTCAGGTCATGATCCCGGAGTCCCAGGATAGAGTCCCACATCGGGCTCCCAGCTCCATGGGGAGTCTGCTTCTCACTCTGACCTTCTCCCCTCTCATGCTCTCTCTCACTCTCTCTCTTTCCTAATAAATAAATAAAATCTTAAAAAAAATAAGATATCTTTTCTTTAAAGCATTTATGTTTAGATAGCCAGACGAAGTAGTAGGCCCATCTCTTCGTTCTCCTGTTTCAAGTGGTATGTGCTTTTTTTCTTTTTTAAGTACGTGCTTTTTAATGGGACCCATGAAACAGCTGAAGAAGATGTTTGAAACGACAAGATTGCTTGCAACAATTATTATGCTTGTAAGTAAATAATGAAAATTAAAACTTAGAGAAGCGTTTTTTGCATTATCTTACAGTTAATTGCCCGCTTTTATATATATTCTGTGCTGTTTCTCTTGCTGCATGTAACAATCCTGTTCTGAGGCTGTGCGTTGAGGGAGTTTAGAGGATCCGGCGTTACTTAAATCGACTGACTTGCTCAGTCCTGCTTTCTGCTGCACGTACCTCCCATCGGAGCTCTGAGCATTACTGTGGAGCCTGGCAGGGGCGGGTGTCACTGCCCACCCAGCGGAGCGCCTCATGGCGGGGCTGTGTGTGCTCTTCGGAGGGTGGGGCTGGGACACAGGGCTCCCCGGAGGCCGTCGTCTCTTTTCTCAGGGACGCTCGGCTTCATCCAAGTAATCTGTCGTCTGGCTCCGGCTTCTGTCCCTTCCCCGTGTGACTGTTTGTAGTCCCAGCAGCATGGCCTCTGTGCCTGCCTTTCGTCACTTGATGGGTCTCGTGCATGGCCGTCAGGGCATCGCTCTTAAATTTAGGATCTGTCTTTGAACCGGGCAGGCGCGGGCTTGTAGTTAGAAGGTTTGCCCATCACGCATTTTGGGTTCTTGGCTGATACTTTGCGTGTCATGGGCCAGGGAACTCAAGTGTCCCTCCCTCTCTCCATGGAGCCCCTGGTTCCTAACGGGCTTGTCTGTGTCTCTCGCAGATTTCTCTTCAAGCGTGCTCTTGACCTTAGGGTTCAGCACTGGTGTGTCCGCGTGACGCCAGGAAGCTTTGAAACACAGCTGCTGGTCGATGTGTGGTCAGGAAGTGGTCTCAGCCACAGCGGGTGGGAGTCTTAGCCCACCTCTGTACCAGAGGGAAAAACCCTTTTTAGCCCAACTTTTTATTTATGTGCTTATTCAACTGCATCATATTTTATTACCATTTTTCTAAATTTTCCGGTTATTTTGAATTTCCTGTATTAACACGCGTGGCAGTATATCAACAGTCAGCTGTGTGTGGGTTACCGAAGCTTGTGCTGTCGGACTGGGAGAAGTTTGTGTTTTTCTCAGAGCTTGTGTGGATTGGCTTCATTTCGGACGTTCTGGAGCCCACCTGAGTCGTGTCCTCTACGCAAATAAGCATCAAGAGGCTGTTCCAACATCCAGAAACCGTTTCCTGGGGGGATCGTAGGTGTTAACCAGACGTAACCTCGGGGGTGACCTGAGCCACGACGTTTCCCGCTGCGTGTCCTGCGTGCTCAGATTGGCTGCTGATGTAATTTGCGCTAAGTCGTGACAGCGAAGTTGTGACTGCGGCTTCCGCAGCATCTTCTCACGGCCCCTCGCGCAGGCCCGAGACAGGCCCGCTGCGCTCTCCGCCGTCGGCCCGCGCCGAGCTCATTTTAAAGAGAAGAGAACAGAAGGCGAGAGCAGACGACGGATGTAACACCCAAGGCATCGGGGCTGTGTCTGTCAGCCTCCTGCTTGTCACTGTCGCCATCGCCTGCCCCTCACGTTCACACCCTTGCCTCCTGGGGGACACGGGGACGTGGAGCAATGACGTCGTGTTCGGTGTGAAAATCATTACAGTAGATGCCTTACGTCAGGTTAAGTAAAGTAGAATTTTCTGGGGCTCCCGGCTGTGCCAGGCGCCTGTGGCAGCATTCTGTCACTGAACGCTAACGCCGGCCCTCCCCAGAACAGCTGTCGTCGGGGGATGAGGGTCCCAGGTGTCGCAATGAGCACAGCGTCGTGCGTGCCCGTGCAGAACCCGTCCCGCACACCCGAAGTTAATACAACGCCGGACGTTGTTACACAAGACTTAAATGAAAAACAAACAGCTGATATCCTTCCGCAAACATCCTTTCTGTTGATTTAATCAGCGGGTTATTTACTAGGTGCTTGTAGTTCGCCAAGGAACGCTGCAGTCCTAGACTTTAAGTCCCGCACGTGGCCCCGAGTAAGTACAGCTAGGGTGGCCGTGTCCTCGGTTCAGTCCTCGTGCTTTCTTATGCGCTCCAATGAATGCACGTTACTTTATGAATCTTCTAAAGCTTTTGGAAGGACTCACATTTGCGATTTTTTTCTTTTCTTTCCTCTAGTTGTGTTTCATATTTACCTTGTGCGCTGCTCTTTGGGTAAGTTCCATCAGCCGTGCCTGCCTTCTGCTAAGTGTGGCCCCTCACCTGTGTTGTCGCACTGCCATCCCCCAAGGAGCTGAAACCCCCAAAGGTCAGGTGTCCCTAAGATTGTGTGTAGTAATGTCAGGTTAGTGGCTGGACTTGGGGGAGACCCTGCTTTCCAGAACGGGCAGGTGAGTTCAGGCTCCCTTTTAGGGCAGAGAGCAGCTCCTCTCACGGCTCCCGGGCTCCGAGACACTCTTGCTGGGGCTGTGTTTTCTCCTCTGCTGTGCTCGCTCGCCCCCGCTGGCCGGGCTGTACCCTCAGGCAGGGGATGCTGCGGGTGTGGGAGTGCATTTTGAGTCACAAGATGTTGAAACTAATGAGAAAGGGCCAGAGAACAAACCAAAACGAGCCAGAAGAAGCAAAAGGGGGCAGTTGGCTCGCGCCGTTGGAAGAGCATCAGCTGGATCTTGGGGGCGTGAGTTGGAGCCCCATGTTGGGAGTGGAGATTACTTAATTTGTAAAAAGATGTAAAAATCACTAAAAAAAAAAAAAAGGCAGAAGAACTTAAATTGGTTTTGTACCTCTCGAGGTAAGGCGATGAGCTCCTTGCTAGCCTCCGAGAAATGACAGTATTCTGATGCCGCTCACTTCTCGGGGCTCTGAGTGTTCATTATATGTATTTATCGCCACCTGTCCGCTTCCCGACGGGATTTGGGTGATTCTTGAGCTATCAAGAACACTGCGCATTTAAAAAAAGGGTAGTGTATCGTATGTTTTAGGACTATTCTATCAAAAATGTTCTGATTTTCTTTTTAATTTTGGTGATGCAAGGGCTAAGATTGAATTATGTGACCGTGCTTACATCTCATTTCTCAATGATAATGCAGAAGAGTGTTCTTACATCGTCCTTGTATGTCTGTGTGGGGCATTGACGCCTGGCTCTTGGGTAGCCTAACCGTGGATTTATTTGTAGGCAGTAGACGAGAAAGAAGTGAACAAATGTAAATAAAAATGGACAAGGAATCCTGAAGATAGGCCATTTTAACACAAACTATTCATTTTACGTTATTCTGGGAGATGACAATAAAATGCAGCTTTGCCTCAAAAACGAACTCCAGGAGCAAGAGCAGGCGTGAAGTGCGTGAGCCCCACGGAGGGTCGGGGCCCCGCAGCTCAGCGCGGTGTGAGTGTTGCTGGTGGAGGTGCCGCCGACCTGCACCCGCGGCCCTAATGAGCCTCCACAGTTACCTCGGGGCTCCGAGGTAATTTAAGATCAAGATCTTAAATTTAATTTAAATTTAATTAAATTTAGTTAAATTTAATTAAATCTAATTTGAAATATTTATTTAATTGAGAGCGAGAGAATGAGAGAAAGCGAGAGCTCGAGCAGGGGGAGGGTCAGAGGGAGGAGAAGCAGACTCCCCGCTGAGCAGGGAGCCCCACGCCGGACTCAAACCCCGGGACCCCCAGGATCATAACCTGAGTCGAAGGCAGATGCTTCACCAACTGAGCCACCCAGGCGCCCAAATAAAAATCTTAAAAAAATCTCTTGTACTAAAACTTAAAGTAAATGAAGCCATCGTCTGCATTTTGAAGGGGAGGACTTGAACTTGCTTGGAAAAAATATATTTAAAAACCCTTAACTTGTTCTTTCTCTGTTTTTGCTGTTGCTAGTGGCACAAGAAGGGCCTGGCCTTATTATTCTGCATATTGCAGTTCTTGTCCATGACCTGGTAAGTCTCACACCGATCAGACAGTTAACGGTCCCTAAGGGGCGATGAGCCTTTTGCCCGAGCCTTCGAGCCTGGGGCATGGGCACGCGGTCCCGGGCTGAATGAAGGCTGTGCCCCGGGGGCCGGGCCTCCCGCGAGGTCAGTTGGGCGGGATCTGCGCTCAGCGGCGGCCAGAGGGGGCTGTGGAGTTGTGGGCGTCACTGCAGTGGGGCTGCCACCGGCAGGCTTGCACCGCGCCGCACTCGCTGCCTCCGAGTGCGTGGGGCAGAGATGGTAAGGAGTGTAGGCGATGCCATGAGACTCCGCAGGAGCGAGGCTGCGGCCCAGGAGAGGCCCTGGGGACCATCGGTGACTGTCCCTTTCCCGCCGTACTGCTCAGCAGTTCCGGAGTCGACTTCGTTCTGCTGAGTGGGGCCCGTCCCACCTGGCACTGTCCCATTGGACGGTCCCACCAGTCCCCCCCGCGTCGGAGGTGCCCGCAAGAGTCATCGAGTTGGATGAGCCCTGCCCCGCACGTCTCTGTGTCTTTCCTGACACAGGAGTTTCTGGAGTGCTTCCCTTTCTTGTTAGAGCTCAGTTGTCTGCTTCCTCCAAGAGTCCGTCCGTCCCCCCAGTGGCTGTTCTCCGTCCCTCTGATGTTCCTCTGGGAGCAATCTCTGCTTTGGCCCCGTGTCTCCCTCCGCTGATGGCTGGAGCACCGGCAGCTGCTGTGTGTGTGTCCGCACCTGTGCTCTCCCTGTCTCAGCGAACCATAGCGAGGGTGCCGTCAGATTCCTTGGCCTTTTTCTGTAATGTGTTGCTTTTTCTATTGCGTCATTGGTACTTAATGATGGCCTTACTCCCTAAGAGAGGATGCAGTTTATTCTCAGTTCTCTTAGAGTTCTTACTGAAAAAACAGAGTCATTTCTGGGACCCCTAGCTCAGACTCCCGTAGGTGTCAGGGTCCCGGGGAGGGTTTGTTCAGGGGTGGGGGTGGGGCACAGTCATTTGCATCTTTAATCGGTGCCTGGCGGTCTGGGATTGTGTTCGGGGGATTGCCGCACAGTGTCGTGCAGCCACATGTTCTGGGGTGAGAGTAAGGCCCCTCGGCCTGAAGAGGGCTGGTGTTTAGATGGTCTCAACATCTGTGGGCCTTTCTTGCAGGTACAGCCTGTCCTACATTCCCTACGCAAGGTGAGGCCGTTCTTTCTGGTTCCCTAATGATCTGTGCGCAAACGTGGGCTTTCGCGTCTGCACGTTAGAATGTGACGTAAAAGGCTTTTTTTTTTTGTGGACTTTGAGTTTCTTCCCCCAAAGAAATTATTTCTTAAGTAGGAGGAGGAGAAGTCTGCCACGTACAGTGAAACCACGTGGAACGCGTGTAGCAGGGGGGCTGGGTGCTGTTTCTGCCACCGGGACGTTTGCGGGGAGGGGATTCCTGATCCTCCCGTGCCTGCACGTACTCAGGACGTGGGACTAGAGACGCCTGCAAGACAAATTCTGTGTTAAAGGTGAAGCAAGGTAGTGAACAAACGACGTGTGATACGGAAGTGTTTGCTTTAAGCTGGCAGAAACATGTTTATTTGATATGTCAAGAGTAACTGCCGTCTTCTTAGATTTTCCCCAACAAGTGGACTCACTCAAGTTGTGGAGGGAAAAACAACTCACTGTAGTCTTTTTTTTTTTTTTTAATTTTTTAAAGATTTTATTTATTTATTTATTAGGAAAGAGAGAGAGTGAGAGAGAGCATGAGAAGGGAGAAGGTCAGAGTGAGAAGCGGACTCCCCATGGAGCTGGGAGCCTGATGTGGGACTCGATCCCGTGACTCCGGGATCATGACCCAAGCTGAAGGCAGTTGCCTAACCAACTGCGCCACCCAGGGGCCCGAACTCACTGTAGTCTTATTCATGAAGAATATTCTGTCCAGGCACAGCTTTGTTTCTTTGTAAAATCTGGAAACCTGTTACATAGGAAACACAGCAAAGTTGTATGCTTCGCGTGAACAAGGAAGGAGACTGTAGAAATCCTATTTTTACCCCATTTCAAATGGCCGACTCTCTTTGATGAGTGCTTACAGGGAGGACAGGTGGACCGGGGTGAAGTCCAGGTGGGCAGGCTGCAGAATGAGAGCCTACAGTGATTCTCCGTCCTCGGGACCTCAGCTGGGAAATCTGGGGCCGCTTCTCGGCCCAGGTCGCCTGGAGGTGACGTCCAGCCCCGTGAGACTGAGCTCAAAGCCACAGCAGCTCTAAGCCATGCCCAACCCCTGCCTTTGAGGGCCGCACACAGAACCTGCTCAGAGTTCTCCAGTTCGTCGGTGCATGCTTCTGACAATCCATATACAAAGAGTAACTTTCAGAGAATGAAAATGTTGAGCCATAGTTGAAACAAACCATTTTGGCAAGAAAATGGGAAAGACGAAGGCAGTCAACCTGAATATTTCTTTGGAATTCTAAGGATGTCCTTATAAACATTCTGCTTCTTAAAACCCAGTTCATTATTTTTCTTCAAAAATTCTTTCTTTTGTTTGGTTATTTTTGGTGTTTACATTTATTTCTTTGTATTAAGATTAGCTTATGTGCTAGAAAAGAGTGCTTAAAATCAGTGCCATTTCATCAGACCTTAAAACGTAATTTTCGAGGTTTGGTCCTTCAGTCGGGATGATACCCAGCGAAGTTTTTGTTAGGGAGTCATTCGGTGGCTGCTCATGTGCAGGGGTGGCCGCGCACTTGTGTCTTGGCGGGAATGTTTTCTCCGGGGTCATCACAGATGAGGCCGATTGTTACATTGTTTTCTCTCTCTTTCCCCCCCCCCACCAGGGATGCGGTCATTAAATGCTGTTCTTCTCTCTTAAGCTGAGAATCAGGAACTCTTTGAAGAGAGCATTGGAAAGTCGAGGTGGTGTTGACTCCCCCAAACGGCCGCTTCGACAGGTTAAGACCATTTTGTGTCCTGGTGGAAACTACATGCTTGATTAAACTGCTAAATACTTGTAACGTGAGATTCATAAGGTGTCATTAACATGTTCTTCCCCCAAATAAGGTGTTTTTAATCATTGCCAATCGTAAATGATTTTTAGCGAGTTTTTTTAATCCTTTCTGAGTAGCATTTAAGATGTGAATATTTAAGGATAAACCTATGCTGCAAGCTTCTTTGGCTCTTTAAAAATGCCTACATTCTTCTTTTTTTAAAAAAAATTTTAAATGTGAAAGTTTCTACTTTAAGCTAAAAACTGCTTATTATATGTAATAAAAATAATATATAAATCTTTACAATTTTGAAATAAACCCACACTTGGAAAAATAGCGTTTTCTGGGTGAAATTTCCATGTGTCAGGTGGGGGTACATTGATTTAGTCCTGGCACCGTGCAGTTTTCCTTTAGAAAAATGAGTCCGATCCCGTCTCTGTGCTCTTGCTTCCGAGTACACACGTGCCGAAGGTCACCGTGTCGCGGTGATGGCCGTGTAAGGGTGTCGTTCAGGGTGTCGGAACAGCGTCCCCCAGGCGTGCCCGCACAGCCCGGCCCTGGACCACCTGTGTCCTCCCGGGTCAGGAGGGCCGAGGGGCCTGCCCGGAGGAGCCCCGACAGCCCTGGCACCCCGTTCCTCGTTTGCCGGCGCACCTCACGAGCCTCGCCCCGAGATTGAGGAGGATGAGATGTCTCTGTTGTTTCACTGCTACTGGTGACTTTGTTCTGGGGACGGGAGTGCTGTGACTTCCTAACCTTTCGTCCTGCTTCGCCGGTAGGTGTAGGGTTCAGCCGACCGAAGGGAGGGGTCCGTGCTCGCTTCGGCAGCACATATACTAAAAATCGAAGGGAGGGGTCCTCTCGGGTCGGAGAGGTGGGCGCGTCCGGGTGGCCCGCCGGGGCAGCGCCGCGGTGCGAGTTCTGAGCCCGGAGAGTTGGGCCGGGGCCCGACACGATGCTTAGCGGGCAGCGAGCGGCCCGAGCCGTCTTGGCAGGTGTGCTGGGCCGGCCGGCGGAGGCCGCTGTGGGGCGCCCGAGTGGAACCTGGGGACGCGGAGCTCAGCGGAAGCCCCTTCCTCCGCCCTGCACAGGGGATCCCAGAGCCGAGGGCCGAGCTCTGGCAAAGATGTCTGTGTGGGGGCGGGGACGCAGCCCGGGGACAGGGGAGAAGGCCTGTGCCCTCTGCGGGCCGCGAGGCCGGCGTTGTCCGGAGCCCGGTGAGCTCGTGTTCTGTGCCAGGCGAGGCGTTTGTGCGCCTTGTGATGTCTCTGCTCGCCGCACCCGCGATGTCCGCTGGCGGCGAGCGGGTTCTTCCTAGAGGGGACCAGCCTGGCCTTGGCATCCCCCCGGCAAGGGGGGACGGACACGGCGGTGGGCTTCAGAGCCCGTGTGCGCGCCGCGGGCCAGGCCCTGGCCAGCGGGTGTTGTCACGGGGGAGCTCAGGTCACACTCACGGCACGTGGGGGGCCCCGTCCTGTGGGTCCGCCCCGACCCTGCTCCCCTCCCGTCACCGCACGCAGGTCCGCGGTGGCCGGCAGCACCGACAGCTCGCCCCGCCCGCCCAGTCAGCGTCCCCAAGAGCAGTTCGGGCCCCGGGTCACGGCTGGGCCCACAGATGCGCTCTGGGGGGTTCACGACTCCCTGGCTCCCCTGCGCCGTCTGCAGAGCTCAGTGTTTCTCTGCCCCTCCTAGGGATCCCCAGAACATTAAAATCTATGGGCGTGAACAGTGGAGGGCCTTCGGGCTAAAGGCTAAGGGCAGCGTCGGAGGAGGGGGACAGGCTAGCGTAGGCCCCCCGACTGGGACTGTTAGCAGCTCCGTCACCGACCAGAGCTCGGGGGGCTGGCTGCACACCTGTGTCGCTGTGCACGAGTGGGCTGGGTCCTTAACCTCTGGGAGCTTCCGCTTCCCAGCCAAGGAAAGAGTAAAGCTGAGGTTCCGCTTTGCCCGGTGGGCCTTCCCGGGGCGGGGAGCGGTGCCTGGACGGAGAAGAGGCACGGGTGTCCCCATTGGAAGGCTGCTTTTACACCCATCTCTGCGGCGCATCTCACGGAGGCGCAGCGGCGTCTGAGCTCCCGCAGAGGATGTGTGCCCCGATGAGCTCGGGCCCAGCCCACTGTGACCACGGGGCTTCGGCCCACTTCCCGGACCTGGGGACAGTGGCGGGTGTGTCCAGACCCACAGCTGGAGGCAATGACCGGCCCTGCAAGTGACGGGGCCAGGGGGATCCTCTGGGGACCTTGGAAAAGGGCAGCCCCCACAGGGCAAGGCAAAGGCAAACTGTGCCTTTTGTTCATCTCTTGAAATGTCAGATTCTCTCTGGATGCATCCACCGGCCGTGAAAATGTCTGGAGGTCATTGCAAATGTCGCTGCTCTCCCAGAGCCACTGGAAAGCTGTGGCTGCAGGGGCCTTGCCAGACTGCAGACAGACACCTGCTGGAGTCCCGTGGGGGTGGCCGTGCAACCCACGCTGTCCGCACTGCCCACCTTGCTCCCCGCGCGCCGGCCAGCCTGGCCTGCTTCGGGCAGTCTTTGCTGTCCCGGTGAATCACTGAAGGGACAGCTGGCCACGAGCTGGTTCTGTAGGGTGAGGGAGCAAGTCTTTTCATGAGATGGGGGTGGCAGGTAGCGGGGCAGCGAGCTCCTGGGAAGCATCCCCGGCCAGCTGGGCTCAGCGCCGCAGCCCCTGGGCATCTCGGGCCTGCCTGGGGTTGCTGGCCACGCTGCGGGCTTCCGTGTGACGGCTCAGTGCCTGACGTGGCGCCCTCGGGCTCACCCCTGCAAGCCTCCCTTAGCTCCGTGTCGCGCCGTTAGACGGAGAGCCTCTCCCCACCACGTGGGAGAGCCTCCACATCCCTGCATAGTCCGAGCTCTGCAAGAAGGTATGACGGAAGCGTAAGGCGTAGCACTTTTAATAGAAGAGTTTGTGTCTTTTCTTCCCACACGGTTTGCTTCACTTTTTTCCAGGCTGACAAGAGAGAGCCTGGTATTAAATTTTGCTGTTGAAGGACAGCACCCCTCCTAGCCCCCTTCGCGGTCAGCCATCGGAGCGTAGGGTTCCTTGTGCCACAAGCAGGCGGTGGAGCGATTCTGGGTTCCTGGGGGTCCGCGAGACCCTTTCAGCGTCCACTTTGGCAATAACCCAGGACACTGTGCTTTTACTCTTGTTGCCGCCGACGCGCAGTGGGGTTCTGGGGCTGCGGACGTATGATCGCCGAGAACCTAGCACAACCCTCATCTCTGCTATTTTCATTAAAAATATCGTGATGTAATGGGTGTGTTTTTTCAAAGATTTTATTTATTTATTAGAGGGAGAGGGAGGGCACGCGCGCGTGTGCGGAAGTGGGGGTTGGGAGGGAGAAGCAGGCTTCCTGCTGAGCAGGGAGCCCAATGCGGGACTCGATCCCAGGACCCTAGGATCATGACCTGAGCTGAAGGCAGATGCTCAACCAACTGAGCCACCCAGGCGTCCCCAGGAAAACACTAGGATTTTAAAAACCGGAAGTAGCTCTGTGTGTTTCAAAATTCAGATTGATTTTAATTCCGTATGTTTGACTCTTTCTTGCTCCTTCAAGAAAAGTCATTTGAATCCGAATATAGAAATGAGGTACTGCCCGCAGGAAGGAGGTGTAATTTAGAAAACCAGAGCCTTGATCTGTTTTCCTTGTGCGATTTTTCCAATCGCACATGAAGTATTCCACAGCCTAGTAAAACCAAGAAAGTGGTAAGTTAGAGAAAAAGGAAACATTTCTTAACTCTGATACAACAGTAGGAGAAAAAAAATATTACCATTAATTCCCACATGGTAGACAATTATTATGTTTATTGGAAATTTAGAAATCAGATAAATGTTACAGCATCGGCATCTACGCCGAGAACACACAGCCTGAATCTCTAGGTCGTACACCTGAAACTAGTGCAACATCACGTCAAGG
This sequence comes from Nasua narica, assembly GCA_028533885.1. Lineage (NCBI taxonomy): Eukaryota > Metazoa > Chordata > Mammalia > Carnivora > Procyonidae > Nasua > Nasua narica. The sequence continues at coordinate 2,172,872 of CM052802.1, forward strand.
AGGAAAATCATCGGAAAATTAAATGCCGGAGGTAAAGAATACGAACAGTTCTGAGCCCACATATTGGATCCTGCGAAACTGACCTTTCAAATCACCCGGCTTACTTGAAAGAGTAACTTCTGTAACCTCCAGATGAAACGAACGCGTGGGTCTCAGCCACGGACTCTTGCGGTCCGGCGATCCCGGAAATACGGCTGGGAAACTGATAAGCCGATCCCAGGGTTCCCGTGCTCCGGCTGGGTTCTGGGCACATCGCGCAAAATCCCATGCAAATCGCGGTGAAATTTGACCCTATTCCTTGACTGGGGTTGCTTTTCGGTCGCATTCCCTTTCCTGGACTTCTGTTTGGCTGCTGGCCTAGTGCGGCTTTCCTCGCCGGTGACAGTCACCGGCTCTCAAGTCAACTGCAAGGGGTCGTGTGACAGCCAGCGGGCCCTGACAGCGCGGGCGCCGCGTGCTGCTTCCCCGGGTTCCCGGCCAGGCCCTGCTGCTCCGTCGGGCTTCCCGTGGCGGCGGCCGAAGGGTTCCCGTGGGAGACGCAGCCGGCGGGGAGCAGCGAGGCGGTCCTGCGGCTGCTCGAGCAGAGTCCGGAGAGCCCAGCCCCTCAGGAGCACGCCGCCTCCTCCATGCAGAGGTTCGGGAAGTCCTGCCTGCTGGCACCAGCGCTTACTGGCCCCTCCGACCCGGGCGGGTGACGGGATGGCAGGTGCTCCGCATTCGCTTTTCTGCTTGGAGGTCAGGCCCGCTTCCAGCTCCCCCAGTTTCCAAGCTTCTGGGCTGGGACGGGGTGTGTGGGGGGCCTAGAGAATCCCGGAGATCGTGTGGTCAGACGTGTGCACCGGTTTGATGACTCACTTTCTCCGCTGGTGCGGCAGTGGGCGTGGCCGGTCCCCGCACCCCCAGGACTGGCCTCCTCTCCCTCAGTGGGGTGACTCGGGTGCGGGCGGAGCTCCGTTGTTGGGATTGAGGTCCTCTCCGCCCCCCTGGAGCTGTGTGACGCCAGGGCTGCTTCCCCCACTCGCACCGGTTTCGCAGCTGCGCAGAAGCAGGTGGGAGCCAGGAGAGGGCCCGGGGCGCCGATCGGCGTGTGCCAGCCCTGATGCTTATGGGAGCGCCAACCCAGCTCCGCCTCCGACTGCAGCACCCCAGGCGCTGGGAGGGAGAGAACCCCATCGCTGACACCACTGCAGCTTTCAGCCGGCGCGGGTCCGCACTCACGTCTCTGGGCATCCCCCTTTGGTGGTTTCCCCGGAGTTTAATCTCTGGGGCTGTGCCCACAGGTGTGCTGTCTGCCCCCTTCCCTTCCTGGTTCTCTCCTGTCTCCAGCTGGTCCCCAGCCCTGCGCCCTCCCGGCGGGAAACTGTCCGCCCGCCGCCACCAGTAACACACCGGCCCCACGCCCACCTAGAAACACGAGAACTCAGACTAAAATACACACGTGCTTCAGTACCCACGGCAGAGATCAAGCTCGCTGGCGCCTGAGCGGTGGGCAGCGACCGGCTGCCCTGGAGGCCCTGGCGGGAAGGGGAGGGTGTGCCGGAGAAGGCCCGCTGGGCCGGAGCTGTGTTTGCACATTTCATGGAGAACATGCATGTCGATTTCAGGTGGGTTTTGGGGGCCGGTGGAGCTTATGGGACCCAAGCCTCCCTCTCTGCTCCCTGCTGCGGTGAGATGTGCCTTTGGCCACCTGTGGAGCTTGTTCTTGCCTCGTGCCCATGGGAGAGGGAGGGGAGTCCCGGACCTGTGTCCTCCCACCCGGGAGCCACTGCCACTGGGGCGGGGGTGGGGGGCAGCTGTTGGCACAGGGCCCTTTGGAGTTTACCCACAGTTGATCATGTTCCTGGGTTAGGCCTGAAAATCATGTCCTATGGAAAAAAATTTCTTAGGGATCTAATCAGTGGATAATCCGCCTTAAGAATGCAGGGGCTGGGGGCGCCTGGGGGGCCCAGTGGGTTAAAGCCTCTGCCTTCGGCTCAGGTCATGATCTCAGGGTCCTGGGATTGAGCCCCGCATCAGGCTCTCTGCTCGGCGGGGGGCCTGCTTCCCCCTCTCTCTCTGCCTGCCTCTCTGCCTACTTGTGATCTCTCTCTGTCAAATAAATAAAATCTTAGAAAAAAAAAAAAGTGTGCAGGGGCTGCTTATATGGAACTGACTCTTGATGCACTGCTGGTAACTTCAGTTGTTCATGGGAATATCACAGGAATGCTTTCCTGTCTCTGCGGCTGGAAGAGAAGGTGACCGTGAAGATGTCTCATTCATCTCCAACCGTCACAGCAGCGCGTACACTGCTCTGCTGGCAATGACCACTCATTAAAAGAGCTCAATGTGTAATATTTCCTGTTACCATGATATAATTGAAACTGGACCATTTTGCTTATGCATAAAACTAGGCCTTTAATTTCAGATGACTGTCTCTCAGCGACGCAGGGTCAACCACAGCGATGCCCTGATCTGCCTTCTCCCCAGTGCACTCCCTCCGGCACGGCACCGGCAGCGCACAGGGCTAGCCTGGCCAGTCTCCCCCGGGCTGGGCTTCCCCGCCGTCTTAAAGGCGCCGGGCGGTGGTCAAGCCGTTCCCTCCAACGGGCGAGGACTCCGCCTACGGCTGAGGACACAGCCGGCCCTCCCAGGGCCTCTCCCCGCCTCCCGGAGAGGAAAACCGGTCCCGGAGGGAGGCGGCAGGCAGAGCCCCGGGCCGCTCCCGCCCCGCGCTGTCCCGACTCCGTGTCTGGTCGCACGCAACAGTCGGTCGTGACACCCGCGGGGCGCTCGGCTCCTCCTGCTGCTGGCGCGTCCCGCTCGGCCTGGGCCAGGCTGTGCCCGCGCTCGCCTCGCCGGGGTCGGGCAGCTGACGGCTGTCCCCGCCCGCTGATCCGAGACCGGAGTCCCGGGCTCGGGGCAGCCCCGGCTGGGAAGCAAGGAAGCAAGAGGGCTTCGGCTCACCGCCCCTGGGTGGGGGCGCCGGCCCGTGAGCGAGCCGGGGATGCCGCGGCTGGACGCAGGTGGGTGCGGCGGGAGCACGCGGCGCGGAGCCCGGCCACCCGTGGGGGCGCCCGGGGCCCCCGCGCACCGCTGACGGAGAGCCGCCCGTCTCTTTCCAGGGCGCCGATGACCCGCCGGCTCGGCGACACCATGCCTTTCCCGCCCATGTCGCCGCGGGCGCCCGCCCCGACCCCGGGGGTCCCCGTCGCGCGAGCCCCGCCCCGGAGGCCCGGCGCCCCCCGGAGGGCCGCGGCCCCCACCGGAGCCCCGCCTGCGCCCTCGCCGCCCGCCGCCGCCGGGGAGAAGAGGAGGCCCCCGCAGCGGCCCGAGGGGCTGCTGTCCGGCTCCTGGCCCTCCACCACCCTGAAGCGGCCGCCCGCGCGGCGCGCCCCCGGCCCGGCCCCTCCGCGCGCCCCGGCGCGGCCCGCGCGCTCCGGCCCCAGCCCCGCGGGAGCCGCAGGGCCCGACGCCGCCGCGCGCTTCTCGCTCGGCCTCACCCCCGAGGCCGTCCTGCTGCTCCAGAGGCGCCACCTGGAGAAGCAGCTGCTGGCGCGGCCCTGCCGGCCGCTGCCCTCGCCCTCGGCCGATGCCGGGCGCCTGCTCGGCCCCTGCCCGTGCGCCCGGCCCGCGGGCCCTGGCCGCCGCCCGCCGCCCCCCGGGAGCCTGCAGCCCCCCGGCCCGCGCCCCGCGCTGCCGGTGTCGCTGCTCAACGAGCGGCACAAGTACGACGACGTGGAGTACGAGGAGGAGGCCCCGGTGGCGGACGAGGGCCTGGTCCGCAAGTGCACGGAGTGGCTGCGCGGTGTGGAGAGGGCGGCCGCCGCACGCGACCGCTCGGGGCCCCTGGACACGCTGCCGCACCTGAGCACGCTGTGAGCCGGCCGGTGGCCCCCCACGCCCACGGCCAGCAGGCCAGCCCAGGGCCTCCCTGGCGCCCGCGAGCAGGACCAGTGTCCCCGGTGCGCACCGCTGGCTTCGTGGACTTGCCTCTCCACCTGGCGCCCTCGTGGGGCGCACTCGGCCTTCTCTGTCCCATACAGCACGCTTCCCGGGTTCCTGGGAGCTTGAAGGGCCGGCTTGAGACCCGCGCTCACCAGACCTCCCCCCCCAACCTCCGCAGGCCTCCAGTCCAGGCTCTCCCCACCCTCAGCCAGGCCAGCCTCCCTTTCCCTCTCCCGCACCCCGGGCTCCCCACGAGCTTGCCTTCTGCAGCATTCTGGCCTCCTCTTGGCTCCCCCAAATGCCCTTGGGGCTCAGCTGGTTGGAGAGTAAGCCAGGGGGAAAATGCCTGTGGTCCCAGACCCCTAAGATTCGGGTGTGTCCCAGAGACCCTCTGGCTGGGACTGGGGGTCCGAGGAGCTGGTGTCCGCTGGCAGGAGCGCACCCAGAGGGCGGCTGTCTGTCCCAGAACTGCATTTATGATTTTGTTTCTCCAAAGTAGAAAGCATGTGGGGGGATGGGAAAGCCTGGAAACTCAAGTTAACCTAACTTCCCAACTGGGAAGGGAAGGGTGGGAATCCTGCAGTGACCCCACCCGGTGAGAGGGGCTGGAAGGGGAAGGGCTCTGCCGCACGGAGGTCACATCCAGGCCCCCGTCCCGCCCGCGGTGCAAGCCTGCGCACGCTTGCCCACGCTCACTGGTGAACACTCTCGCTCGCACTCTCACTGCTCCACTCGCTTACACACGCACACTGGCCCATGCACACGGCCTCACACGCAGGGCTCACACACACACACACACACACACACACACACACACGGGTCTCCAGAGGCACAGCGGCAGGGATGGCTTTTAAAGGCTGGGCCAAGGTATGAGCAGGGGTGGGATTAGCTTCTGCTCAGACTCCATGTTTTTATTGGAAGTGCTGCTCACGGAGTGACTTCTGTGGGGCGGAAAGAAAGGCCAAGCCCAGGGAGAGGGGGAAAGGCAAAGAGCCGTGTGCAGACGTGGGACAGAATGTTCCGGGCCGGAGGGGCGATTTGCTGAAGGGAGGAAGAGGGAGTCGCTGGCTGGGGCGCGGGGTACATGTGCCTGTTGCCAGTATTTCTAATCTCTGCGTAAAAATCAGTGACGTGGATGTACAGTGTAGAGTAATCTGAAAAAATTTCTACTTATTATTTGAATAAAGGGTAAATCTTTATTTAGGAGCCAGCCATAGCCTTCCCCGCTAACTGCAGGCTGAGTTCTGGACATTTCCTCCACACGTCATCATCAGATAAGGCCGGTCACAGAAGAGTAACCTATTACCTCAACTCTGACTTACTTTGTAGAAGTCAGTAAGTAGCCGAATGTTTATCTTGTTGGACTTTAACGTGGTAAGTCTTAATTACATCTGACATTGAAGCCTTACATTTTTACAAACCCAATTTTATATTTTTCTTGTGATCTTTGCTCTAGTTTCTCTGTCCCTGTCTCTCGGCACAAATCTAGTCCAATGTGAGGCATTTAATTCAGCGGGAGCTGGATTTCTTTTTGCACAAACAAAACCCCTCCCCACTGAATAGCTTGCGTTGTCTGACTCCCGTTTGAATGCAAAGAGCTCGGTTGTCCTTTACTTAAAATGAATGTATTAATACCGGGGGGGCGCGGGGGGGCACTCTGGCCGGGGTGACGCGGAGACGTCTCCAGGGGACGCTGCGACGGAGGTGGGGTGCTGGCCGTGGACGGTGCCCACCGTGGACGGTGCCCGCGGCTCGGAGTGAGGTTGGGGCGCACAGGGCGTTAACGGGCTCCGGGGGCGCTCAGTGCGGAGGCTGGTCGCCCAGACTCTGAGCACTCGGCTCCTTGCAGTAACACTTTAAAGACCGTCCCCAAGTAATGGGCTTTTGCAAGCATTTTGCAAGAGTATTTTCGTGTCTACTCGGGCGCGCGCGTGCGTGTGTGTCCCAGATTCTGTTGCCTTCCCAGGGCGTGGCTCTGTGTGTCCTTGTCACTTCTCTGTCTCCCTCCCCTCTCTCCCTTCTCCTCTGGGTCCCCGTCCCCATCTCTCAACTGGCTGCAACGGGTCACTGAGCTCTATGTTCGCCGCGGCATTTGTCGCACGGAGTTTTTTGTGCCTTGTTCTTCACTGAACGCAGAGGAGTGGAACGTCTGTGCTTCTGTTTGATGACCCTCAACAGAAACAAAAGGTTCTACACGCGACCCACTTCATGTCGTTACTGGCATTTGGAGGAAGTTGCCTGAGTCCCCTGCTGCACTTTGTTGATGTTCAAATAAAAGAGAAATTCAATGCCTCATGTTTTCCTTTTGAGGAAGATTTTTAAAACTGGTGGGGAAGAGATTCCTGGGGTCTTTGGAGTGGGGCTGAGGTGCCCCCCCCCCCCCGCCGTGTCACTGTCCCACCTGAGGGTCTGGGCCTGAGGGCCGCGTGGGGGCCCATTGATTCTAATTACTACCAGCAACAACCAGGAAGGATTCTAAGAATTCTAATGCTCGTCAAATATTATTGTGATAAATCTGGGGGGGGTGGTCACGGGCGCCTGGGGGGCTCAGTGGGTTAAAGCCTCTGCCTTCGGCTCAGGTCATGATCTCAGGGTTGTGGGATCGAGCCCCGCATCGGGCTCTCTGCTCAGTGGGGAGCCTGCTTCCCCCTCTTCCTAGTGCTCTCTCTTTCTCTCTCACACACACAAATAAATAAATAATCTAAAAAAAAATAAAGTCTGTTCGCAGTGATACTTAACCTTGCATCGGATCCATTGCAAACTGCACGCGAGCTCTTTTCCCCTTCGCGCCCCAGACGTAGCACGTGACAGCCCAATCCGCGTCTGTGTTGGGAAGTTCATCCTGCGCCCGCTCCCTGGGCCCCTTCTTACTTGGGGAAAGTGATCTCCTTCTGGTAGGTCGCACCGATCAGAGGCTGAAGGGTCAGTATGAACAGTGTCGAGGACTGTTTGATTTCTAGAAAGGGTGGTGTCTCCTGATAAATGTGATTTGCCTTTAGAATATTTATACACAGAGGAAAAAAGCAGTAAAAGGTGTCTACAGAAGGGAGACGGATGGGGACATGTTCTCTCTGTGGAAGTGGTGGTATTATCGTCAGGTTCTCCTGGGGCCTCACTACCCTGCAGCAGGGGGCAGGGGGCAGCGGGCAGGGCCCCCAGCGCCGAGGCCGAGCCTTCCCGGTGGGGGCGAGAGACCTCGAACACCACGAAGCAAGAGAAATGCATGTCACATTCTAGAGACTGGGCGTATCTGACCTCATTCCACATATTTAGGGATACCCCAGCACTTCAAGACAGATTTTTATGTCGATCTCCTTTATTTCTGGAAAAAGGAGATGACAAGAGTCAGACCCTTTAGGGTTAGGGTTTCCCTAGAAAGTTCCCTGTTGTGCCGGGTGGATCTACAGGATCTGCTCATATTAAACTTATTCCGAGGCTGTACTTTTGTTCCCGTGTTTCTTAGCATGGAAATTTCAGCCGAAGCAAGCCCTGCGCTAGGTCTCTGCAGACTGAGCAGTAAGGGCACTTGCGCATCGCCTGTACCGCACACAGACACTGATGGGACTTGATTCTAAGATACACTTCAAATCACAACCAACAGGGGCTCGAAAAATGCTGAACACATACGAGTGGCGCCTTGACGAAATCGACAGGGTTTCCCTTCGATGGTACCGAAGACTGAACGTTGGAAAGGAAACCTTGTCCATTCCCCACACCCTCGCCCCGGCTCTGTGGGCGGAGCACTGTTTCATCTCTTCGCGTTTATGTCATGGGTGACAAGCGTCGGGATTCAGAACACTGGATGTCACAGGTGGCGAGGGACGCGGGGTGAGCCTTTGTGGGATGAACGAGTGAAGACTGATGCTCGTGAGTTCGTTTGTCTGTGACGTATTGTGAAGATCAAGAAGGCTGTCATTACACCCACAAGCGTCAGTGACTAGAGCAGGAATGAGGACACACCCAGCCCAACTCGGTGGGAAGGTGGGAGATGCCATAGACGGGCAGCCACATGGGGCTCAGCACCTGCCCCATGCCCCGCAGGATGTCGGCTCACCTCCACCCCCTCCCTCCGTCGTCAGCATCTCCCAGACTCGCACTGGCCGCCTTCCCCTGCAACCTGCACTGGGAGCACTGCAGACCACCGCGGACCGCCACAGGTGCGAGGGACGGGGAACACTGTGCTCCCTTTTGCTCCTCCGGCCCTTCCAACACTTTGAAACCAACGCACTCTGTTAGGTTCCCCTGCCTGAGTTTCTACAGTGGTTTCTACTTGGTGGGGATGCATTGGGGATTGTAGAGCCCGTGTGTGCTGTGCCCCTTGTGACTCCCGGAGGTGGCTTCCTGGTACCCTCAACACACAGGGCTGAGATGCTGCGCTATCCGCAAAGGCACGTTGGTCCTCACAGCAACCTTCCTTCTATTTACAGGTGCGGAGAGAGTTTAGAGGGTAAAGGGCTCACCGACACCTCGCAGTGACCCGGCTGTTTAGTTGGGCATCACACCCAGGTCTACCTGAGTTCCGGTTCCCAGCCTTGACACAAGGAGTCAGCCCAGTGCTGTAGGGGCCACAGGGGGCTGGCAGCTGAGCGCCGGGGTGGGCACAGTGAGCAAACAGCAAGGACTGTGCACGGAGCGACTTCAAGGAACCTCCTTCGAGGTGGGGTTTAGGAACCCTGACGTTTCTGTGCAACATTGATTTAAAACTCTTCATGAATAAAGATCACAACAGAAGTCAACAAACCAGGGTACCAACAATAGAGAAAATTAACAGAGACTTAAGGTGGTTCTTTTTTTTTTTTTTTAAGATTTTATTTATTTATTTGATACAGATTGAGATCACAAGTAGGCAGAGAGGCAGGCAGAGTGAGAGAGATGGGGAAGCAGGCTCCCCGCTGAGCAGAGAGCCCGATGCGGGGCTCGATCCCAGGACCCTGAGATCATGACCTGAGCTGAAGGCAGAGGCTTTAACCCACTGGGTCACCCAGGCGCCCCCAAGGTGGTTCTTTTTTAAAGACTAGTTAAATTGAGCAACCTGTAGCAAGACTCAAGAGAAAAAGAAATTAAAAAAAAAATCACAGATTGCTTAGATCGGGAGCAACAAAGGGGCTATAACTACAGATCCTACAGATTTTGAAATGGTGATTAGACAAGAGCACGACTGAAAGCAAGGGCCCAGCCTCCAGCCTCCTGTGGCAGCGTTGCTCAGAGCAGACACTGAGCAATGTTTTCTCTGCATTATTTCAGCAAATATCCTTTCTGAGATCCCTGTCTAGTTTGCCAAATGGTTAAAACAGCTGATATTCATGACCGAGGCGTGCATGTTTTTGACTTTGCAATGTGCGTCATCAGATTGGATGCAAAGAGGATTTTGCTTCTATTTCCTTAAGCAAAAGAACAGATACAATTCCTCAACATGCACAGTCACTAATATGTGGGAAAAGATATTTTATTTTTGCAAGGAGAGCCTGAATTGCATGGTCACATCAGTCAGTGAGAAGAGTTCTGCATCGGTGGGCATTCTCTACGTCCCCGTCCACAGTGTCCTGTGGTGTCCCCGGTGTCCCACAGTGTCCACAGTCCCATGGTGTCCAGGGTAGCCCACGATGTCCCACAGTGTTTCACAGTGTCTCAGTGTCCCGTCTGTCCCACGGTGTCCCATAATGTTCCATGAGGTTCCAGGGTGGCCCACAGTGTTCACGGTGTCTCACTGTATCCAATGCTGTGACAGTATCCCACAGTGTCCCCTGGGGCCCACTGTGGCCTCTGTGGCCCACAGGTTTGCTCTTCCCCTTGCCAGGCTATGGCCTGTGTCTGAGCCCCTCCCACATTCAGGGCTACAGACCAGCCCTGTTTTGGCCTTTCAGGGCACCAGTCAGGGTCCGGGGACTAGTCTTCATTTCCGCTACCTTCACCACCAGTTTGGACGACACTCCTTGGCCAACCTTGTAAAGAAAGGGGGGGACATTCTGTGTCCCTGGCTCCTCAGGTACCAGGGACAACAGGACTGGGCCAATGCCTACTCATTACCACCCATAGTACTGGGTTTGCAAGGGGGGACTCGTGGCCTCCCTGCATCCTGTCCTTTGTGCCGTTGGTGCTCAGGGCAGCGTCTCCGCACGTCCACATGGAGCAGCCTCGGGGCCAGTGCTGGACTTTACCTCTTTCTGAGTGGAGGGTCAGTACCCTTCCGTTTGAGATGATTGTACAAAAATCGCAGAAAGCCGCCTGCGTTTTACTAGTTCGACACACAGTGGAGGGGTGGAAATGGGGTCCCGTGGTTGCTGTGACAATAGTAGGAGAAACTCATCCCAGGGTGTCTCTGAGAAGACACTGGACGAAACTGACCACCTGGCAGATGCCAACGGAGAGAGGGGCGTGGGGTCCAGGTGTCCACTCATGATGGCACCTGCCACCGGCCGGGGCCCAGGCCCAGGAGGTCCTTGGGGGGCCTCTCTGGCCAGGGGCGGGTGGGGGTGCGGCTGCTCCGGTGGTCTGGGGGGGCCCCCCCGCAATGCTGGGGGCAGGGTTATAGACCCCAGGAGCCTGAGCTCCATGCCTGCCAGCCTGGGCTGCCCACTTCCCAAACACGCCTCGCTCTCCTGGCGACAGCAGCATCGAATGGTTGAAGGGGATGCGGGCTCCTCCACGACCTGGACGCGTGCTCAGGGCAGGCCCTGGGAGCGCCCAGGATGCAGCTCAGGTCCCCTCGTCCTAGTGGGAAGCACAGCGACTCGGGCGCCTGGCCGCCGTCGCTGCCGAGGCACTGGCGTGATCTCAGCCACGGGCTCTGCTCGCCATCCCCACCTGAGTGTCTCCAAGCCCCCGCACCCTCTCTGCAGACACCCGTCTGTGCTAAGAGCCCAGCACCTGCTAGAAGAACCCCGTCTCCCACCGTCAGTGGAACATTTGCCAGAGTTGTAGAAAGATGTGGTCAAAGTGCAATGAACGCGGCCCAGCATGAAGGGACCCCATGCCTGAAGAGTGGGGGAAGGTGAGCAGATTTGCAGGCGAGGCTGAGTGGACCGCGTCGGCAATGTTTCCCCGTGTAGTATTTTCATCACACTTTCCCGTGTTCTGGAATTGCCCCCACAGCTCGTCAGGGAGATCAGGGAGGGGCGGGGGCCCCGACGGGGAGAGCCGTGAGGTCCGTGGAGATCCGCGGGCTAAGAGCCCCGTGCTTTCTGGACAGGAATGCAGCTGTTTCCAGCTGGGCTGGGGACGAGGGCGGGGCCTGGACGGGGCCTGGTGCCCGGATTCCTGGAGCCCCCAAATGTGGCGCATACTTGTCAGTGGCTGAAGACTCTAACTTCGCCCTAAAGCGCAGGTATGGGTAAGCCTGGGTAGGCGAGGCAACGGGAGGGGCCCGTTTGCTCCGGAGGGAGGTGTTGGGACTCTTTTTTTCAAGGGGACAGGGGACGGCATGGAGCATTTGGACGGGTGGAGGGTGGGGGACAGCAGGTGGGGGAGATGTGAAAGGAAGGGACAGGGTTGGCTGGGACATGGGCCGTCATACTGTCCCTTTATCTGTGCCCGAGGGAAGGGATGGGAGAGGCCTGGGGAGCGGGAAGGGGGGAGGGGCCCGCTGGTGTGGGCTTCGTGAAGTCCCGGGGTTGCCCCCTTGGCCCACCCCCCCACCCCGCCCCTCTCCAGCCGAAGCTCCAGCGCCCCCCATCCCGAAGGTCCCACCAACCCTCCGGAGCTTAAAATACTTCTGATACTTCTCTGTGGGAAATGCCTTCAGCGCCTGTTTTTAAGGACTCCAACCCCAATTAATACATAATTATTCAAACATGTACTTGACACAGGTTGGACCCTGTTCCCGGGAGGCGTGTGGACAGAAGTGTCCCGTGCCCTGTGCTGGCCGTGTGGGTGTGGACGGGCTCGCGGGGTGTCCACAGTCGCTTCCTCGGGCTGGGCTCAGAGCCCGGACCGCCGGGAGACGCGCCAGTTCCTTTAGCTCCGATAGGACGGCTCCCTTGTCCCCATGGAACCGCAGAGCCTTCGGCCCATCCCGTTTCCAGAGTTTCCAGAACGGGACTAACCGACCCTGGTTGGTGCGCCGGTCTTGCCGGCTTGTGCAGCCGATCAAGAGACCTCGGCTTCCCGTGCGCGGTCCTGCGAACGCCCTCCCGGGCACGTCCCAGGGCCGGTGGGCCGGCGCCTGCCGCGGGAGGACGCGGCCAGATGTCTTTCAGGAGCTGGGAATGGGCTCCATTCCGAAGATCTGCTCTTCGATATCCCTGAACGGCCAGCGGGAGGTTTCTAGTGGGTCGGGCTGACATGGCTCGAGTCTGTTTACCAGGCATCCTGGAATCGCCCAGAAGCTGTTCCACATGATTTCGTAATCCCAGATACGTGACAGATGGAAATAGAAAATTCCGCCCTGTGGGACTCATGCCTGATCCGGCCTCACATAGGAAACTATTTTTCTGTTAAAGCTTTCTTTCTTTCTTTCTTTTTTTTTTTTTTTTAAGATTTTATTTATTTGAGAGAGAGGGAGAGAACAGAGAGAGGGAGAGATAACACAAGCAAGGGGAGAGGCAGGCAGAGGGAGAGGGAGACTCAGGCTCCCCACTGAGCAGGGAGCCCAACTCGGGGCTCGATCCAGGACCCCGGGATCATGAACTGAGCTGAAGGCTGACGCCCAACCAACTGAGCCGCCCAGGCGCCTCCTAGTTAAATTTTTCTTTTCCAGAAATTTTTTTTTTCATTATAAAATTCCACGTGCACAGTGTGACTGAAGATACCGATACACAAAGAAAAAAGTCCCTGTCCCCCGTGCCCCACGGCCCTCCTCGCTGAGTAGCCAAGCTGAATCCGGAGTGGGTTCCTCCAACCTTCCCCAGTCAGCACTGGGGTTACCAATATCCCTGCTGGTTGTGATACATGCTATGAATTCTGCAATTACAGAAAAAAGAAGACAAAAGAAAAAAAATTTTGAAGTGTATTTAAGAAAATATTTATCTGATGTTAGAAAAAGGCCTTGCACCCTCGTCCAGCAAAAGAGGTTGATTTTCTCAGTACCCACTGAGAAAGGGGCCCCAGGACACACCCGCTGGGGTCCCCAAGGATGAGGCAAACAGGCTGGTATCTGGATCCAAAGTAATGGGAGTGTTATCAGGGGCGAGTCGCCGCTCTGGGGCCCCGACTCCCAGCGAGGGACGAGCCCACACCTGCGCCCGTGGGCAGGAGCGAGCGTCACGCGGGCTGCGGGCACCTTCACTTCATCTCCCGCCATTCCTGGAAGGAGGGAAATGCAGGGCTAGTCCCTCATCAGAACCCAATTCTGGATTGTCCGGGAACAGTCTGGTTCATGGATTCTTTCCCCGTGTCACCTGTAATGTCACGTCAGGAGAAACGGAAGGTCGCCACACAGACGTGGCCGTGGGCGGGCGGGGTGGGCATCTCCCCTCCGCCGGCTGTAGGGACTGAAAGCCCCTTTCCGGATTCTTCCTTAGGGACCTCGTCCAGCTGCGTTAGAATAAGTAAGGAGCCCCTCTGCACACAGTAAACCCAAAGTGAAAAAGTGATCGCCTTCAATCAGAATTCTGTTTCTTGGTCAAATAATAAGTGCTTAAAATAACAAAAAGTACACCAAAAAATGAGCCTAGGGTAAGGGAGACACTTGTGCTCTCCAGCTTAAGGTCACCATTAAAACCAACACACGAAAAAAAAAAAAACCCAACACACGAGAGTCTGGTAAGTAAATAAGAAAACCTCTCACATGGCTTCCACAGCTCCCTCTGGGTTCTCAAGAAGTCTCTTCTATTAGTATATCAACTAATTTGATTGCACGTCATTTTTCATTTATATTTCCATTCTCAAAACACTTAAGGGGCACCTGGGGGGCTCAGTCAGTTACGTGTCTGCCTTCGGCTCAGGTCATGATCCCAGGGTCCTGGGATCCAGCCCCACATCGGGCTCCCTGCTCAGCGGGGAGCCTTCTTCTCCTTATCCCCTGATTGTTCTCTCTCCCTCTCTCCCAAATAAATAAATAAAATCTTTAAAAAACCACCTTAGCATCCTATAGAAGCTTACAAATACAAATCTTATAAATCATAATAAATAGAAGCACTGCATTCTCCTTTTTTTTTTTAAAGATTTTATTTATGTATTTGATAGAGAGAGAGAGAGAGACAGCGAGAGAGGGAACACAAGCAGGGGGAGAGGCAGAGGGAGAGGCAGGCTTCCTGCTGAGGAGGGAGTCTGATTCGGAGCTCGATCCCAGGACCCCCGAGATCATGACCCGAGCCAAAGGCAGAGGTGTAGTGACTGAGCCCCCCAGGGACCCCCCTCTCATGACATTTTAACAACCTCATGGCTATGTAAGAGTAAAATTTAGATTATTATTTAAAATTATTTAAAATTTAAATTAACATTTAAAAAGTAAAGGTCCCCTAGAAGCAAAGGAAGAGAAGGCTCCCCGTGATCACTGTAATCTTGGTCAAAAAGATTAATTTTCTCTTGTCTCCCCTTTTCTGGGTTTCTTTAAGCAGGCAAAGAAATGAGTCGAAACAGAAGTGCTTATGGCTGATGCACCTGGCACTAAATATCAGCTAGGATTCGAACATGAATGTGGTTCATCTAACATAAACTGATACTTATGTTACCGTTCGGACCCGCTCCTCTGACCTCCCACTGGGGGAAGGTTCGTCCTCCTGACCTCCCACTCGCGGAAGGGCTGAACGGACCATTACTGACTCCTCGTAATTAAGATTTGAAGCCCCCGTTTGGCCTTTTTCCCTCCTATAAACTCACTTATTCATACGGTTACTGGTCGCTAAAGCAAACTTTGGAGCGTTGGCTTCTCTGGTGGTTTTAAGGGCAGGTGATAATCGAGGGGCTCTTGTCGGGCTTCTGGCTCCGCCCCCGGGACCTGTCCTCAGCCCTCCCTTCAGCTCCTTGTCGTCTCACCAACTCCAGGCTTACAGCCACCAACAGCTGTCCCTGGGGGCGTCTGTGCCCAGGTCACTGTCACGCCTGAGAGCTCAGGTAGCACCCCCTTCCTGGAACCGGCCCTTCACCCGCAGCCCCCTTTCCCGCTCTCGCCCGACTTGGGCAATATTCCACCTGAGTTGCGGCTGTTTCGCCCCTAACGGGGGACGTGCATTCTGGTTTTGGCACGTGGAGAAATCTACAGGCAGGTGGGACGACGCGAGCAGAGATCTCAGGTGAATCGGACGACCCCGGGTCCCGGGGGTCACCCAGGTTTCCTCCCACTGGTTCGGACCGTCCCTCTAATCTGCGGGCATTCTACGTTGGGTGGGATCCCCAGCACCCTGAGACCGTGGCAATCCAGTTCATAATGGAACGTTTGCCCTGTTTGCTCTTCAGTTGCCCTTTATATTAATCTTTACCTAAGGTATTAGGTAGCCAAAGGAGATCGTCATCCGGTGATTTCCCAACACAGCAGCGAGGAAGCTGGTCACGCAAAAATCCACCCGTGGGGAGAGCCCGTAGCAACCAGGAAGGGGCGAACGGGTTGATGTCCTTTCGCCAACAAGAATGCAAGGGAGGGGCCCTGGACGCTGGGAAGGTCCAGGCGAGTTTTTAACCGTGCTCTTTCCGCATTCGATCCTGCTGGTCAGGATCACTGGAATGCCCACGCCCCGGCCCCTGCAGGCCTGATGGGCCGCTATGTGTGCGAGGAGATGACTTCCGCAGCCTGTGGAGCCGGGTGGCGCCCGTGTGTTTCCAGTTCTCGGAAGCAATGCATCAGTCGTCATCTGGGGGGGAGCTAGATGGGGAAACTCGGGCCCCTTATGAGGTTAAAGACAAATGACCTCCTAACCTTGGTTTTCACCACCCCTAAAAGCATTCAAGTAGAGAAACAGGGAGGGCAAAATCTATTTTTAGGGTTCTCTGGTTTCTGGAAATAGAAACCAACTCCCCTAAAAAGGAAAGTTCTGAGAAGGCCATGGGGTCCAAGGAGGATGGGGGGGGGAGGCTGAGCAGGCGGGTTGTGGGAAGGGTGGGCAGGCTGCAGGCACCGAAAGAGGGTCTGTCTGGGTCATGGGGAGAGGGCGATGGTGGTTTGACCTCAGTGTTGCTGAGAGAAGGGGGGAGCGATGCTGGTGGCCACTGCGGCTCAGGGCCATGGAGCCCCCATGCTGTGCTGGGCACCCTGTGTCTTGGGCCGTGCAGTGACCACAGTCATTCCCTTCCCCGGGACCGGCCATGGGCTGGCTCTGGTCGGAGACCTGGGACGCGTGTTCGGGGCGGCTCGTGCAGGGGGAAGAAGAAAATGCAGGTCGAGTGAGACGATCAGGTGCGGTGGGGACAGCAGGCTGCCGCGTTGGGTCAGGTAGCCGGGTAGACACCCTTGGGAAGGGGAGCAAAGAGTTTAGGAAGATGAGGGGCTGGCCACTCACGTCAGGGGGGCTAGCGGTCAGGCAAGTGGGGGACTGAGCCACAGGGCAGCTCGAGAGCATTGAGCCGCGGGTGCAGAGGAGGGGTGTGGGCGTGGGGGGTCACACAGGTCTGCAGGGCCCCCGTGAGCACGGCACCAGGCAGGCAGGCTTACGAAGTCACCCGCCTAAGTCTGCATAGCTCTTGTGCGGCAGAGCTGGTGGCTAAAGGCAGGAATTCTCTGTCTTCCACCCTCCCCAAGGAGGACCAGTGTTCGGCCAGGACCGCCGCACCGGGGGACCGTCCCCTAGCTCTGTCCATGGGCCACTGTCCCCGAGACTGAGATCTGACCCCCCGTGAACGCCGCACTAGCTTTCGGAGTGGAATGAGGATAATTCTCTGTATCACGAGGGCCCACGTCTGACTTCTGGGTGATAGTAGTCGGCATTTCCGTCTGCTTGGTCTCACTCACCAATGAAAACACCTGATCAAGGGCCAAAAAAAAAGGCCTATTTCTTAGGAGATAAGGTATTTGAATATGATACAACACAGATGGAAGGGAACAGGGGGATTCTGGGACGTTTCCCCAAATGTTTGGTGCGTAGTAAGAAACCATCGACTTCAAGGGATTGTTTCTCCTAAATATCAAAGTCGAACGACGAGCTCTCTGTGGAGCACTGGCCTTCCGGTACATGGGCCCTGAACTCGGGTTTCGGCAACCCTCCAGGTGGGGTAGGCACGTGCCGGGCAAAAGGAAGGAACTCCGGTTGCATTTCCCTGTTGCTGGGACAGGCCTCCCGCGGACTGGGCTCGCTCACAGCTGCCCCCCGCCCTCCCAGTCCAGGATTTGGATCCATGGAAGCACCGAAAGTCGGAAATGATGTAACTTGACTGAATACTAAGCGCAGAGGATGCCCCCCATTGCTATAGTGACTTAGCCTCATTAGGTGTTTATCAGCCTCCGTGTCGAGGGTAATGGTGTGTATCCCACCGCGTGTGGGACCCGCGGGGGTGCTCCTTCCCACGACAGAGCGAGGACCCCAAACCTCAGAGCTTTCTGGGGGAAGGCATCCAACTGGAAACAGAACAAGAAAAATGACGCAGCAAGGCCCGCCAGCAGTGGGCCCCCACCCCCACCCCCACCCCCACCCGGCGGCTCTGGAGTAGGACAAAGGCCGCCCAGCCGTGTCTCGGCAACAGTGAAGGAACATGGCTGGGGACGCCGGCACGGGGCACGGAGTGTGTGTCAGTCACCGGGGCAGCTGCCTTCTGTTGTGACAACGGCTGGAGACGTGGGGCCTCGGCGAGTCCCAGGCCTGACGTGCCCAGACCAGGGACCCCGCCCGCGGGGGCTGCGCCGGGGCACGGGGCTCGCGGCGGGGAGGTCACGGTGGGCTTGGGGGGCGAGCAGAGACGAGGACCACCGGGGCCGTGGAGGCGGCGGAAGGACCAGCCTCCCCTGGAGGCCCCGGGGGCTCCGGGGTTGGCCCAGGCCGCACGCCTGTCTGATCGTGGCTCTAGGGAATTAGCGGAGATTAAAATCGCCTAAAATTGCCTGACAGGCCTGTAAAGCCACAGTATGTGAAATACGACGGGGGAAAAACAAACATGACGTCGTTGGCTGGCTTTTGGAGTTTTTCTATTTATTTTGCAAGAATGAAGCTAGCAACGCAGTGGGTTGTGGTTCCCCTCCAATTTCCATGACACAGCCTCAGGAAGAAAGGAAATGTATTACATTCTTAAATACTCTCGCTGATAACGTACAGGTTGTTTTGGTCATGAAGATGGCTTTTATTTATTTATTTTTTAAAAAGATTTTATTTATTTATTTGACAGAGAAAGAGAGATCACAAGCAGGCAGAGAGGCAGGCAGAGAGAGAGGGGGAAGCAGGCTCCCTGCTGAGCAGACAGCCTGATGCGGGGCTCGATCCCAGGACCCTGAGATCATGACCTGAGCCGAAGGCAGAGGCTTTAACCCACTGAGCCACCCAGGTGCCCCATGAAGATGGCTTTTAAATGGCAGCACCTTTAAATGTTTTTTTTTCCTTCTCTGCAGAGTTACGAGCTCTTCTTTGTTGGGCCCCAGCTGCCTCTGGATAGTTAAAAACAAAACAAAGCCAAAACATGGCTCTGTGGTCAGTCAGGAAACCTTATTTCCTGCACCCCAGCTGCACGGACTGGTTAGTTAAACGTATCGTGTGCACACCAACTTAAAATCCATGTGAATTCCGTTTCTTTCCTCCTCGATGTTTAGGGGAGAGACCTTGCAGATACGGGTCCCAAGAGAGCATCCCATCTCCAGGGTGGAGGGCGGGAAGGCATTCTGGAGAAATGTTCGTTCCTGACGTCAATATCCGTGGGAGCTGTCTCCTGGTTTTCCTGAACCTGAACCTTCTCCCGGACGCCGGGGGACGGCACCCCACACTTGACAGAAGGGGACAGAGCCGAGCTGCCTCCGGCTGGTCCCGGGTACGGACGGGAGGCCCCCTTAGGAGCGTGCAGCCAGGGGTCCCAGGGCCATGGCTTCCTGGTTCCATGCACACGCGAGGTCGCTGGATCCAGAGCTGGGCAGAGAGCGGCCCCTGGAGAGCGCCAGGGCGGGACAAACGTCCGAGTAGGACACTCGGGGCAGGCCTCCCGCCTCTCCACTTGCCGGCCACCAGCCTGGAGTCCTGGGACCAGGTGACACGGTGGGGGGGGGGGGTGTGTGGAGACTGCAGGGGCCTCCTGCCGGCCTGTGCTTCCCTCATCTCACTGCGGTGGAGCCGGGGTCTGGCCAGTCGGTCCCATTGGGCTCCAAGGCCACAGGCTGGGCTGCGTGACCACGAGGGACCCACTCCGCAGTTAGAGGGACACCTGACAAGACCCTGCGGGGCCCTCCCGCTCTCCCGAGCTTCCCTCGGCGACTGTGCCGGCTCCTTCATCATAAAAGGCAGACGCGCTCTCCGGCGGGGTTGCGGCTTCCCAAGCCGTTGAGCTGAACGAGAGGAAATGTTGCTGTTTGTTTTCACACAGTCACAGCGGTTGCAACTGGTGTGTCTGCCAGACGCCGACCGCACCGCGCCTGGAGGGCCTGCCCGCCCCGAGAAGCCTCAGTGAGAAGTGTCCGGAGGTTAGCGGGAGTCCCGTGAGAACGAGGGGGGCGTGAAAGTCGGGGGAGAAGAGAGAAGAACACCCATGCGAAGCGACCACTGTCTTTTGCGTTCTAGAATTGGCCCCGTGGGAAGCCGTGGCCCCCGTGACTGGAGTGTCACCAACTGTGGACTTGGGCCAGTTTTGTCATCTGTGGGAAGGCTAGAGACCCCGAGCCCCTCTCCGTTCTAGCCCTCTTACCGCTTCTTCCCCGATGCTGGGCCCCCCGCCCTCTGGGGACTGTGGGCGCTCCTGGGGGCCTGGAACCCCCACCCTCCAGCCACAGATGGCCCCTTCCTGTGGCCTGAAATGTCTGTGTGTAACACGTGCAGACCCTCGGCACCTGGGGGGCCACCGGTCACCTGCAGCCTGGCCTAGGGGTGGGCGCTACCAAGTGCGGAGCAAGGCCCCCCGAGACCGCAGGCGTCCAACTCCGGGGAGGGAACACTCCAAGAACATGGCTGCACACCCTCTCATGGTGCTTGGTCCCCCACCCAAGACGAGGGGCTCGGCCAGGTGTGACCGAGTTCCACCACGGAGCTGAGTCTGACCGTGAGTGTGGGGAGGGGGCCTCCGAGCTCCCCAGGGAGGTGCCCGGCCCGGCCCCAGCCTGAAAACCCGGGGGTGAGGCTCAGTGGCTCCCGGGCCCCAGGGGGCCCGAAGAGCAGGTGCTGCAGAGCTGGGGGAGGGAGCAGAACGCTTCCTGACCGCTGTGGGCCGGGGACAGGGCTGGCGGGAGCTCTGGACTCCGCAGGCAGCGCCCGGGCCGGATCCCATGCCCCGTGTGCGCGGCCAGCCACCAGAAAGCAGGGGCGGGCAGGGAGGCAGAGGTCCGAATAGAATCGGCCACCACGGCCCAGGAGGCACCACAAGACCGGGCGGGGAGGTCGCCAAGCCCCCTCAGAGGCCCCAGGCAGGGGTCAGCCCTGTGCGAGGGCCGGAGGCCTCAGACTGCAGCTGGGGTCGAGGGGGAGCGCGGTTTCTCTGGTGAGTGGAGAATGGCGGCTGAGGGGTCGGCCGGCCCCCCAGCCTGTGCTCCTGCCCCTCTAGACCCCGTCGGGGAGGCCGTGGGGAGAAGGCCCGTCTCTGGACGGAGACAGAGGCAAGACGAAGTGGGCTTTCCAGTCCAGGGAGCGGAGGGGCGCAGTCCCGAGCCTACGGGCACAGCTGGCCCGGCTGGGGTCCCCTCCTGCTCAGCACTTTGCTGCTGGCGGCCACCGCCCGGTGAGCTACCGAGCGTTCCAGGGGAAGGAAGCTTCTGGGGCCTTGCTCCACGCGCTCCAACAGCGCAGGGGCCCTTTGGCTGCCCCAGGTCCTGCCCGAGCTGACCTTCGTCTGTTTCCCCGAGCCCCGGCCCTTCCCGCCTGCCGGCGCCCTCGGCGCTCCTCGTCCCAGCGAGCTCTCGGCCTCCTCGCCTCTGTCCCGCCTCGGCTCGCGGTATTCCCGCCGTAGCTGCTCCTCCCCTTCTGCTCGGCCAGCCGGCCAGCGGCGTCCTCCCCGTCTCCTGGCCTCCACCCTCCTGCCCTCTGAGCACCTGCTGCAGGGACACCAGGAAACCCTCTGCCACTCCCTTCTCCGTGCGCCACCCGGGTTAAACCTACTTCAGGCCATCCTTGGGCCTTCACCCACTCCTGCGTCCTAAGACCCTTGCAACGGAAGCAATGCCTTCCCACCGTGTGACAGACACGCACCGACGTCCCCGTACTCCAGATGC
>CM052802.1:2194489-2209917 GCA_028533885.1 Nasua narica
CTCGCCTCCAGGCCGAGCGGGGTCTGATCCCGAGCATACTACCCGCCGCAATTAGGCAACCGCACGTACGATGCCCAACCCTCGCTCTAAACTAAGGACAACGAGAAGTTGTTTCCAAATCTGCATAATGGCAAGTCCTTCTGTCCGTTGCAGCTAAATATTGGCCCGAAGTCTGGTTTTCAATCACTTTGTGGAGAACGTACTAAGTAAGACATTTCTTTGTGGCCCAGTGGATTCAGCCAAACTGCAAAGTTTTGGGGAGATATGTTACAAAATAGACACAATTATCTAGGAAGGATTATTGGAGTACATTCGAGGACAAAAGAGGCAGACAGACTACAAAGCTCCAAGAACTTTGGAGAAAAGACATACTGATGATAAGCATGAATGTAACTTTGCTTTTTAAACAAAGCCACTTTCCTGAGAATGATGAGGTTGCATCTGACCACCAAGCAGCCAGCTGGTCTCCGGTGGAGGCCCGGCCAGTGCAGTGCTGACCACACATCCCTCGTGGGGAGGAAAGCTCTGCACAGAAAAGCATGGAAACGTGCAGTCCTGTTTCCTATGTATCTACTGGCCAGCGACCAAATCTTCCTACTCATATAAAAGAACATTGTATTGATCTGATATGAAACTATTTCTTAAATTTATTTTTAAAAAAGATTTATTTATTTATTTTAAAGAGAGAGCCTGAGGGAGGGGCAGAGGAAGAGAATCTTCAAGCAGACTCCCTGCTGAGCGTCAAGCCTTAGATGGGGCTGGATCCCATCTCCCGTGAGGTCACGACCTCCGCAGAAACCGAGTCCAAGGCTCAACCCACTGAGCCATGGCGGCACCCCCTAAATTTATAAAACAATTAGAGAGGCTAGCTTGGCATTACCTGAATTATCAAACTTATTTTAAATAAGGACCAAATTATATGCAGAGATGCCATACAGCTTAAGTTCTCTTTCCATTATTTTTCATTCTTTACATCATATTTCTATCAAAAATTTTAATTTTCATGGCTATTATTTTTTTAAATTCAACTCACCTGGAAAAATATAAGAAAGAAGAAAGCACATTTAATGAGTGGTGAATCTGTGGGAGGAACTTTGTATAATTTGTTTCATTAAATTCTTCAGCAACCCTATAGGTCAGAACTACTGCTCCCATCCTGAAAGATAAGAAAGCTGACACATGTACCTCAGTCCTGCCAGAATGACTAAAATCAACAACACGGGAAACCACAGGTGTTGGCGAGGAGGCGGAGAAAGGGGAGCCCTCGTGCACTATTGGTGGGAATGCAAGCTGGTGCAGCCGCTTTAGAAAACAGTACAGAGGGGGCCCCTGGGTGGCTCAGTCATTGGACATCTGTCTTTGACTCAGGTCATGATCCTCTGACCCTAGGATCCTAGGATCAAGCCCTGAATCGGGCTCCCTGCATAGCGAGGAGCCGGCTTCTCCTATCCCTAGCCTGCCGCTCCCCCTGCTTGTGCTCTCTCTCTCTCTGTGTCAAATAAATAGGTAAAATCTAAAAAAGAAGAAGAAGAAGACGACAATGACAACAGTATGGAGGTTCCTTTAAAAGTTAAAAATAGGGGCGCCTGGGTGGCTCAGCGGGTTAAAGCCTCTGCCTTCGGCTCGGGTCATGATCTCAGGGTCCTGGGATCGAGCCCCACATCGGGCTCTCTGCTCAGCAGGGATCCTGCTTCCTCCTCTCTTTCTGCCTGCCTCTCTGCCTGCTTGTGATCTCTCTCTGTCAAATAAATAAATAAAATCTACCAAAATAAATAAATAAGTAAATAATAAAAGTTAAAAATAGAACTGCCCTACAGCCCAGCAATTACACTCCTGATTCAAAGGAATACACGGACCCCAATGTTTATAGCAGCATTATCTACAATAGCTAAATTATGGAAACAGTCCAAGTGTCCATCAACTGATGAACAGATAAAGATGTGGTGTGTGTGTATATTATATATATTATATATATAATGGAATATTACTCAGCCGTAAAAAAGAATGAAAGCTTTCCATTACAAGAACCATGTACCATGTACCATGGATAGAGAGTATTATGCTAAGCAAAAAAAGTCAGAAAAGACAATTACCATATGATTTCACCCATATGTGGAATTTAAGAGACAAAACAAATGAGCAAAGGGAAAAACAAAAAGAGAGAGAGACCAACCAAGGAACAACTCTTAACGACAGAGATCACAGTGATGGTTACAGAGTGGGGTTGGGGAGGGATGGGGGAAATAATGGATGGGGATTAAGGAGAGCATTTGTTGTGATGAGCACTGGGGCCATATGGAAGTGTTGAATCACTATATTGTACACCTGATGCTAGCATAACATTGTACGTTAACTGGGATTAAAATAAAAACTTAAAAAAAAATGAAAGCTGATATATGGTAAACATAAGGAACTTAAGCAAGGTCACCAACAGACAACAGGAAAAACCAGGATCAAAGCCCAGGTCTGGGTGACTCAGAAAAACTCAGTAATATTGCCTGTTACAGTTTAAAACTTTTTCCAATAAAGATAAAAAAGTAAAGGCTTTGAAGCATAATTGAGACCATATCCTATATGTGGGTAGTAAATAAGCTTTAAAAGTCTATTTTTCCTACCTCTCTATGCGCATACCGATTGGGTAGAATCTGTATTTGACTATTCCCGATGGGGGAGGCTGCCTAGTGCGCTGATCCCCTCTCTTGGGCAGTTCTACCCAAGGTCGACCCAAGGTTATCATTCCTCCTAACGACTTCATCACCTGTGAGATGCCCCCACACACGTTATCACTGGTCGTTCTCATAACCCAGTACGATAGGTGAGGACTTCATACATTCATTCATTCCTTCATTCGTTCCTCCCACATGTTAATTGCGTTCCTCCTAACTATGGGCTAACCCCCTGACACAGACAAAGGTCTCCTTCTGGCCTGAAAACACTCAGTTTTACACACAAAGTGACTAAGAAAACAAGATGAGTGCAAACAGTCTCCAAATTGAGCATACAGAACCCAATCGGAACTAATATCCCCAAAGGAAAATAGAATATTTTAAAGGTAGAAGTCACCAGCTGTGAGATATGGTCATACCACTTATTTTTTCTTCCTTGGGCATATCCTTTATTCCTTCCTTTGTAAAATCCTGTGATTAGCCTGATACAGGGTCTCTTGACGAAAGTATAGTCGGTAGAGTTTAATCATCTCTCTCTGGTCATGAGCATGTTTTTCATGGCAGAGGAAGAAGAGATTTCCTGAAATGGCACTTCTGACCAAATTTTTTTTTCTTTTTTTTTTTTTTTTTTTTTTTACAAAAGGAAGAGAACTCCGCAATTGTCTGTGAGCGTCAAGCATTATCACAAACAGGCTGGTACCGAGCCGAGGGTCCTCCTGGCGATGCGGAGCTCGAGAACACAGGGGCTCTTTCCAGCGCGGGCTGTGGGCACCCTGGGCCCAGCTCCGTGAGCACGGGTGAGAGCCCCACGCCGTGGAAGGGAGTCTTCCAGTTCTTGCGGTGGACCCTTCCCCTGGAGGGAACCCGTGGCCACGGCCTCAGGATCCCCACTTGGAACCCAATAATCAGCGTGACACATGGCGGGAAGGGGGCCCGTCTGAAGGCTCCTGTGTTCCCCCAGAACTGTGAACCCAGAGGCGGGCGACCCGACGGAAGGCGCGCAGGAGCGAGACCGAGGCAGAACACTGCGTGGGGAACGCGGGGCACGAAGCGAGGCCAACTGACCGGATGAGACGGGCGTTAACGGAGCCCTCAGCCAGCGGTGAGGAGCCCGGGGCTCCCTGGCCGGAGTTCCAGGGCCGGGGCTGAGCCCGCCAGGATGCACCCGCGCCGCTCGTGGGCCAGCCCTAGGCGGATGCTGGAGCTGAAGGAGCGGCCCTATGTCCCTACGAACCCGCAGCCTCCTCGAGGACCGCGCGGTGTGGACGGAATCCCTGGAGAAGAAGGGGCACTCCCCGCGCATCCACCAGGGAAGGCGTGCGGAGGCCAGAAAGCGCAAACTGGGCGGAGGGAGAAGGCTGAATGGAGGCGAAGCCGAGGGTGGGCACAGAGGCCGAGGGGGGCAGGAGAGCTAATGCGCAGGAGCCCGGGGGGCGATCGGAGGGC
The DNA here is from genome assembly GCA_028533885.1 of Nasua narica. Taxonomy (NCBI): domain Eukaryota; kingdom Metazoa; phylum Chordata; class Mammalia; order Carnivora; family Procyonidae; genus Nasua; species Nasua narica. The sequence goes on from CM052802.1 coordinate 2,198,602, forward strand.
CCACGGCTCCCGGCAGTGGACACCCAGATTCCAGAAGGCCGCGACCACCGGGCTGCCCAGACCTGCGGTTACACAGCCTGCATCTACCCTGTGCTCCCAGGTCGGGAACTGTGCGGAATGAGATCAAGTGGAAAGTGTCGCCAAGGAAAATAACATTTCTTAGGAAATCTTCTACTCTTTTCTTTAAGTGTTTACTGATTGCCGGGCATTTTTTTACACGCTGGGGATATGCAGAAAACACAACACAGAGTGAGCTGCTCTGGAGAAGAGGAGAGAGAGAAACACTAGAGAGGAGACTAAATTACGTGTTATATTAGATGGTGACAAGGGCTAAGAGAGAAAACCAAAGCTGGGAATTAAACACAGGGCAGGGCAAGGAGGCAGTGCAGAAAGGCCAGATAGGTTCCTCAGGAATAAGGAGGGAAGTGAGGGGGGTTAGCAGTGGGGATCTCCGCGGGAAGGGCATTCCTGAAAAAGGGAACTGCGTGTACGAAGGTCCTGGGGTGGGAGGCTTCGGGGCACAGGACACCAGGGTGTCCAGGGCAAAAAGAGCGAGGGGCAGACAGCTAACGGGGAGAAAGCTGGAGGCCCGGAAACAGGCGGCTGAGACCCCAGACAGAGTCCCCGGAATGTCACCAGATCCTCAGGGAGAGGACCCGGCTTTCCGTGGCAGCCCAGCGCCACCCGCATTTTGACCTCACTCCTGAGAAGTCCACTCACAAATTCTGGCCCCTTCCACGCATCAGGAAGGGATGTAACAAGTCCCAAACGTTACAAAGTCCTCGTTAGTCCTCCTGACGCATGAGGAAGCCTCTTCTAGAAAATCAGTAAAACCAGGAGCCCGCGCTGGGCCAACAGTGAGGCCCCAGAGTCTGGGAAGCGGCCCCCTGCCCGCTGGGCGCACTCCAGCCCGCCTTAGGGAGGCGGGTTTCTCTTGAGAACAGTCCCTGAGACAAAGCGTTTCCTCAGATGCAAGTGTCATGTGCAGTGGGGTGCCGGGACACCCGTCGGGGTCCTGTGCCCGGGCAGCCCTGAGGTGACGAGGGGAACCCTGGCTGTGAGCACTGGTGTCCTAAGTGGGCTCCGCGGTCTGGGGTGGGCCATGAAGAGGGCCGGGAAAGGTGGCCTCTGTCCCCGCTGTCACCGTCGAGAGCACAGACGGCCAGGGCCCAGAGGTGCCCTTACGCTCCCTAAAACCTGCCCCGCGGCTTTCACCGAGAAAAGGAGTCCGGTTAACAAACACGAGAAGGCTTCTTAGTGGACCCACCACAAGTGCATTTGGCAAAATGGCATCACCTTGAAGCCTGAGGTGAAGTAAATTGCAGTATTTACAAGCCAAGGCAAATGTTCAAAGGGAGGGCTCAGACACAAAGAACAGATGGCGGGGGAGGAAGCGAGAGCGGCTTTGCCAACACCCACAAAATGCAGATTTTTTAAGTGCCTTGAAGGCTGTTTATGGTCTGAGCACCCGGGAACCAGCCCCTCGGCTCCCGGCTCTGGGACTCTCTCTGCCGGCGTCCACACTGCGTCCTGGACGGGACCGTGTGCAGACCCTTCCTCGGGCGAGCTCCTTTCTCATGAAACATCCCGTCGATCTGCTAAACACCAGTCCCAATCTCTCCGCTCTGTTTTACAACATGAAAGGGGAGGGAACTGTTTGTGGCTGATGCGCAGAATGAAAAAAAACGCAGAAAAAGGGCCACCCCTGTCACACTGTTTGCTTCCAGGGGTTATCCAGACCCTTAGGGGTCGTGGACCCACGATCACGTCTTTAAAGGTCCCATTATAGGTGCTCCAGATAGAGTACTGTATCTTTTCACCTTTTAGGAGCATCTTTGCAAACATAACCCCCTGCCTCCCTGCCCAGTGCAGATGGTTGGGGGGGGTGCGGGGGGGGGGTGACACGCACAGGTGGGAGTGCACCTTAGTAAAGTGAAGGGACAGGGAAACACTGAAGTGCTTGAAGTCAATTAGGGAGAAAATACGGGGACAACGTGTATTTTCACTGACATTTTCTCATTAGCTGTTATTTCTCATCCCTCTAGATACTATCTTATACTGGAATCATTATTTTATTTATTTATTTACTTACTTACTTATTTATTGAGAAAGAATGCTTGTGGGTGGGGGGTGGGGGGTGGGAAGGGACAGAGGGAGAGAGAGAATCCCAAGCAGGCTCCACGCGCAGTATGGAGCCTGATACGGGCCACGGTCTCACGACCCTGAGATCATGACCTGAACCAAAATCAAGAGTCTGATGCTCAGCCGACTGAGCCACCCAGGAACTCCAATACTGGAATTATTTTTAAGGAAAAAAAAATCAAAGTGCACCTACGTTATCACAATGAAGAATCGCTCTACCACTACGTCTAAAAACCCCAATCAAGTTGCAGTACAGTAAAGGCTAAAAAAATATTACCAAAATATGAGTCACCTGAGGCGTTGGTTCACGTCTTTCTCACAAAATCTCTTTTGGTGCATTCTCAAATAAGTGGTTTCAACAGATGAATATGTGGCTGGGGGATGGATGGAGGATGATACTTGATTAAGTTTAGAAGTAAGCACTAATCTGTAGAGACAGACTCCCTCGTGTACAGAACAATACGCTCGCGGGAAGGACAGGGATAATACCCTCCCAGTTTCATCTTCACAGAGAAGAGACTTTCACGTACACAATCTCAGCACACGTGTGTGCGTGCGCACACACACACACACACACACACACGCACGCACGCACACACAGATTCTACAGTTGATGTCTGCAGAAGGAATAACATTTTCCACCATACTGAGTCCTGGTTTAATTATCAAGTTGATAAATAACCTTCAGATTTCAAGGCCACACCGAAGAGTCGCTTACCCTGGGAAGGGGTCGCTGAGATTCCTCCCGGGTTTGAGGTGGATGGGCAGTTGATTCCAGGGTAGAGCCCCAGGTATGTAAAGAACATCCAGTGTTCAACTCCAGGGAGCAGTACACTCCAATAACGAGATGCCTCATTGTACAAAAGCATTTCGCAAAAATAAAACACCTCTTATTTGGAGGCGTTATTATATATTTCAATATTTCTGGAATGGAAAACATACTTTTACATATATATTTGGTAATTCAAATAACTTTCCCCACTCAGATAAATAAAGTCCTTCTGTCTGTCTAGATCCTCAACATATAACAATGCCTGCACATAAGGTGACCAAAATGTATATGATTTTGTATTGTTTTTAGAGGAAAATTATTTTTGGTTCCTGGAAAATTTGGAAGACATTTGGAAAGGACATTTGGAAAATGTCCTTTTATGTCAATATTAGTGATTGACAAGATTTGTAAAACATAGCACTAAGGATCCAAAATCTGTGTTACTTATTGCTTCTCAAGACATCTAAATATGATTTCAGCACAGCATTCTAGTCAAGAGTGGACAGACAGGTTGTTAAGAAAAATAACTTATAATTAGAAAATTTGAACTCGTATTTTTTGCAATTTCAGATTCATTAAAAGTGTGTAAAGTCACGTTAGTCTATAGTTGATGTAACAGTAATTTTATCTTTTCATTTTTGAAATTTGAAAGGTTTTATTATTCCCCATAAATCAATAACATATCGCTTCCATTTAGGTTTAAGTAACGTAACATTTCAACATTGAGCGTCTACTAAAACAGAATGTGTGATACGTGGGCGGGCTGATAGTTTGCTGCTAGATATGAAGGGTCCGGCTCTGGGAGAGGGGAAGAATGGCCGGGTAACGGTCTTCTGAAAGAACATCCCACGTTCCTGATGTGTCCTTGACGTTTAGACACATGAATCCCTCCTCGCTATGACCCTGGATGCAATGTTACCATGATAGATTTTTTCTTCCATCTTACTGCAAACATGAGCAGACATCTCTCTGATAGCATGACAATTAAGGGACCCCTCCCTCCAGACTTGAGGCCCCTGTTGTTGAACAAAGCGCCAGAGACTAAGCTTCTAGAATTAGGACTCAGCATTGTCGTCTACGCTACTCTGCGAATAGACTAAGCTCATGTTGTCAGGGGTTAATCCACCACTTCCCCCCCAAACAAAGGCAATTAAAGGAAAAAATTCAGCACTGGACATCCATCAAAGCTGAAAGTATTTTATTGCCATATTATCTCAATATATTTTTAATTTAAAACCGGAGTGTCTTTGTTTACCAACCAGAAGACTCACTTGATAGGAATTCACAGGTTAGCAAGATACCAGGGAAGACGACAGGTTGAGGACTAGTTCGTGGGGCGCCTGGGGGGCTCAGTGGGTTGAGCCTCTGCCTTCAGCTCAGGTCATGATCTCAGGGTCCTGGGATCGAGCCCCGCATCGGGTTCTCTGCTCAGTGGGGAGCCTGCTTCCTCCTTTCTCTCTCTGCCTGCCTCTCTGCCTACTTGTGATCTCTCTCTCTCACTCTCTCTCTGTCAAATAAATAAATAAAATCTTAAAAAGAAAGAAAGAAAGAAAGAAAGAAAGGACTAGTTCGTTAGGAGTGGAGGAACTTCTCTGGTAAATCCTGGGACTCACTCCCCCAGTACCGTCCGCCCGCGAGCACGGGCCTGCCACGGTGTGTCCCTTGTTGGGAGCGGCAGGCCTCACGGGGGAGCCCATGCAGTCTTCTTCAGACAGCATGTTTGCTCCAAGCACAAAACCTCAAGTCGGATCCAGGGCAGTATTTTCCGTCTCACGTACTCCGTGACCGACCGGCCTGTGACGCTGTCTTACGCGCCTCCCTCCCGGCACACTTCTGAACACAATCAGGCACTTATATGAAACACGCATGGCTTTACCTGAATGTACTTATGTATCTGTTTCTCTTCTACTCACTCAACAAACGTTTGTTGAGCTCTTCCTACCCGCGGGCACTGCTCTGGGCCTCGAGGACAATCGGGAACCAAAGAATAGACGCGCCTGCCCACGAGGAACTCAGTCTAGCGAAGGGAGGCGGACAGACAGACAAACACGTAAACAAATGGCTCTTCGAGCCTTTCGGGGGCGTTCACAGGAGCGGGCTGTGTCTCTGGGAGCGAGTCTCTGAAGGCAGCCCAGCTCCTCCGTCTTTGTTCAGCCCTGTGGCTGCTCCCGGGAGGACGCAGGATGGCTGTCCCCTCCCCTTGTGCCGGGGCAGCCCTGTGACTTGCTCAGACTCACAGAATGTGACAGAGTGAAATTTGGGGCTTCCAACCCAGGTCTTAAGAGGACGACCTGTTTCTGCTCCCTTTTTCTTAGAAGACAGTTACCATTCAGTAAACACAGAGGCCCTACCAGAGAGAGAGAGACAGAGAGAGCAACAGAGACAGAGACAGAGATGGAGGTAAAGAGAGACAGAGAGCAAGAGGGAGAGAGAGAGACGGGGGGTGGGGGGGGAAGAGGCCTGCAGCCATCTTGGATGGACGGAGTCGGCCCGGCTCACAGATGAACGCGACCACACGGTTGAGCCTTGGGGAGACCAACGAAGAACCCCGCAGCTGAGCCCCAACCGATCCTTACAAATAATAATGCTGTTCGAAGCTGATAAACTTCAGGGCACTTGCTGCACAGCAAGAGACGACTGAAACCCCATGCGGACTAGTCCGGCCCTTGTGTTAACACTAGACTCGCGGGCGTGTGCGAAGTCAGGGGTGATGACGTGGACAAGAGGTGACCCGGCTTGGGCGTGAGGAGTCACACATCGGTCGTGTGGTTAGAAGTCCCCGGACTCTGGAGTGTGTCTCCATGTACACAGAGCTCTGATACAGGCAGAACTTACCCGCGGCTTCCTCTGGACACGTCCGGAAGAAAGGGCCCACGCAACTGTGGACATCGTGCGGGAGCTGGGACAAAAGAAACAAGTCAAGGACAAAGTCGACTTCACACCCGGCTGCTCGTTCTTCCCCAAAGCAGCGGCACAGATCATCGTCCAAATTCTCCGGCAGCAGGTGCACAGTGAGAGGACGAGGCTGGAGTCCGGGAGACTGACCCGAGAGAGGTTCCCACACCCAGATGTGTGCCAGCCCTGGGACTGAGCAGAGCTGGCGGGAGTCACCTGTCCCCCAAGGACGCACGGGGAATCAGGAATTCCTTACAGCTCCGCGAACAGGTGCGGAGACCACGAGGCCGCCGCAAGGACAGCTCAGGGCCAAAGACTCTGCCGGAGTCCTCAGGCAGTTCTAGGAGGTGAGCGCCGACGGTGGTCTCCTTCCAAAAGCCGAGCACTAGTCAGGGACTCCTCATTCCCAAGAAGCAAGTTCTATTTATTTGCTCACAAAGGGGACACGGCGCCCAATGGGAGAGCAGCCATCGGGGAGAATTCGTGAGGGCAGCATCACAGGGACTCCAAGTTCATGTTCATGTCTCCCTGGACGTTCCCCCAGGGAGAACGGCCTTTGCCCACCCAGGCAGCAGGGTCACTGACGCCCGTGCAGGCAGCGGAGGCCAGACGCCTCCCAGCAGCTCCAGACCTCTTCCTGGAGGCTCCCGACCGAGCTCTGGGCCCAGAACCGCGAGGCTCACTCCCGGGGACACTACTGGTGCTCCGCCTGCCTCACCGGGGAATCAGCTCCATGACTCCTTCGGTTTTCCCTAGGAGTCCTTCACTCAGTCAGTGACTCTTCTACCTGGCAGCTGCTTCATGCCCGCGGACACGTTGCTTCCCAGACGGTCTTTATGCAGAGTCAGAAAACGGAGGTTCAACTCTGGCGCTTTGAAAAACGCCGTCTGTCAACTCTCTGGCCTGCACGGCCATCCCAGGGCCACTGAGCTGCCCCGGGGCCTCCACAGCCTCCCCTTTAGGAAATCTCTCTCTAACATTGTCTACAAGAGGCCACAGACGCTCCTCATCGCCCATGTTTGGCTCCCCTCCCCTGCCCTTCCTTCCCCTCTACCTGATGCCCCTGCTCACCTGCAGGGACGCGGGTCTGGAGCCCGACGGGCACCAGCTCTAAATCTCGTGCTCTGAGGGCGAAGAGATGGCCCCACGGGTCACAGCTACCTGTGCAGCCCAACAAACGTCTGAAGACGACCGCGTGCCCTGAAAGCTCTCTGGGGTTCCTCCGGGGCACAGGTGCTCTGCACGCCCCCGCCCTTCTTGCTCACAAGGGATGGAGGACGGAGCAGAAGGCCTACTAAGCACGCCCGACGGGTGCAATTCGTCTGATGCTGACGCATTGGGCGACTCCGGGAACCAGCGCTGGTCACTGCCCTGCGTTCGGGGGGCCTGGGACCCGAATCCTAGGAAGTGCCAACCAGCGGATTCACTCAAACGCCTGTTCACACCACAAGGATAAGTCTCCTCCCTGTCTTCCCTATGCTGGGCCACGAGGAGATGTGCCTTAGTGGGCTCAGCCCTGGATCCCAGCGGCTTAGATTCAGGGCTAACAAAGTCCTACTTAGCCCTAGCGCAGAGTAGAACTGCTTAATCACAAGTGAGTTTCTCATAAATGTGTGCCACTGGTCACCAGGTGCCCAGCCAGGGCAAACCCATGCCCGCCAGGAGGAAAGCGCTCAGAGCCCGGGCTGCAGATGGCTTGTCAGGGAGTAGATGTGCTGCCTCGGGCACAGGCGGGGTCCCCCTCCCTAGCCCCACCCTCCGGTCTCCTGCGCACCGCACCGTGGAGAAGACTCACCTCCAGACGCAAGCCCTGGGGTCGTTACTTAGAGTGGGGCAGTGCCCCCTCTAGCGGACCCAAGAGCCGAGCAATTGAATCAGGACACAAAACCCCAAGTGGGGGCTACTGCCAAGGGCCCTGGTTCTCACACTCCAGCTGCATCAGAATCCCAGGGGGCTTGTTAAAAACAGACTGCTGGGCCTCACCCCAGAGTTTCGCGGGGAATTTGCATTCCTAAGAAGTTCCTAGTAGGTGCTGGGCTGGTCGGGCCACTCTCACTGACACAGTGTGTGGTAAGGGATTGGGTGTGTGATGTCTGATAATGGGGCAGAACCTGTCCCCACACACGCCCGAAATGCCCAGGTTTGCTACCATCCCCACGCTCATGCATTAGACTGTCCCCTTGTCAAGCGAGGGCCGCACCCTGATCCCGGGTGCTGCGTTCAGAAGCCCAGGGGCTTGAGAGAGAGATTTGCAGCAAAGCCACTGACGGTCTCGTCCTAGATCTCAGAGTGGCCTCCAAGCAGCGGAAAGCCAGCTGCTTCATCTCTGAAAGGCAAGGTCTGTGCGCGCAATTATTTGGTAATATACAAAAGTCCAACGGTGATAATAAAATAGAGTGTTTGGCGATCAATGGAAAGTGAACTCCCAACATAATTCGACCAGCAGCCCGACATTTGACTTCGAAGGGGCAGCTCCCACCGCAAGACATTCGTGTTCCGTGGCCCCACCAACCCCCGAGACTACTCTGCTCAAAGCTCTATTGTCTGAGTTTCCAGCAGGCGGCTAATGTCAGCTCAGACTGGACCTATGGCCACACAAGCCTGAGCTGCCCCCAAACCACGTGACCTGGTTTCAGTATTTCCAAGGCATTCTTTCCAGGATTTTTGAGGTTCAAGTAAATAAGGCCGGGTGCTTAAATTTCACCCAATCCCTCACACTGGCGACCGTGGTCACGTGCCCTCTTGGATCACATCGCCGATAAAAACCACAACCTGGTGCCACATGGTTTTAGAAAGAAAACGTGAGACTACGTAGGCAAAACTATAAATCCTGACACACTGGAATCCACAGATACGTTCCACCCTTTTCTCCCACTGTTCTTTAATTTTCTCCATCGTCATTCCCCTAGTCTACACTTATTTGTCTTCTCTGTTGACAAATTGTTAGAGCAATCACCTTAAATTCATTTTGGATGTAATTTCAAGTGGCACTTCTCCTTCTCCTGTTAAAAACGGTCTTGCTTCATTTCAGTTTTATTTTTTTCTCACCTTACTGCGAATAATCTCTTCCTTGGCCAGCTCCCGAGTAACAATGTTGAGTCAAAGATATGTTTGCCTTCATGCAGGCAAACCACACAGGAGCTCCGTGGCCAGCAGAGACCCAAGGGCCAGATAAAAGGCCAGGAGGCTTTCTCACAGCTAGGTGCGAGGTGCACCCACCAAGTTCCAAATTCACCTGAAGGGTCCTTCTGCAGAAAGGCTTCTGGTGAAAATACTTCCATCTAACAAAAAGCAATGATTAGGAAGGGACTTGCAGACTTCAGAGTCACATTATATCATTGCTTTTTAATTGGAAAGTTTAGAAAGTAGTCATTTTATTTTCAGCATACACAGAAATGTGGTGCTTTATGGTTTATAGTTTTGTTTTGTATTTAATGAAGACTTTGTTTTTAGAGCAGTTTTATGTTCACAACAAAATTGAGAGGAAGGTACAGAGATGCCCAGAGCCTTCCTCATAATCAACAACATTCACCAAAGAAGTACATTTGTGACCAAGGATGAATCTACATCGACACAAAATCTATAGTTGGCCTTGGCACCCTTGATGGTGTACATTCTGTGGGTTGGACAGACGTGTAATGACATATACTCAACACCGTAATAGCAAACAGAATATTTTCACTGCCCTAAAACTCCTCTGCCCTCTGCCTATTTGTCCCTGTACACCCCAATCAACTACCGATCTTTTCACTGTCTCTGTAGTTTTGCCTTTTCCGGAATGTCATATAGTTGGAATCAACATCTTGCTAACTTCTTGCACTTAATAATACTTGATAATATGCATTTAAGGTTCCTCTATGTCTTTTGTGGCTTGATAGCACATTTCTTTCTAGCACTGAATCGTATTCTATTGCCTGAAGGGACCCAGTGTATTTATCCATCATCTACTAAAGGATATCTTGGTTGCTTCCAGGTTTAGGCAATTATGAATGAAATTGCTATAAACATCTGCGTGCAGGCTTTTGTGGACATAAGTTCTCAACTCCTTTGGGTAAATAATGAGAAGCATGATTGCCGGATCATATGACAAGAGCATGCGTAGTTTTGTAAGAAATGGCCAAACTGTCTTGCACAGTGGCTACACTATTTTGCTTTCCCATCAGCAGTGAATGAGACTTCCTCTTGCTCTATGTCCTTGGCGGCATTTAGTGTTGTCGGCGTTCAGATTTTGGCCACTCTAATCAGTGTGTTATGGTATCTCATTGCCTGAATTTCCATTTCCCTAATGTCATATGATATAGAGCATCTTTTCATAGTTTATTTGCTATTTGTGTGTCTCTTTGGTGAAGGGTCTCTTACAATCTTTGATCTATTTTTAAATTGGGTTGTTTTCTTATTGTTGAGTCATATGAGTTCTTTGTATAGTGTGTCTTTTGTCCTTTGTCAGGTGTGTCTTTTGCAAATATATTCTTCCCATCTTATGGATCATCTTCTAAATTCTCTCGGCATTGTCTTTCAGAGGAGAAGCTTTTTTTTGTTTTGTTTTGTTTTGTTTGCTTGTTTGTTTGTTTGTTTGTTTGTTTGAAGAGAGAGAGAACACAAGTGGGGAGGGGCAGAGGGCGAGACGGAGAGAGAGAATCTCAGGGAGGCTCCATGGGCAGCATGGAGCCCAATGCAAGGCTCTGTCTCACGATCCTGAGATCATGACCTGAACCAAAATCAAGAGTCAGTTGCTTAACCAACTGAGCCACCTGGGCACCCCATAGTAGATGTTTTAATTTTTAATAAACACCAGCTTATCAATTAGTTCTTTCGTGGACAGTGCTTTCGGTGTTGTATCTAAAATGTCATCACCATACCCGAACATTTTGGTTTACTCCTCTGTTTTCTTCTAAGAGTTTGACAGTTTTGCATTTAGATTTAAGTATATAATGCATCCGAGTTAACTTTTACGGCGGGTGCAAGGTCTGTATCTAGCTTCATTTTTTGCATACAATTCTCCAGTTGTTCTAACACCACTTATTGCAAAGACTGTATTTGCTCCATTGCGTTGCTTTCGCTCCAGTTGACTAATTTATGTGGGTCTATTTCTGGGCTCTCTACTCTCTTCCACGGACCTATCTGTCCGTTCTTCTCCACTACCTCACTGTCTTCATTACCATAGCTTTATAGTAAGTATTGATTATGGTAAGGTCAGTCTTCCAAGTTTGTTGTTCTCCTTCAATATTGTATTACCTATTCTGGGTCCTTTGTTTTCTATATGAACTTTAGAAATAGTTTGTTGTTATTGACAAAATACTTGCTGGGATTTTGCTTGGGATTGCACTGAATCTATGGACCAATTGGAAGAACTGATATCTTGACACTACTGAGTCTTCCTATCCATGAATATGGTATCTTTCTCCATTTATTTAGTTCCTTTGATTTTATTTGTCAGAACTTGGTAGTTTTTCTCATAGAGAACTTGTCCCTATTTTGTTAGAGTTATACCTAACTTTAATACATAA
>CM052802.1:2210417-2237217 GCA_028533885.1 Nasua narica
CAGGCCGGGAAGGGTCATACGAGGAGCGTGGGTGGAGGGAAGGCATGGCCATGGCCCGTGGGGAGACTGAGTCCCCCAGCCCTTTCTGCAGGGGCCTTCAACTCTGGCTGGAGAGACTGAGTTTACATCGAGAAGACAGACAGGATCTTGACATGTTTGAGTTTCTGAAGGTTCAAGTTCAAAATTCAAATTCAAAATGTTTGAGTTCAAATTAAAAAATTAATGCTTGGGCGCCTGGGTGGCTCAGTTGGTTGAGCGACTGCCTTCGGCTCAGGTCATGATCCCGGAGTCCCGGGATCGAGTCCCATATCGGACTCCCAGCTCTGCGGGAGGTCTGCTTCTCCCTCTGACCTTCTCCCCTCTCATTCTCAGTCTCTCGCTCTGTAATAAATAAATAAAAAAAAAATCTTTAAAAAAAAAATTAATGCTTAAATAAACCAAACAGTGTTTTTCTGGTTATACGGTTATACAGCGGGGCAGTGGCAGCCACGTAGGCAGAGCCTGCCATTTGGTGCAAAAGACCTGGATTCGAGCGGGAGTTACCCACTCCAAGAATCGGCAAAGACAGAGAAAGAAAATGCTCGTCCATCACGGTTGTTGTGAGAAATGAAAGAAATGAAGGTCTTGGAAAGTGGGTAGAAACAGTGACGTGTGCAATAGCATCGTAGACAGAATTCGAAGCCAATAAAACAAATCGTTGCCAGGCTCTATTTATGGAGCCCTTAGAATAAGGTATCATTGCATAGAAAGAACACCTAGTCGAGATCCTCGGCCATCGGTCCTAACTCAGAATGCAGAGGGAAAGTCCTCTGAATTGTTTCTCTACCAAGATTGAGTAGGTTCTAAATTTTTCGTGAACAATAAATATATAGCCCATTTTTAAAAAAGGAATTATACAATCTGAACTTCTGGTCTTTGGGGTTACAAAGGGTCTGACCCCCCTGTATCTGTATCTTTAAAAATTGTTCCCTGCCACTTTGAATATATGTGGCCAGATTGTCTTATTCTTTTTTCTTTTGGGGGAGGGTGGTGGCGATAGATAGGGTAGATAAGGATTATGCCTTCTAAAAAGAAAAATACTTTTTGAAGTATGTATTTAAAAGGAGGCTGTGTAATGAACACATTCCTGACCAGGAATATGGGCAAGTGAATCCATGATGTCGTGTGAGATTAAGGTGGCACACCGGTAATCAGGTTAAAATTACAGTCAACCAGAAAACTAGAAGCTCATATAAAGTTAAAGGGATCTAAACCCCCAGTTCTTTTTTTTTTTTTGGCATAATATTATATATATTTTAAAAAATGCATTATCCCATACTAGAAAAGTAGAGAGCTCTGTAATAAAAACACTGCATTTGGATTATGGCAGTAAACCCAGAAACCTCCAAGTAATTCGTGATTAAAATCCTTTCTCCTCAGTTCCCAAAGCTATAGTTTTGAGAAGAAAAGCTTATTTTTCTCATATCTAAATATGTTTATAATTCTAATTTTTTCTTATATAAAAAAAGAAGAGGCTAAATGACTGTGTTCTTTTTCCAATTAAATAAAATCCCTGGGGCGCCTGGGTGGCTCAGTCTGTTAAGTGTCCTATTCTTGATTTTGGTTTGAGTCATGATCTCAGGGTCGCAGGACTGAGGTCCACAAGGGGTTCCGAGCCCAGCGGGGTGTCTGCTCATCTCCCTCTCTCTGCCCCTCCCTCTCCCTCTCTCTAAAATAAATAAATAAATCTTTTAAAAATAATTCCATATTAAGAATTATAAATAAAATTTATTGCTTTTAAGTATTAAAACATATTATTATAAAACTGTGATATCATTAGCTTGCAAAAAAAAGTTAGTAATTTATCAAATACATTTTATGTAAACATAATAACAATGCTGTGTGGGTTTACAACATGTTTAAGCAAATATATGACCAAAGAGCTTTAGGGTCGGGGAGACATGTAACCACAGTGGAGTAAGGGGAAGGGGCCCACGCTACCCGCAGGTGGGGTACTATCCCTGGAGCGCCGGCAGCGATGAGTGGAAGCTAAGTGCCACCGACTCAAAACAACCATGAAAATAACAGAAGTGCAGCTCTGAAGTCAACAAAGGAGATAGAATGGAATTATAGAAAATATTCAGTTCTAAACAAGAAGAGAAAGGGTTCCAAAAGATGGGGCGATTGGAAAACAAATAGCAAGGTGGTGATTTTAAACTCAGCCATACTGATAATCATAGTCAATGTAAATGGTCTAAACAAATCAAAGGCATAGGTTGTCAGATGCGGAAAGAAAGCAAAGACCTAACAATGTTCCCTACCACCAACACACTTTATTTATTTAAAGATTTTACCCACCATTTGAGAGGGAGAGAGAGAGAGAGCATGAGAAAGGGGAGGGTCAGAGGGAGAGGCAGACTCCCCGCCGAGCAGAGAGCCCGATTCGGGACTCAATTCCCGGACTCCAGGATCATGACCTGAGCTGAAGGCAATCGCTCGGCCAACTGAGCCTCCCAGAGAACCCCCCATTGCACTTTAAATGGAAAGACAGCCATGTGTTAGAAGTAAAACCCCCGGAGGAGATACGCCATGGGGGGAATGCTAGTCAAACAAAGCTGGAAAGTCTGTGTCGATGGAAGGCCAGCTGGGTCGCAGAGCACAGAATAGTCCAGAATGGGGCAAGCAAGGGGAACCGCGGTTTGGGAGCTGCCTGTAGGACGCAGGACCTGGGCCTGTCCAGGCACGCCTTCCACCTGGAGGAGAGGCCCAGCGACACCTGCCGTGGGCCGGTGACTGGATGCCTCTCTGAGTCTTCCACTGTTCAGCTGGGAATATTTACTGTGATTGTCTTTTGTTCGTAGGGCGTGGGGGGTGGGGCAGAACCCTTTTATTTCCTAGAATGGCGTCCAGACGTGGTGGAGGTCATGGCACTGAGTGCCGAGTCCAACACCGGGATCATCGGTTCCCACGAAGGCGGACCGTAACCGCTGCCATTATTGGCCTAACTTTGCTCTTGCCTGTATCTGCGCTCTGCCCCACAAGGGCAGAGTCTCCTTTCTCAATTTCCATGTCCCCAGAGTAGCCATGTGACTTTAGTGTCACGTCACTAAGATCTTGTGCAGGGTTGCTCTGCAGCAAAAGCAAATGGATACGGAAAGTGGTATTTGAAGCGGGACGCTGCTGTAGCCAAAAACCAAAATATGTGAGATTAGCTTTGGGATGGCTGGTGGAAGGCCAGAAAACCCGGGGATGTGGCTGCCCCTATTCACTAGCACAAAACGTTTGGTGAAACTGTTTCCCTGCAGTAACTGGGAAGTCAGGGAAGTCACCAGTGAGCGTGCGGAACTGGGCAGGTGGTGGCCATGCGGGAGACTGAGGCTTTCCGCAGCCGGTGGTAAGACACTCAGAGATGAGCTCAAAAAAGGAACTGGCCAATCTCCAAGCAAAACATAGAGGGAGTTTACAGGTTCCAGGACCTGCTGGGGAATCATTTCTCATGTCCAGTCTGTCCAGCTTGGGGCCAAGAGCAAGTCGAGAGTACTGCTCATATGGCATGGCTGGGGGATGAAGACCAAATCAAGGATCTGAAACAACCTTCGTTAAGACTTCTGAACGGGTCAGGGGATTCTAGAAAACCTTTCTACTGTAAAACATCTCTTAAAATCAGAAGAACTTTATCTCACACCTGCCTGAACTGTCCAGAGGGCTGTGCAGCCCGGGCTTCCCGTCGTGCATCAGTGACTTATCCAGCCATAAACGTGGGCACACAGAGTGGGGATCTGTCATCACAAGGAAATGGGAGTTTCCACAGTTCTCAAGGTGCTCCTCAAGTTGAGCTTGTGGTGACGGGAAATGGAGGGAGGTACCCAGAGAAAGGAGCTGGGGAACAACCCTTCGCCCAAGCTCAAGAGGTATCCTGAACCCCAGCATCTTCTCCAATAAAATAAATTTTATGTAAACATAATAGACAGCAATAAGGCACACCATGGAATAAAAGATGAAATTAATTAAGAGAGAGAGCTAGGTGAATGTTCCTGAGTGAGTCTCAGACCAGCCTTTTCACTCCTCAGAGCCACACAGCCAAGATTTAGCAGAGATGATTCCAGAATCCAGATAAGGAGCAGGGCAGTGTTTAAAAAAATAGATCTATTTTATCTACAACACGAACTCTTCAGGGCAGCAGACTGTCCCATCGGCTACTTGCTGGGCCAGTTGAAAAGTGCTGGGAAATTTATCCAACAGAAGACACACAACCCGAAAGACACCAGAAGCTTACATCAACAGTGCATAAGAGAAAATAGTGAAGGCATCGTACCGGAGGAAGAAAAGAGGCCACCAGGGAGTGCAGATGCAGAGGCGATGGGAATGAATGTGTTTGAAGAGGATTTCAGATTGTTGGCAGGGGCGCTATGCCATCCATGTGAATAGCCATCGAGTTCGAGAGAAGTTGATGCTAAATGTTAGAATATTAAGAAAACATGAGAGAAACTGCAAAATCCCTATGGGAAATCCAGAAACAGAACATGACTCTCTGATGGAATGCTTTGGCTTATGTCTGGAGAGACAGAGCAAAGGGCTTAAAGAATCCCATCTGTAGCCAGTAAAAATGTGGTCGCCTTTGAAGGTAAGGGTCAACAGCTAATAAAAAAGGATGTGAGATTGAAAAGTTGGGGTGCCTGGGTGGCTCAGTCAGTTAAGCATCTGTCTACAACTCAGATCATGATCCTAGGGTCCTGGGATGGAGTCCCACATCTGGCTCCCCACTCAGTCGGGAGTCTGCTTCTCCCTCTCCCCCTGCCCCTCCCCCACTTATTCTCTCTCTCTCTCTCAAATAAATAAACAAAATCTTTTTAAAAAAAGGACATGAAGTTGAAAAGTCAGAAATCTATAGAAGTGTTATAAGGGTCTACAAAGAATTCTTTAAAACTGGAAAAGTGAAAATATCTTACTGAGCTAAGAGAAGGTCAAGTACGAACTCTGTTGGGCTCAGACTAATAAGTCAGACTACAAAGAGCACAGAGCATATATCAGAATATATAGTCAACCAGAGAGAGCACGGAGCTGCTGCCGCCAAGAGCAAAAGGCTATGTAAGCTACATTCAGAGCTCCAAGAACAGACCAGACAATACCAGACAGCTCAGGGGGACTCAGAAGAGGCTTTTCCTCAGATTGGGGATGAACATGGACCATTCTCCACCATGATTCTGAAGGTTGGAGCCCAGGCATGAGAGCAAGCAAGCCATGCAAGGTATCAGGCGGTGCAGAGCTGGCTGGTCACTGGAGCAAGAAAGTGAAAATTGAAGGAGAAACGTGGACAAGAAATTTCTAGGTGGAACTCTATGAGCGATAGAAGGTAAGAGAATTTGTAAGCAAGGTTTCAGTTCGGTGACAGCAATGCGAATCTTGCTCTGTTTGATGGTAAAAGCTCACCTGGAAACTGGACGAAATGCCTGCACCCAAAAGTTGAATTTCTCAGCAAGTTCTGTGAGCTGGAGACCTGGCTTTGCAGGGGCAGCTGGGTCTGCACGATGGCCAATGGGAGGATAACCAACCAACGGTAACCAACAGGCCTCTTCTGAGCGTCCTTGACTGGTGAGCACCCGGCCCTCCACGGACACACACTAGGCTGTGTCTTTCTTCTACACCTAAGCAAAGAGATTCACCAAGAAGTGTCCCCCCTGGAGACATCAGTGATGCCTCCTCTGGACCCGGGGCCAGCTCCTGAGTGGGAGGGGACAACAGGCTCCGTGGGCCACACCTCTATGTTAGCAAGTGTTCTTTCTCTTTTCTTTAATTTTAGTTTAAGCAAACTCTACATCACCCAAGGGGCTCGAACTCATGAAACCAAGATCAAGAGTCGCACGCTCTCCTGACTCAGCCAGGCTGTTTCTCATTAAACAGGCAGTAGCTTTGAGGTTTCTCTCCTCTGAGTCTTCATTTGCATAGGTTTGGGGTTGTGAAGGGCCTCATGTCTTAATAGTAGATAACTTTGGGGCCTGAAAGATCAAACCAATCTGTCCAGGGTCTTATTTCAGAAAAGACTATTCTGAATTTCTTGCCTCTTTCTCAGAAAGAGCAAATAATCCATCCCTAACAAACGAGACAATCATTTTCATGGATACCCTCTCTTACTCTGTTTAAGAACAAAGCCTACACTTGCATGCGAGTGAAGGGATAGAGACCCCGATCCTACAGTGTCGTGTTTGACATTTGTATAAACATCTCCTTTCATCAATCCTCTGTGTGCCTACCTTCAGTGACTGCATGGTTAGAGTATCTCATTTCCACAAGGAATTTCAGGCGTTTCCAAGGGCGTTTCCACGTCCCTCATATGTTGATTACTCAGTTCCCCAGTTCTGTAGAACTTAACTTTATCCTTAAGCTCTGTTAATCGGTTTTTGATGGGATAATGCTGTGTAACAAACCACCTCAAAATCTCAGGTGCTGGCAAAAACCAAATCCTTATTTCTCACTCACATTGCCTGTCGGTGTTTACAGATTGAGGTCTGTGGCTCTGCTCCAGGCAGGGGTGGTCTCAGTACTGTCCATGGGGCTTTTTCCTCAGGGACCAGGCTTAAGTGAGACATTGTCTGGGTACACAGTTCTCACGGTGGAGGCTGGGAGTGAGAGGAGATTCAATAGAAACTTCCAACGTTTCTTTTTTTTTCTCTTTAAAGATTTATTTATTTATTTTTAAAGACTTGTATTTATTTTTAGAGAGAATGAGAGCGGGTTGGGCAGGGGCAGAGGGAGAGAGAGAATCAGGACCAGACATCCCGCTGAGTGTGAAGCCCAACGTGGGGCTCAAACTCACAGCCCTGAGATCATGACCTGAGCTGAAACCGACAGTCACCCAAACTTCCCATGTTTCTTAAACCTTTTACGGATAACAGGGAAGCTTTCCTTTCACCCATATTTTATCAGCCAAATCAAGACATGGTTAAGCCCCACATCAGTGGAATGGGGAACCCTAACTCCCCACCCAGAGCATTGAGGAGGAGACGAGAGTGAATGGTCAGGAGGCAATAACACAACTTATCATCAACTATCCAACTTTGGTGTCAAATAGTTCAGTGTGAATACAATAATAATTTTCCCCACCACAAATAAATGCTTTTTAAGTAATAACTTCTTAATGACTTTTCACCAGTATAACTAAGAAATTTTGTGTTTCAGTTGTAATTAATGTATCTCCTGTGTTTGGTAAATGATTTCAAATGTCATTAAAATATATTATTTAAAAAGTCCTTATAAAAGAAAAGCTTACCCCTCCCTTTTATCCTTCCCTTCGCTGTCACCTGTAATTACTTTATACCACTGATCTCCAGAAAACCTGTGTTAATAAACACTCTTCTTAAAATAAAATTTGGTTCTACAAACCCGAGGGAGAAAACATTATAATTACGAAGACATTTACATAGCAAAATCCCTTAGAAAACAAACGACAGAAATAAAGCAAAAGAAGACTTCAAGCGAGACACTTCTATGTGAGCTGAGCTGTCTTACCAGGTGCGTGCTGGGAAAAGGGCAGATGTGCGGTAGAGACCAGCTCGAGCGTCCACACCCACCTTCCCTGCAGAGCGGTTTCCCTGCTGAGAGTTTGCAGGATCCTCCCTTCCACACGGACTCTTTCCTAGAGTCGATTTGCTTGCAGAGGTTCTGGAAACGGAGGTTGCCCTTCCCAGCTCTGCTCACTATTGCCCTCCCTCCACTTGAAAGGAAAGGTTTACTGCTGACTCACTAGGGTCTTCATTGACTCAGGTGTAAAAGCCCCCAAACATCAAACACAAGGACAATTGTCCAATTCCAGGGCATCATAAAGGTCCCAGACTCCCCCCAATAAATCCCATGAGAATCCATATGGTAGAAGACACACCGCTCTGGTTCCCGCCACCCACAGACGCAAGCTGGCCCGCCTGACTCCCAGTCCTTAGATCCTGGGAGCTGGTAACAGCGGTCACTTTGGGTGATTCTGGTGCATTTGTCTCTTCCCTGAGTGCATTGTATGTGTCACCCCAACCTCCTAAGAAACCGATCCTCTTTTCATTGCAAAGGAAGCAGAGGTAGAGAGCGGTGAACTGTCTCTTCCAAGGTCACACAGCTGGGAAGTCCGGAGTCGGGGGTAAGATACGTGCCCAGGAACCTGAGCGTGTGTGGCTTGGCAGGACGGCGTCAGGTGCACTCCCCAGATCTGACATGTGGGACCACGGAGCGGTGACAGATGCACAGACAAGGCTGCCATGGTTCCAAGGGGGGAACCCAAGAGGCGTCTGAAAAGTAAATGTCATTCTACAGGGGAGATGGTGTCAGTGGGCTTACCAAAGCCCAAGACTGATGCCGGGGCAGGAGTGGGTGGAGGAAGGCGTGGGAGGAAAGGTGGAGGGCGGCGAGGCGGTGTCGGGAAGTGTGAACGGGTGTTGGAAGGGGGGTGCGCCGACCCCCGCACCTCCACCAGGCTGCCGTCCCACCCCTTCTGTTGGCAAGGACGCACTGCACACACATGTGCGCTCACCGCTGTTCGGGTGGGGAGGAAACCCCATCACTCCATCCAAAACAAGAGAGAAGTTTTAAAGGAAGACACACTCGAATTACGCTAAGTCTTAGGAGAAAGGGCAACCTGGGCAGGGACTGCTTCAAGGAGGGTCTCCAAGGAGGTGACTGAAGCCAAGCCTGGGTCACAAAGGCCCAGGGAGGGGGCGATTGGTGGGAGCGCCTTCCTGGGGACCCAACCGCAAGCACAGACTGCAAGGTCCGCAGGGATGGAGCGGAGGGAGCCAAGAAGGGAGAGAGGAAGAGGGGGAGGGGGCAGGACAGGAGCAGGCAGGCCTCGTGGGCCAGCCAAGACTTGTGGTTTTAAATCGAGGTAAAGTACATACAATGTAACAACTTACCACCTTCACCGTTTTCATGTGTACTCATCATTGGCTTCAGGGACACTCTCATCGTCGTGAACTGTCCCACCATCTATCACCAGAACATTTCCATCCTGTCCTCTTCCAACGCTCCCTCTCCTTCCCTCTCCCCAGCCCCTGGCAACCAGCCTGCTCCTTTCAGTCCCTGGGGATTTGATGACTCCAGGGCCTCAGAGAAGTGAGATCCTGCAGGGTTTATCTTTTTGTGATGGGCCTCTTCCACTGAGCCTAAATGTCCTCAAGGCTCATCCCTGAAAAAGGGAATTTCCTTCCTTTTAAGCCTAAATGATATTCCATTGTTTGTATCACATTAAAAAAAAGATTTCATTTATTTATTTAAGAGAGAGAGAGAGCGTGCACAGGAGCAGGAGGAGTGGCAGAGGGAGAGGGACAAGCAGACTTCCTGCTGAGTGGGGAGCCCCACGTGGGCTCCCTACCATGACTCCGAGATCAGGACCCAAGCCAAAATCAAGAGTTGGGCGCACAGGAGCCAACTGTGGCTCAACTCAACTGAGCCACACAGGAGCCTTTTCTTTTCCTTTCTTTTCTTTTCTTTTTTTTAAGCCTTTAAAAAGAGTTAACATTTTATTTCATCAGTCTACCAACCGTAAGACTGAATGAATTTCACGAAAGAAGAGGGTTCAGTCGGGAAGGGCTTGGTTCAGGATGGGCTTCACAATGGAAGCCCTCACCCTCAGTGCCGGTGATCAACACAGAAGGGGAAAACCAAACGACAGGGCATCTGTTCTGCATTTTGCAAGAGTTCTTTGTAATATCTGCAGTGCTGATGTGAAAAGCATTGACCATCTTTCAGGAAAAGAGATAGTTAATATTGAACATACTTATTTAATATGAGCAATTTGGTACCATTCTAAAATTTGGAGAAAAGTATTTTATTGACCCAAAGATCTTGCTAAGAGGAGAATGGAGATGCCGATCACATCAACTTTTTCATGAGGTTTAGATAGAAAAGTTTACTTGAGTCTTTCATCTGGGATTAAAATGTGTGTAGTTTATAATGAAAATTCATAGGAAAAGTTGCAAAATGCTTTGTGCTGAGAAAGGATGATTTTTAAAGACTGTATTTTTAAATACTATAATGTTTGGATTATAATAAACATTGTTGACTAAAGCCACAGAAAAATCTGATTTTAGGTGATTCATGAGTGCTACTTTTCACTCACTAGGAGAGTTAAAATTAAAATTAAAATTGTGCTTATGATTTTTTTTCCAAAATCACATCTGAGCTGTAGAATATATGTTCCACCAGGAATATCAGGATCTGTTGTTTAACAACTAATAATAAAGGTACTGAACGACCAGAGAACAGAACCCAGGGATGCAGGACTGGAAGTCTCCGGCGCGATGGTGCAGGAGTCATGGGAATATAACATCGCAGACTCTCGAGAAAGGGGATACTGCCTTCCGGCTGGGGAGCTAGGACTTTTAATCGTGGCCCCATGGAGAAGCTGAAAAGGCAAATCATACCATCTGCGACTTTGTCATCTGTTAATGACTCTTCCCAGACAATGAAAAGGGAAAAATTTTTTTTTTTAATTTTTATTTAGATTCTAGTCAGTGAACATACAAAGCAACATTGATTTCAGAAGTAGAATTCAGTGATTCATCACCTGCCTGCAGCTCCCAGTGCTCATCAGGGCAGGTGCCTCCTTAATGCCCATCCCCCATCTAGCCATCCACCATCCACCCCCCTCAGTTTGTTCTCTACCCTTAAGAGCCTCTTATGGTTTGTTTCTCTCTCTCTTTTTTTCCCCTTCCCACATGTTCACCTGTTTTCTTTCTTAAATTCCACATATGAGTGAAATCATATGGTAGTTGTCTTTCTCTGACTTACTTCACTTATCTTTAGACTTGTTTCACTAATCATTATTATTATATTAATAGAGAGTATTATTCAGCATAATACACTCTAACTCCATCCACAGTATTGCAAATGGCAAGATTTTATTCTTTTAAAGCGTTGCCTGAAATTTAGATTACTTACCCCATCACCCTATTGGGTGAGATGATTCCCTCTTGACGGTTCAGGGTGAGACGGTCAATCTTGAGAGTTGTACCTGCCCATCTACACCAGAAACAGTGGCCCCAGAGCTTGTGGGAAAGGTTTCGATAAATAATCTCGTTCTCTAAATAGATATGAACTTCTTTGGATTTTCTTCTGTAGTCACTATTGCAAACTTATGTCTTTTAAAGTTTTTCCCATTTAATCTGTTATTGAATTTATAAACAAAGCTTTTCCTAAAATCCCATTTTCTTTTCAACACAGATAGGAACTCCAGTGTCACTGCCTCTGATTCTCAATCTTTGAATTTGTTTGTTCTCTCTGGGTTCTTTTGATCTGTTCATTTAGACATTCATCAACTTGAATAGATCTTTTCGAAGAAGCAGGCTTGGTTTTCATTAATGTTCCCTCTTTTACATTTTCTCTTTCATTGATTTTATACTTTTCTCTTTATCATTTCTTTTCTCCTACTCACCTGGATTTCACATGTTGTTCTTTTTCTAGATTATTAAGGTGGAAGCTCAAGCCAGTGACTTCAAACTCTTTTCTCTCCTAATGCGAACATTGAATGTTGTATATTTTCCCCTAAACACAGTTTCAGTTGCATGCCACAAATTTTGTTATGTGTGTTTTTAACACTTATTACAAAATATTTAAAAATTTTTCTCTGATTTCTTTTTTTAACACACAAGCTATTTAGAAGTGTTAATTAGATTTTTAAATATTTGGGGATATTCTATATGTTTATCATATCACTTTTAAAATTTACTGCAGTTGTTATCAGAGAATATACTCTGACTTCCATTATTGGATATGTATAGAGACTCTTCTTATGACCTATCATATATGTGATCTTCCTGAAATTTTCATGTACGCATTCAAAGGGTGTCCATTTTACAGCTACAGTAAGTAGTGTTCTACATGTTAATTTCTTTACGTTGGTTGAAAGCATTGTTTAAATCTTCTATAGCTATACTGATCTTATGTGTATCTTTTTAATCAATTACAGAAAGAGGAGTATGGCAATTCATAACTATAATAAATGGATTTTCTATTTCTCTTTTCTGCTTTGTTCTTATATTGTCTTATGTATTTTGAATCTCTGTTGTTAGGTGCATACACCTTGCATATTTGTCTTCTTGGTAAATTGAGCCTTTTTACATTATGAACTGTGCTGCTAAATCTCTAGTCATATTCTTTGTCCTGGAGTTTTTACCTTGATATGAATATAACCACACCAGCTTCCTTATGCAGAATTTGGGATATATATCATTTTTCAACCTTTTGCTTTCAACCCATGTCTTTAAAATTAAAGCATGTTTTCTTATCAGTAGCTTAGAGTCAGGTCTTACTATTTTATATGACAACAATTGCCTTCGATTGAAGTGTTTAGTTCTTTTACATTTCATGTTCTTCTTGACATGGTTTGGCTGGTGTCTTCCATGTGGGGATTTTATTTCATTTAACCTGCGAGTATTTGTCTTTGTTTGTTTCCCACTTCTCTTCTCTTCCTGTCCTCTTGTTTCTTTCTGGACACGTCAAATATTTTTTGTTATGCAAAGTTTTACTCTTCATGCTATTATCTTTTGGTTCTCTGAGATTATGTTAGTCACCTTTTTTTTTTTTAAGATTTACTTATTTATTTGACACGGAGAGAAAGAGAGAGAGCACAAGCAGGGGGAGCAGCAGGCAGAAGGAGAAGCAGATTTTCTTCTGGGCAAGGACCCCAATGTGGGACTTGATCCCAGGACCCTAGAATCATGACCTGAGCTGAAGGCGGACACTTAAATGACTGAATCACCCAGGTGCCCCTGTGATATTCATCTTTATGTCATTCTGGTCTAACTTCATGTAAAATTATATTACTTCACAGTCTATGAAACTTACAACAGCATAATTCTATTTACTCTCTTTATACTTCCTTCTGTCTTTTTGTCTCATATTTTACATTTACATACACACATAAACATATATAATCCTACAAGATTGTTATTATCTTTTGGTTTAAACAATCAATGTATGATGTAATTTTTACCCTTTCTGGGGTAATCTTCATCTTTTCCTTCAAATCTGAGGTTCAAACTGGAATTATTTTTAGCATTTTTAGTAGGATGTGTTTGCTAGAGATGAATCCTTTAAGTTTTTGTCAGTGATTATCTTTATTTCACATTCAGTTTCGAATAATATTTTCACTGATTATAGAATTCTAGTTGTTTTTGGTTTTGTTTGTGGGTTTTGTGGGTCATGCCCTTCTGTTCTGGCCTCCATTGCTTACAGTGAGAGGCCAGATGTCACTCACATCACCGGAAATGACAGGGTACTACGTACAAGATATCTCCCCCTCCCCAACAATGCTCTTAAGATCTGTTATTCATCTTTTGATTTTCTCCTGTTTTTACTAGGTTGCTATAAAGATGAGTTTTCTTTGCATTTATCCTGCTTAGGATTTGCTGAGAACTTTGTGTCTCTAAGCAGTTTTTTCACCAACTTTGGAAAGTTCTTAGCTATTACCCCTTAATTTGTTTGCTCTGGAGTATTATATCATTCCTCTTCCTCTCAGACTCCAGTTACTTGCGTGTTAAGCTGTTTGATGTTGTCCCAAATATTTTGGTTCCTCCTGTCTGATTTTTCCTCCACTTTTCCCCCCTTTTTATTCAGTTTAGATTAATTTCATTGACCTGAATTCAATTCATTGATTCTTTCCTTTGCAGCATCCAACCTGCTACTAAACCCATCTAATAAATTCTTTATTACTGATATTTATTATTTTTTTACCTCTGGCATTTATAGTGCTTCTAATTTCTAGTGTTTATGTATCTGCTGAATTTTGCCATTTCTTGGCATGAACTTTCCCCCCATTGGATATCTCTCAGTTTTTTCAACATAGACTTTGTAAAGTCTCTGACTAATCACAATTTCTGAGTCTGGCCAGTTCCTTTTTTTTTTTTCCTTCTCTTTACTTTTTCTTTGTCTTTTTCTTTTTTCTTTTCTTTTCTTTTTTTTTTAGAGGGAGAGGGGAAGAGGGGAGAAGCAGAGGGAGAGAAAGAATATCAAGAAGACTTCACACCCAGCATGGAGCCTGACTCGGGGCTCGATCTCAGGACCCTGACCTGAGCAAAAATCAGAGTCCAACACTCAACCGACTGAGCCATCCAGATGCCCTGACAATTTCCTTTTTTTTTTTTTTTCAAACCTTGGTCACTTTTCATATATCTTGTAATTTCAATTTTCTGCTTTTTTGTAGAAAAGAAGAGTAGCAGTTGAAGTAAATGACATTGCCTTGTATTCTGTTGGGCCGAGGGGAGGATAGTTTGATCTGATCTGCCATAGAGTGTGGTCTGAGTTTTGCCGTAGTTTGCTAAGTTCAGCTCACGACTGGCTTACATCATTTGGGAGATAGATCAGCAGAGCCAGGGATTTGAACACTGGCAAGGTGCTAGGGCCTGTCTGAACTGCTTCCTATCCAAGCTGCAATATCTGAAGGCCTAGAACATCTTGGAGGGATTGCCGTCCACAATCTCACTCACCTCTTGCCATCTGAATGGCTCCGCATGCACACCTCACCTCGCAGCCCTCCTCCCCTCATCCTGGCTTTTCTCTTCAGCATCCAGTGAAGCACGCGGTGGAGGCCAGTGAAGACGTGGTGCAGGACTGGTCTGTGGCTCAGCCTGCTCAGGGTTCCAGCCATGCAGATGTAGATCTTGCCCCTAGTTTCTCCTTACCTCCATCCATCACAGATTCCTCCTGTTCTGCCCTTCTGATGTGGAGGCAAGCATTTTTGGGTATCTTCCTTCCTACGGATGGCTCGTCACTTTCTAGAGTGTAGTCCACTTATGCGTCTTTGTCTCCTCAGAAATCTGAACAAATGCTGTTCTTTTGTAGCTTATCTCCTTCTTTTTCTTGTTGAGCTGAAGCCAGTGGTCTCAGGAATTTTTTTATGGAGACCGGAAGCAAAGACTCCCCTGATGTGTTTATTCATCTACCAAACGCTTCCCATTTTCTTTCCATTGACTCCTTTCTTTCCCTGTGGTTTAAATGTCTAGATACTGAGCTGGTTCTTTTTTCATTGCTCATCATTCAATGAAATGATTTCTTCCTGACCCGCTGTTGAGAGCAGAGGTAAGGCCATGCTTTCCATGAGCAGCAATTCCCCATGTGTGCACGTGTGTGTGAGTGTGTGTGTGTGTGTATGCACATATGTGTGTCTCCAACCAGGCAGGCAAATGCAGAGTTGCTGATGATGTGTCACTCTTCTTCTGTCTCTATGACACCTTTGTTCCCCCAGTGTAGCCTGTCTGCATGTGTGTTCATTTCCAATTGAACATTTTGATTTTTGAAGTCCTAATGATCATAATTTAATTCTGAGCTCCTCTAGCACTTCTTTCTGAAACATAGATTTAACTCGTAATTAAATGCATAGTGGTTTGCATGAGCGTCTCTCTTCCATATGCTTCGAGACATGTAGTCTGAGTTTCTGAGGCCTCATCCAAGTAAGAACCCAGATACCATTGACTCTCATTCCCAGACACTGAGGCAGGGTTCCAGATGTCTGTCATCTGGACTATGTCACTATATCTCACTATGTCTCACTATGTCTCTGGCTTAATTTTGTGAGTCCTCAGGACAGTGTTCTTTCTCCCCTGGAAGGCATTTCCAGGGCTGGCTTTAACTGATATGGGAAAATCCCTATTGTATTGGATGAGAAATCTTTTCTGGGCTGGCCAGCCTTGCGGGATGGGCAGCATAGGGTACAACAGTGCTTCAGCCCCACGTGCTCCCCTGCTGGGTGCACTCTCCTCACAGAAACCTGCTTTTACTGGATCTTGGCTACACAGGCCCAGGTACGTGTGAAGGCGGGTTGCTATAAGTTAGTGTGTCCATCCAGCGCTTGCCGCAGCATCATCTCTGAAATCTGGGAGCCCATCCTGAGCGCCTTCCACTCGATTCTTCCATGAAGCCCGTCACAACTCAAAGTCCTTGTTGCTCAATAAATACCTGGATTTGACTTAATGGCTCCCACTTAACCTAGATAGGATCAGAAGCTGCTCAGAATCATCTTTATTTATACTCAAAAGTTTTCCAAAAGCCACCTGACTTCAAATAATACTGGGTAAATTGGACTTTCTTTGCATTCCACAATGAGAGAGGGTGAGAGGCAGTCCAGGACTTATGAGGAGACTTCAGCTCATTATTAGGAGCCCCGATTCTTTTCTCTGTCAGCTCCACTGTCTTGACTATGTTGGAGTGAATCCTTATGTGTCCCCTTGTCACGTGGCCTCTATTCCAGGCTTCCATTCCATGTGTCCAGCAGAAGAGACAGTAAAGGCACCAGGTGTGTCCGTTCCATTGGCCGGAACCATGTCACGTGGCTGCTTGTAGCTTGGGCAGAGGCAGGGGGGAGACCAAGGTAGGGAGGGCTGTGTAACCTACCCGTGTGGGCCACACAGATGACAGAAACTTGTCTAGATAATGGAACTTCCAATCTCAGGGATGCTGAAATGTTGAAAATGTTGAAAAGTGGGTAGGTGGCCAGGGGAGTGTCTTTCTGGGTTCCTCGTGAAGAACTCCATCATCAGTATAACCTTTGACCCACACTCCTCGGCAGATGTACCTTGTATGGTACATGTACCATGTATTGTGGTTTATTTTCCTTTTTCATTTCAGCTTTAAAGTTATACCTAGTTTTCTGTGGGGGGGTGGGGTTTGGGGGTAGGTTGTTGGTGGGGGCAGAGGACAAGGTGGGGAAGGGTGGGGGGGTGGAGGTGGGGGCAGGGTGTAGGGGTGGGGGTAGGGGGTGAGGATAGGTAAGGGAGGCAGTTGGTAGAGCCTGGGGTTGGGGTGAGCGTGGGGGCAGGGTTGGGGATGGGGCGGGGCATGGGGTGGGTGGTGGGGGCAGGTGAGACAGGGATAGGGGAATGGGGGTGGAGGTGGGGGCAGTGTGGGGTGGGGGCAGGGTGGGAGTGCATCACCTCACTCTGCGGCAGACCGTCTCCATCCCTGTCTCTGTGTGCTCTGTTCTTAGAGGCCAAGTGTTGGAAATGAGTGCCATTCCTCACCTATGTAGGAGAATCTTCTCATCAGGAAAAACACATAGTTCAGACAGCATTGAGGAAAATTCCTTGGGGCTGAGTGATGGATGGAAGCTAGACCAAAAAAACAGGAGGCAGTGTGTGTTCTAATTAAATGGCCCATGTTTTTCAAGAAAGTGGCTCGTCTGAACAGTCGCTAAATGACTTACTTTTGACCTGGCTAATTAACTGTGATTGACCCATGATTTGTATTTGACTTCTTCATAAAGTATTTCTTATAAAAACTGCAGCTGACATTCACGTGACTCATTTGTAACAGTTATGTTCACGTGAAGGCAGACATTTTCAGAATCTTACCTAGCCTCAAGAACGTAGCTGAAGAACGGTATTTTGTGAACCAAGACTGTTTCTAAGACAGTTTTATGTTCTTCGACATATTGCGGTGAGATTACAGAAAGAGCACACTTAAATTATTTAAGAATTAGAAACAACCTAGTTTTGTTTTTTCCAGAAGAATCCTATTGAATTAGGAGCATTCAAAAGCAAGCAGGGATTACATTCTCAAAATCTTGCATTAGAAACATTGTAAGCAGTCATTAGATTTGAATTATTTGTTGCAATTTTTAATTTACTGTACTATTAGAGCTAAAATATTTTGTTGTATTACTTAATTCTGTGGCCTGATTTTTGGGTCTGGAAGTGTGTCCACTATGTATGTGTAAGTCTTTCCAGAAATATGTCAGCACCATGGCCTAAGTCTTTACAAATAGTTTCAAGTACCTTGCCCTACCATTAGAAGTAAGTACACTGTGTGCTCTCACGCATTCTCTTTTTCAAGTGAGTAAGCCTGTCAAATCTTCTACCTTGGCCAAATGTAGTTTCTTTCCATAATACAAAGGGTTCTCCCCTCTCTTCTTCCCTCACAAACTTCTCATTTCCTGCTCCTTCAGGGCACGTCTCACACTGTCACTCCTGTTTCTCTTGTGGATAGGGACCCTTCAGAAAATTGTGAAAAAGTAGGGTCGTTATAGCCAACGTCTACAGACCCACTTACTCTGCGCTGGGAATTTTACCAAATAACGTGGTCTTATTTCATCCACACACCAACCCAGTGAGACAGGTGCTGTTCCTATGGGCGCTCCATCCACAGACACCGTGGGGCCTCTGGGATACCACAGCTTCCAAAATTCCAGATGTAACTGTCGGAAAACCAGACGAGGGAAGAGGAAGACCAACGGGCCAGTTTTATGCCAATGAAATGCTTTCTCATAGCTGTTGGTCTCCGTGGCAACCTAGATGAGGTAGGTGTCAAGTAATTCTACTTTTATAATCATACTGTAGCTAGGAGTTTCCAGACGTGTGTCCAAGCTGACATAATTAACGGGATGTTCAAAGTAAAACCAAGGTCTGTCTGTCTCTGAAGTCCATGGTCTTTCCAGTACGTCATGCCCTGGACATTTACAGTGGCAAGAGAGTTACATGTAACATGGTCCCTCTACACTACCATGGCTAAATTAGCATTAAATTGTTGGGCTAGTCGGATTATTTTAAAGTCATTCTAGATTATTTTTAAACTGCATAACTCTTTCAAGCATGACAATGTATATTTCAAAGAGCACGACACCTGGCTCACACATCTAAGTTAAAAGCATTCTGAACAGAAACCATTGCTTATTTCTTTATCTTGGTAAATTAATGTCATAACACATAACCCATTGGAAATGATTTCCAGTGGATAACATGAAACTTCACAGGAAAGATTTCAGGTATTCTGGAGATGTGATGAAACTATATTTACTGAGATAATTTTCCAATTTCCTGCAGGTGAAGCTACAGGGATTTCGACCTCTGGTTTCCACGTCTTCTCAGCCAAGGGGGATCAGCACAGTGGGGCAACCACACAGCCAGAAGTGGGGGCTGAGTTACATTCCATTGATAACGATGCTCTCTTCTTCCTCCTGCCCAGCGAACCAAAGTCCAGGCAGGCTTGAAATTCTCCCGTTGGAACTAACCTGGTGGATATATTGTCCTGTGTCATGGTGACCATTAGTAAAAATTTGCCAATGGAATTTTTAGAAAGAAACCATGGTCAGAGTTCTCTAAGTGGGTTTTTCATTGGTTTCCAAAGCACTTTTTAGGTCGCATAACTTTTAATTAGATGTGGCTGGTGGTCCAGCATCTCTGTCTGGGGGCTGGGTCAGGCGGCCATGCCTCAGAAATGTCAAGGGGAGAAGGGTGATCTATGACTCGCCCTTACTGCAGTCCTGACTGTGAGAACATTCTCTCCAGATGAGGCAAACAGAATCCGCGTGTGTTCCTGAATGCTTGGTTATTCATGAAGGTAAACAGGTCTGACCTCGGGGCTCTGAGGGCAAACAGTGGGTTTAGTGGCTTGCAAAGGTAACTGTGCCCAAGTTAATAGTGGTTCTCTTGTTCTGCACCTCACCCTGGATGCTTTACCAGGTTAAAGGAAAACCTTACAGTTCTGGGCTGATGGAAAGTGGTGGTGGAAATGGAGGTGGGGGGAGAGCTGAGCAACGGGGCCCAGAGAAAAGACAGCCACCAGCGCCTGGGGAGGGGAGTCGTCACTCCCTCCTGATTTGGTTGTACTGGCAAGCATCCATGATGAATATAATATCCTAAAGACAAACATCAGCATGTGTATGTGTTGCCCTCAATATTTCACACATCTTAGTGTCTTTGGAAGAAGCTAAATAGAACAGCTGTTATGAACAGCGGTTGCAGTAATTGGATGGACTTGAATTCATGCTCATCTGATTCCAAAGCTGATGATTTTCTGTGACTCTAGACGGACTCTCTTTGAAACAGGATGCACGGCGGCAGATAGAGAATCACTAACATGAAGCTCACAGTGTCATAGCATGGGGACACATTGAACTTAAATGATCAGAGCTCAAAGCTGCTTTGCTCACTGCCCTCTCTACGGCCCAGCACTGGCAGCCCCAACCTACTCTCCTCCCCTCCGCACAGCATCTCACTCAGTGTCTGGAATGTAGTAACCCCCCGTTACTCCCGCCTTACTTTACATCCTATGCAAACACTTTCTTCTTTTAAGAAAAACAGCATCAGAAACTCTCGTCCAATGTAGCTGACCTGCAGAAGTATTTTGCTTGGTCACAGCATGTTTTAAAAGTAGTTTGAATTCAAGTGTCTTTTTCAGGTTGCCCCTCTCCCTCCTCCACCCCTGTTGCTTACCTGCCTGTTTAATTGACTGTACTTTCCTGGACGTGACAACATTGAACTTAAGACCCTAATGCAGGCAGGGCAATCCTCAGAGAACATGCGTTGTCTCACCTCAGATGGTGGCCCCATTCCGCAGGTGGAATCTGTTACCAGTTTCTCACTCAGGCCTGTTTCATTCTAGGTGGTTTTATTTTGTCTTTAGTATATTGCATATGTTAGGTTTTGCCTTTTGATCCAATTTGAGAGTCTGTCTTTTAAAAACAAGATTAGTTCAGTTGCATTTACTGTTATGGATCATATTTTTAATATTCACTTTGTTATGATTTTTGTATTACTTTACTCTTTTTATTGCTTATTTAGAACACATTTCCCACTAAGTTGATCTGTGTGTTTCTATTTTTTTTTTTTTTAGGTGTGTACTTTTAGTAAATGGAACTTCTCAATTTTGTTCTAGCAGTGACTTTTATTTCTATCCTTTTACTTCTATTCTTTTATGCCTTAAGTAGTTTGGGTAAAAAATTCATCAACCACGCCTTCTTTCTTAAGGATCTGTAGATATTGCCCCACTGATGGATGGAACATGCTGGGGATTATTCTGGAGCCAGTCTGATAGTTTCATAGGTGACTTCATCTTTTCTTTCCAGACGTTTAAAAGTTTCTTCCTTACCATTGTCTTTCAGTAACTTCTCGATTGTTCTGTGTCTGTTTCTCAGTGGCTGCAATGGGCTTTTCAATCTAAAGAGCATATTCTTTTTTATTTCTTATAGTTTGTAATTTATAGCATAGTCCTTTATAACATACAGCTTGGCATTCTGTTCCATTATTTTGGTTCTCCCTTTTGGGAGAACACATCTGTTGTATCTCATCTGCATGTCATTTGGATATACTACCTTTTACACTTACTTCTTTAAATTATTATTCACTTCTACTCCATTTTTCTCAGCCGTGTCCTAAACTTTCTACTCTGTTGTAAGCAGTAACCCTCAACCCCCACCCTCTTCTGACTTTCTGTCTGTATTATGGATGAACTGACTATAGTTCTAGCAGTCTGCTTAACTATGGATGGAAGCCATGTGGTAAGGCTGATAGGGGAGAAATACGGAGCCACCTGGGTCTTTAAAACCATCACAAATCTTCCACACAACCTTGAACTGCTTCCTTTAAAATTTACATATTACAGAAAATTAAACTTTAATCTTTTTAATCTACTGTAATTTGAGTTTTCTATTTTCTCTAATAATACATGTCTCTTACCTGCTACAACATGGATGCATTATAATCGGTATTACTTAATTATGGACATTTTTCTTATTTATAATATCTTGCTGCAAAACATTGCCAAGAAATATAAAAGATGTAGATAAATGGAGAGATATACTATGTTCATGGATGAGAGGATGATATTATTAAGATGTCAGTTCTCCTTAAAATGATCTATGGATTCAACGCAACTCGAATTAAATCCCAGCAGGGTTTTTAGTGTAGATGTTTAAAAGCTAATTATAATATTTAAATGAAAATGCAAATGACTTAACATGGTTAAAGTGACATTGAAAAAGAACAGATTTGGCTAATTTATCTTAAACAATTTAAAGAAACATTATATATTTACATTAATTAAAGCCAAGCGATATTGGCATATGAATAGAAAAATATAAATGGAGGGTGCCTGGGTGGCTCAGGTGGTTAAGCATCTACCTTCGGCCCAGGTCATGATCCTGGGGTCCTGGGATTGAGCCCTACATCAAGTCTCTTCTCAACAGGGAATCTGCTTCTCCCTCTGCCCCTCCCTTTGCTCATGCTTTCTTGCTCTCTTTCTCTCTCTCCCACTCTCAAACAAACAAACAAACAAACAAATAAATGACTTCAGAAAATTTATAACACGTCAACTTGAAATAGGTCTTAGGCCCAAATGTAACAAAATTATAACACTCCTAGAAGAAAACAGGAGAAAATCTTAGTGATCTTGAATTTGGCAAAATTTCATTAAAAGGTCCCCAAAACCACAAATTGTAAAAGACACACAAACAAAATGAATAAATTTGATTTACCCAGAATGAAAACTCTTGCTCTAAAACACACTGTTATGGAAATGAAAAAGCAAGTCACAGACTGGGAGAAAATATTTGTAGACTATATATCCAACAAGGGATTTGTAGATATAGAGAACTCTTACTACTAAATGATAAGAAAGCAAGCAACTCAATAAAAATGGACAAAAGATTTGAAGAGACATTTTACTAAATAAGACATATAGGTAGCAAATAAAAAATGGAAATATGGTCAATGAAATTAGTTGCTACAGAAATGTGAATCGAAGCCACAATAACAAACCACTACACGCCTGCTATAATGGCTAAAATTAAAAAGACTGACCATATTAAGTATTGGCAAAAATGTGGGAACTTTCATAGGCTGGTTGTAGCAACGTAAAATAGTACATCTACTTGAAAATATTTCATAGTTTCTTAAACTACTACAGAGATATTTTCCATGTGATTAAGCATTTCCACTCCTAAATGCTTGCCCAAGAAAAATGAGCATTTTGTTCTACAGAATACAGGCACACAATGTTCGCAGAAGCTATATTTGGAGTGCTCAACAACTGAAAACAGCCCAAATGCCCTTCAGCAGGTGAATGGATAATCATTTTTGGTTTAGCCACACAATGGAGTATTACTCAGCGACAAAAAGAACAAACTATTGATAAATGAAACAGCATTAAATGATCTCAAAATAATTATATTGCATAAAAAAATCCAGACAGTAAAAAGTATATGGTCTATTATTTCATTTATATTAAATTCTGTTAAATACAAGATAGTATTTAGTGGGTGGGGTTGTGGAAGCAGGGAGGGCGATGGGTCCCAACAGGCGAGGGGGAAAGTGCAGGTGTGCCGGAAACACTCGCGATCCTGAGTGTGGTGGTGACTTCACAAGAGGGTGCACGTGTCAAAACACATCAAATAATACAACCTAAACATGTACAATTTATTACCTATCGCTTACACTCTAGTAAAGCAGTACACATTTCAAATAAACAGGCAGATTTCGGATGTGCCGTGGAAGGGTTTGGGAGGGTAGAAAATTGGGTCAGACGGGGGAGTGCTTGGAGCCGGGAGCCCGGAACATCTGGCTGAGGGTGGCCGGGGGTGTGGGGGTTGATAGGTCTGGTTACAGGGACCTGCGGGGGAGGCTGGTGAGTGGTTTAGACAGCATGTCTGAGCACACTGGCCCAGGCCAGCAGGTGTTCATGTGACAACCATTTTACACACATGCTCATATGTGCACACCCCACACGTGCATATTATGCATTCATATGTATACACACACGCACACATACACAGGACACATGCACGCATGTATACACATTACACATTCATACATGTACACACGCACACATATGCATATTCATATAAACGCGCATGCCAATGCATACACATTACATATTTATATAATGCATGTATATGAGAATTTGTATCTGCATCCACATTTATAGCCATAATAAATTCACATACATATATACACATACAGTAATATACGTGTACACACAATATTTACATGCACACACAGATGCATACTCATATACATAGCTACACACGTACATCTATAATACACATATTTATATGCGTGGACTCATATATATATTCATACACACACACACACACACACACACACACACACATTCTTTTAAGCCTTATTACAGTTTTCCCAAGTGCCTCTCGTCCCTATTTTGCCAACTAGGAAAATGCATCTCAGAGACAGTAAAGAAAATCTGCCCGGTAACAATAGACAATTATACTGATTAACTAGTAACAAATCCGTGTCGTCCCGCTCCTCCACCACCGAAAGTTGGCCCGGAGTCCCCTTCAGAAAACAGGCCTGGGGCAGCCGCTCTGCTGAGAGCGGCCTGAGCGCCTGCGCCCGCCCTGGAGCTGCAGGGGCGGGGGCTGCGGGCACAGGGCTGCGTGGCTGCCCAGCTCCCTGCACCTGCTCCCCTGCCCCCGAGCCGCAGGCGGCCTGCGGCTCTCTGGCTCCGGACCTGGCAGGTGTCACGTACCACGGTCCTCCGCGGTGACTCAGCGGCTGCGTTGCGCCCCGCGCTGCCCCTGGGAACTCCGGGGGGAGGCCGGCCCGCGCCCCCCCTGTGCTCTCACTGCCGCGGGGCTCCTCCGACGGGGGTACAAGGGGCTTGTGTTTCTGAGAGCGGAGGTCAGCCTCGTGGAGACGACACACAAACAAACTTGTGTTTTGTTTCTAAGTTGTTTGTGGTCCCGCGTGTCTGTCGGAAATCGGGACGGGATTGGACGTGCAGGCGCGAGCGGACCGTTTGACTCAGCGGTTGGAGAAGGTGCTAATTTTCGCACAGCCCTCAGACTCGCCCGTCCTCCCGGGGGTGGGACGGGGTAGCAAGTGGACGCAAGTAACCCGGGGAAACCAGTGTCCCGCCGGTTTCCCGCGCTTCCCGCCCCGCACCTGCCGGGCTCCCAAACAAGCCACCACGGAGCGCGTGCGGTCTCGGCCGCAGAAGCCTTTGGCGAGGTCTTTGTGCAAAGGGCCCACGGGCCGTCACCCCCCAGGCCGGGTCGCTGCTCAGGCCACTGTGACGACTCATGGCCGCCGTCATCCCCGTTCCCCTGCATGAAGTGACGCCTGTGGCAATGTTCCTCCGGGGCCCGGCCACCTGAGCGCTCGGCGCGGCCCCGGAGGCAGTCCCCTTGTGCCCGCGGCGCCAAGGCTCCTGGCCCTGCAGCCCCGAGGCGAGGTTCTCGCGGGAGAGCGGACAAGCTTTGCTGAGCTGAGGGGTGGCGGGAGTGACTCCCAGGTCCGCGCGGAGCAAGAGGGTAACACAGGCACCACGTGTGGGGGGTTCGGGGTCCGGGAGGGTAACACTCGGGGCGAGAAACGACACAATTCGGGACACACTGTTGGGGGTAGCTGGACAGGTCGCAAGAACCATCTAGAGAAGTTGGAGTTGGGAGTTGGAGCCTGGAGGGGTCCCGAAGTCAAGGAAAGGATTTGGAATGGATAGGGTTCTGGGCTGCGCTCAGAAGAGTGCTTGGTATTCGAATTTGAGGCGCCATCAGTGTTGGATCGGCAAGGCCCAGAGGAGCTGGCAAGGGACCAAGGACTGGCCAGAGGGAAGGACAAGGAAGGACCAAGCACAGGGGATGGACTGCAGGATGAGGAGGGGAGCACTGCACTATGGAGCCCTGGTCCCCAGAAGCAAGGTGCTGCCCGGAAACACGAGGGCTAAATGGTGGAGCAAATCCGTGGGGACCAGGCTTAAAAGAAGAGGTGCTAGAGAAACAGCTCAGGGTCTCTCCTGTTTGTTCCGGTTCCTTCTCATCTTGCTCTCTGTCCTATTTTCTTGGATGTTCAGTATGGGACCCAGAACCAGGAGGCGGCATGAAGCTCCAGGGCGTAGTCCACTGTCTAAGCGGCCTTTGGAGGCCATGAAGCAGTTCGTAAAAGCCGAGAGGAAGCCGGGATTACTCCCGGTGCCTTGTCCCTTAGGTTTAAAAAGTACAAAAGCAGCCTGCCTATTTGAGGAATCTGGGTCTGCAGCTGTTTTTCCGCGCCCCCGATTCTGGCCCAATCTACATCCACGCCTCCTGATCAGAAAGTGGAAAAGCCGTGCAGATTTTGTCTTGGACCGCAAGTAAAGTTTGAAGTCGGGAGAAAGTAACAGTCTCCATAGGAATCCAGAGAAGTTGGACATGTCTGGGAGAAAAAAATCAGGCACGGTTGCTAGGGACTGGCTGTTTTCAGTTGAAGCTCTGAGTCATCGATGTGGACAAAAATAGGCCACACCAGTGTGGGGAGCCCAGGCAGAGAATATCCTGCACCTTCCTGAGTGGGCAGGTGGCGTCTCTGTGAATATGGGGACAGCTCTGGGGACAGAACAAATGCTTGTTCAGAGGGCTTCCCTCTGTCTCCATCCCATCAGACGCTCCTACCTCCCTCCTGGGGACAGAAGGGTGTCCCAGCAGAAATGCTTCCCTCTTCCGGTGCATCTGGCAATGGAGTAAAGAGTACCTCTGTGCAGCAAATGGACTTATGAACACTGGAAACTTACTTCTTCAAACCAAGAGCATTAATCCTGGGATCAGTGGGGGTTCAAGGGCATTTGCGGACTTATGAAATTGAGAGCAAATTTTTTGTGTTGTCTTTTTCTTGTGCACTCTCCTGTTACTGATCTGGTAGAAAAAACATAGACACAGAAATTTCAAAGACCAGTGCAAGAAACACTCCCGTCTCTATCATGCAGCTTATAAAGCAAAGTCTTGCAAGAACAATTGAAGTCACCTCTCTATACCTCTCCCTGATTGTGTTCTCCATTCTCCTAACTGTAGGAAACCATTCTCCTGAATTCGGTGTTCATTTCCACACGAACAGCTCTATTTTGACAAGACACACATTTATTTTTTAAAAAACTCTATAGGTATTTCAAATCTTTTATTTTGCAAAAATCTTAGACGTAAGAAAAATATAGTAAAAATACTATAGAAAGTTCCTGAATAACTTTTATCCAGCTTATCCAGGTACTGAAACTTTATATAGTCTTTACGTATCTATCGAAATCAAGAAATTAACACTGATACAACACTATTAACTAAACCTCAAAACTGTTTCGAATTTTGTCAGTCCAA
>CM052802.1:2237717-2263987 GCA_028533885.1 Nasua narica
AGTTCCTTCCAGACTGGGTTCTGCCAACTGACGTCAGCCCGCCATGAGCCTCCCCCAGATCTCGCAGACCAGCTGGGCCGCCCAACTGTGCAGGCTGTGGATTGGTGTTAAAATATTTGGATATGGTCATGGAGAGTGAATAGACTCCTAGAATCACAGACTGTTTTCATTGCTAGCAGAAGCCTTGGAGATAAAATCCCTATGAGAAAGGATATTCTCCTGAATTCATTTTTGTCGGTTACATAAATCGGACAAATTCATAATTTCAAACCAGATTTGAACTTAGTAATAAGATTGATGGATTAGAACCTTTTGAAAATCAAACTACGTTGTATGTTCCTATTTTTGGGCTTAAGAATGTGACATTCCAGCATGTGCGTGAGAATCAGGTTTTTAAAAATGGGCGTAAGTTCTGGAGAAAAGGCAAGTCAAATGTCAGTCCCCCAGGGTCTCTCCATCAGTACCGATGGCTTCTGCAAACAATTACGGAGCACCTACTGTGGGCCAGGCTGGGTCCTACCCACCTGGAATACGGCCGTGAGTGAAACAAACAGAACTCCCTGCCCTCCTGTGATTGAAAGCCTAGGAAAGGCGACAGAAAAGGTGAAAAAATAGTCAATTGTTTAGTGTGCTATAAGATGGAAATGCTATTAAAAAATGGGGCAGAGAAAGGAGATTTCGAAGAGGTGTAGGACTAACAGAAGGGTAGAGGGTGAGCCTGGATGACAACAGTTATTCGGGCGGTGACCTGGAGAACGAAAAGTGAGCCAAGCGGATGTCCGGGAGAAGAGCCTTCCAGGCAAAGGCCCTGGGGTCACCTGAGCAATGGTGAAGAGCAAGGTTGCCGGGGCAGCGAGAGGGGCAGTGATGTGGGAGATGTGTTCAGGGAGGGAGTGGGAAGACCTACAGGAAAGTATGAGCCATCATAAATCTTAGCCTTTTGTTCTGGGTGAAAGGGCGAGCAGTCAGAGGGTTTTTGAGCAAGGAGTAAGAATCCCATTATCTGATTTATGTTTTTAAAGGGTTGCTTTGGTGGAAGTCTGGAAGCTCATCCCAGGGCAGCAGCAGCAAAGGGGGAAGGAGGGTTCAGATTCTGACACACTGCATTTCGAAGGGGGGGCCAACCCCACAAGGTGGCGGAATGGCTGTGGGATGAGAGAGAAAAAGATGAGTCAGGCATAACTTGATGGTTTTGGCCTGAGCTACTGGAGAGAAAGCGTTTCCTTTCCATCAGCAGAGATGGGATCACAGTGCGATGCTGTCACCTGCTACGTGTTAAACCCAGTGCCAGGTGCTAACTCCCTAAGCACGAGCCAGGCCGGTATTTTTCCATCTTCAGGCCATGCCCAGTTAGGACGCTAGAATTCAGTGATTCTCAATTAGAATGTTTAAGAAAACTCCAATAGAACGATGCTGTGGATACTTCGGTGCCCTACCCCCAACCCAGCGGGGGATTGCTGGGAACGTCAGCGATGTCAGCTGGTGGCTGCTGTCCTCACCGGACAAGTCTAGGAGCACAGGGAACCACCTCGCCTAAGGAGGAGCACACGGCCGATCTCGGGCTGAAGGGGCTACAAAGTCTGACCTCTTGACTTCAGCCTGCAAAGTACCGGAAGGGTCACCTAAGTTCCAGGGTCTCCCACAGGATTGGCCGAGGCTTCAGTGCAAAAGAGCTCCATCTTTTCTGGGAACTAGACCAGCATTAAGGGCCAAATCCTACTGAAGTCCAACCGAGGACGCACAGGCTTGCCAAGAGAGCAGAGGGACTGTGTGAAGACGAGGGGAGTGACGGGATCTAGAAAATGCCTTCTGGCACGATGCTGAGGCACATGCAAGCAGGGAGAGCTCTAGAAACTCGATGTGGCTCTCTGGTCCTCCGTTTCCACGGGAGATCATGATACCGGCCCAGAGTAGTAGGAAAGGCCTCTCAGCACAGTGCAGGTCACCTCCCATGGCAGGGCACGCGGGAGGTTATGAAATATCTCCATTTCATACCCTGATAATTGCATGGCCAATGTGACTTTCTCTAGGGAAATATATGCCCATAGGGCATAGATTCTAAGTTCATCTAACATAGGTTTACATTTAGATGAAAATATTCAATAGAGAAGGACCTTCCCAGAAAATATCACTTGTCAGGAGGTTCAGTTATCAGCGTGTTCAAAGAGAGACCAGACCGGGTCACCTTCCTACCTGCTTTTTCCAGAATGTCTCCCTGCTAATATCCTAGTCTCTCTGGTGCTCTTTCCATGACACAAGAATTAATGCCCTGGCAAGGACGCCCAGGAGATAGTGCAAATGTATAGCGAGGCTGACCCGGAATTTTGGGAAAGTGATGGTTTTTTTCTACAAAGCGGAGTGGAATGCCAGAACTATGATGGTAGAGGGGGCAGGGAGGGATCTTAGAAAATTGGTCTCAAGTGGAGATGACCCAAGTCCAGAAAACCACAAGCTGACTATTTGGTGTGATGCCCAGAAGTTACTCTAATCATTATCCTAATACAGGATATGCTGGGAGCTTCCACTTGTAGCCCAGATGGAGTAAGACCAGATTTGCCCTGCTACCTTAAATCGCTGTAAAACAATACAGTGTGTAAAGCAGTGTTTTACAGACATTGGGCCACAAGCAGCGGGATCCCTGAGGACAAGGAAACAGGTAAGGCGAGGTCCGTGTTTGCCTCGGCATAATGCCTGGGGGCAGCCTCCAGGCCGAAGGGCAAGGCTGTGAAACCAATAGAGCTCGGCAGCACTACAAACGTGTGGAGACACAGTTGGAACCTTATATGGGTCAAGGTAGATAGAATTTGCAGGTTCAAAATATGAGAGATGATGGAACTGCAGAGGAGAACAGTAAGCAAAAGGTCTCCCCGAGTCACTGAGTGAATGCTGATCTGCACAAATAGGAGAGAGAATTGCCACGGCAAGCAAAGAAAAAAAAAGCGAGGAAAAGAGCAGATAATGCAATTCTTGCAACCCCCACAGGACTGGCAAAGAGTTCCCGCGCCGACTAATGAGAGTGAAAAACCTCATAGAACGTGAGGCATCAGGTAGCCCCTCACCAGGGGACTGTTTCAGTAGTGGGGCCCTGTCAGCCCTACGACTGCCCTAGGCAGACCCTCACGGAGCTTCAAAGAGCCTCCAAATGGGGCGACTATTTATAACTGCATGCATGACAGAAAAACTAACAGTTTTTAGAAGAATACAGCAAAACCCAGAAACCAACAATGTCAAATTCATGATGTCCAGGATATAATATAAAATTACCTGGCAAGCCAAAAAAAAAAAAAAAAAAAAGCAGGAAACTAGGATTCATCACCGGGAGACAAATCAATCAAGACAAATAGAATCAGAAGGGAAAAGCTGATGGCACGAGCAGGGGACGAGAGTGAGGAGACACTCACTGTGCTCCGTATCTCCCTGGAGGTAGAGGTGGATGTGAGCCTGGTGAAGGCAAGTGGAAGGTACAACGAAGCCTGAGCTTGAATTTCTAAAGATAAAAAAATACATAAAATATCTGAAAGCAGCTTTATACAGGATGGGATCATTAGCACATTCGATGCTAGAGATAAATTAAAAAAAAAGTAACCTCGAGGACATCGCAATAGAAACTATTTGAAATGAAGCACAGAGAGAAGATAAGGCTGGGAAATAATCAACAATATTACTGACCTTTGGAAAACATCCAGGAGTCTCGGGTGCCTGGAACTGGGGTCCCAGGAGAAGGGAGGAGGGGCAGAAAAACAGTATTTGAAGAAAGAAAGAAGGAAAGATAAAGAAAGAAAGAAAGAGAGAGAGAGAGAGAGAAAGAAAGAAAAAGGGAGAGAGAGGAAGAAAAAGGGAGAGAGAGGAAGAAAGAAAGGAGGAAAAAAGAAAGAGAAAGAAAGAGAGAAAGGGAGAGAGGGAGAGAGAAAGGGAGCGAGGAAGAAAGGAAGGAAGGAAGGACCGAAGAAAGGAAGGAAAGAAAGGAAAACCATGTCATGTGCGTCATCATTAAATCGCTAAGCACTGATAATAAAGAGGCAGTCTTAACGAGATCCAGAGAAAA
This sequence comes from Nasua narica, assembly GCA_028533885.1. Lineage (NCBI taxonomy): Eukaryota > Metazoa > Chordata > Mammalia > Carnivora > Procyonidae > Nasua > Nasua narica. The sequence goes on from CM052802.1 coordinate 2,241,763, forward strand.
GTTGTACTTGCTAAGAGACAATGCAAACAATACATCAGGCTTCTCATCAGAAACTATGCAAGCCAGAAAACCATGGAAGATACGCTTAAAATAATTAGAAAAACGATTCACCTAGAAGTCTTTACAAAGTGAAAATAATTTTCCCGAAGTCAAGGTTGAGTAAAGTCTTTGTTAGAGAGACAAAATATGAAGGAATTCATCACGAGCAGTGACTCCAGAAACGTTAAAACAAGTTTTTAAGGCAGGGATGCCTGGGTGGCTCAGTTGGTTGAGCAGCTGCCTTCGGCTCAGGTCATAATCCCAGCGTCCTGGGATTGAGTCCCACATCGGGCTCCTTGCTCGGCAGAGAGCCTGCTCCTCTCTCTGCCTCTGTCTGCCTCTCTGCCTGCTTGTGTTCTCTCTCTGTTAAGTAAATAAATAAAATCTAAAAAAAAAAAGTTTTTAAGGCAAAGGGAGAATATTTCCAGATAGAAGGGAGATCCACTCAAAGGATAGAGGACCCAAAGAGGTAACTATGTAGGTAATGTAAGACATTTTTGGTCGCTTTTTATTTCTTTAAAGTATAATAGACAGTTTAAAGCAAAAATTACAAAAAAAAAAAAAGCAAAAATTACAAGAACAGGTTGAAGGATTTATAACTTATCCAGAAACAAAGTGTACAAAAACAATAGCCCTAAGAACAGAAGAGATTAAGTAGATTCTCGTTAGATTCTTTTTTTCTTTTCTATCATATTTAATCCTTTTCCCCCCCAAATACGTGTATTTTATTTTTTCAGTATTACAAGATTAATTGTTTATGCACCACACCCAGTGTTCCATGCAATACGTACCCTCCTCAATACCCACCACCAGACTCTTTAGATTCTTAAAAGATACATAAGGTGGGATAATACTATTTAAGGTAGATCATGTTAAATTAAATATGAATATTGTAAACACCTAGAAAATCCACTTAAAAATAACACAGAAAAGTATAGCTCGTAGCCAATGGTGGAAATGAAATGGAATTATTAGCAAAACCGATTTATTTCAAAAGTAACAGAGATGGGACAAATAGATAATGAATATAGCACAGTGATCATTTTCAATCTGATAAATATCCAATAAAATGACAATTAGATGAACGTATATGGTCTAAACACCCTAATTAAGTGTTAGAGTTCATCAAATTGGACGTAAGAGCAAGAGACTACTACACGCTGTCTGCAAAAAACCCACTTTGAATATGAAGCCACATGTTAAAAAGGAAAAGAGTGGACGACAGAGTTCATAAAAACGCTCACCACAAGAACCCCAGAATGGCCATGTTGATGGTGGTCCCAATACATATCAGGGCAAGGAGTATTACTAGAGCTGAAAAGAGCCCCTTCATGATGAGGAAAGAGATGACTCATCAAGAGAACACGGTGACAGAGGCACGAAATACACAGAACAAAGTGGAAGCAGAAGGGCAAAGGAACCGATCACATAGTTATGATTGGGGACTGGAACACACCTTCCTCATTAACAGAATAAGTAGATAAAAAAAATAAGGATAAAGAAGTCCTGCCCAACACTACGGGAGGAGTTTCCCATGGCTGCTGTAACAAATTACCACAGATTTGGTGGTTTAAAACAAAACACATTTATTCTGTTGCCATCTGGAGGTCAGAAGTCAGGAATGGGTTTCACTGGGTTGAAACCAAAGTGAACACAGGCCCATGCTGGAAAAACCTATTTCCTTACCTTTTTTGCCTGTTAAAGCCACGTTCTCTGCACTCTTTGACTCATTGTCCCTTCCTCCACCTTCAAGACCAGCCGTGTATTTATCTTCAAATCTCTCTCTGCTCCTGTCTTCACGTTTCCTCTTCTCAGATCTGCCAGTGCCTCCCTCCAGTCAGGACTCTAGTGATTAGAGGCAGGACCCACCCAGATAATCCAGCGTAATCGCCTTCTCTCAAAACCCTTAACTTCATCACACACACAAATATCTTATTACCATAAAAGTAGTACTCACAGGTCCCAAGGACCGGAACCTGGTTCTCTTTTGGGACCATTTTCCAGTTTATCGCAGCTATCGTCCAACTTGATAGAATTGGCATTCGTAGCTCCCTTCACCCGACAGCAGAATACTCCTTCTTTCTTTCCAAATAGAAATAAACATGTATCAAGATAGGCCATATTCTGGGCCATAAAGCAAGTCCAAATAGATTTAGGAGGACAGAGAGCATGTAAGTATATCTACTTTTCATGAGAGCATAAAATTAGAAATCAATAACAGAAATAGATACACAGAAAGTTTCCAAGTATTTGGATACAGAATAAGACGTTCTAAATAAGCACAGGGAAAAGAAGAAATCACACACACAGAAACCGAAAATGCTGTGAATTGTGTAAAGATGAAAGGCCAGCGCACCGAGGTCGGTGACACACGTATCAGGCAGTGCTTAGCGGGCAGTGTTTAACATTGAAAGCTTATGTGAGAAAAGAAGAAAGGTCTCAAATCAATCACCCAAGCTTCAGCTCTGAGAAATTAGGAAAGAAGAACAAATTGAACCTAAGCAAAAAGGAAAAACATTAAAGAGAATAAATCAGTGAAATAGAAAACAGAAAACAGTTGAAGAAAGTCCCCGAAACTGCATTCAAAAAGGTCAGTAATTAATAAAGTATAATCAGACTGATAAGAATAAGATAGGGAAGACAAAATTTACCAAAATCAGATATGAGAGTGGGTCATCAGTACAGACCTACACATGGTGAGGGGATAATGAGGGAATATTATGAACTACGGCTAACCCTCGAACAATGCGTTAGCCGAAAATCAACATAGCATAGCCGAAAATCCACACACACCCGTGACTCCCCAAACTTAGCGACTAACAGCCTACTGGTGACTGGAAGCCTTACCAGAAACATCAACAGTCAACACATATTTTCTATGTTGTATGTATCGCATACTGTATTCTTACCATAAAGTAAGCTGGAGAAAAGAAAATCACGAGGGGACACCTGGGTGGCTCAGTTGGTTAGGCGCCCGATTCTTGGTTTTGGCTCAGGTCATGACCTCAGGGTCATGAGATCGAATCCCACGTTGGGCTCGGTGCTCAGCGCGGAGTCTGCTTGAGAATCTCCCACTGCCTCTCCCTCTGTCCCCCCCCCTTGCCTCTCTCTCTCTCTCTCACCAAAACAAACAAACAAACAAATAAGAAAAGCACAGGAAAATGCATTTACAGCACTGTAGTATATTTATCTTTTAAAAAACCCCCGTATAAGTGGATCCATGCAGTTCAGACTGGTATTGTTCAAGGGTCAAATGTACTTTATAAAAACTAGTGACTTTTAGGAATTAGTTTCCTAAGCACTAATATGCCAACTCCGGTGGAATGGACACATTCCTTACAGGTACAAACTACCAAACTCACTCTAGAAGAACCTGAGAATCAGGACAGCTCTATATATTCAAAATAATTATATGGTAGTTCAAAGCGGTCTCATCAGAAAACCACAAACAAACAAAATTATCCAGGCCCAGAGAGCTTCGGAAAGAAACCGTACAAAGCCCTTCCAGCACACAGTAGGGGGTGGATTACCTCCCAGCTCAGTTTAGGAGGCCGACGGGGCATGGATACCGAAAGCGGATAAATATATCTCATGATCAGAGCTGCAGATACCCTCAAGAAAATAGTAACACGTCAAATCCTGCCTGCTAGAAGAAACATAATACATCATAAGTGAGCACCAGTTCATGAAAGTAAGGCTGAATTAACATTTGAAAATGAATTTGTATAATTTATCATATCAACAGACTAAAAAGGAAACGCCATACAATCATCTTGATAGACGCAGAAAAGACACGAAATTCAAAATCCATTTTTGATAAATAAAATTCTTGGAAAACTAGTCATATAAATTAATTTTTTTTAAAGATTTTATTTGTCAGAGAGAAAGAGAGAGAGCATGCACACAAGAAGGGGGCAGGCAGAGGGAGAAGCAGACACCCCCTGAGCAGGGAGCCGGATGCGGGACTCAATCCCAGGACCCTGGGATCGTGACCTGAGCCAAAGGCAGATGTGCTTAACTGAACCACCCAGGCATCCTGGCATATAAATTAATTTTTTCAACATAATAAAGCACTGCAATAAAAACCTACAGCCAGCATTGTGTGTAATGGTGAGAGCCTGCTCCAAAATAAAGTACTTCTATTCAACGTGGTTTGGAGATCCTGCACAGTGCTGTAAAGCAAAAGGGAAAAAACCATGCAGTTTGGAAAGGAAAAATAAAGCTGCCTTTCTTTGTAGACTACATAATTGTCTACATAGAAAAATCCCCAAGAACCTATGAAAAAAGCTATTAGAATAATAAATAACTATAGCAAGGTTGCAGGTTACATCATCGGTGCACAGAAATCGACTATATTTCTATATACTAGCAATGAATGATTGGAAATTAAAATTTAAGTAAGACCATTCACAAAAGTATCAGAAAGATGAAATGATTAGGAATAAACTTAACAAAATAGGTGCAAACCTCTACACTGTAAACTAAAAGACAGAAAAAGTAAACTTTTGAAAAACATTATAGAAGATCTAGTAAGTGTAGACAGACAGCTTTGTTCCTTGTGGGATAGAGGGGTCAGTATTACGATGCTTCTTTCCCCAAAACTGACCTTTGTGTTCAGTGCAGTCCTGATTGAAATCCCAGCAGGTGTTTGTTTATTTGTTTTTTTAATGACCCAACTTCTTTTTTTTTAAGATTTTATTTATTTATTTGACACAGAGAGAGAAATCACAAGTAGGCAGAGAGGCAGACAGAGAGAGACAGAGAGAGAGCGGGGAAGCAGGCTCCCTGCTGAGCAGAGATCCCGATTTGGGGCTCAATCCCAGGACCCTGAGATCGTGACCTGAGCCGAAGGCAGAGGCTTTAACCCACTGAGCCACCCAGGCGCCGCCCCAGCAGGTGTTTTGTAAAAATTGAGAAGCTGATTGTAAACTTTATTTGCAAATGCAAAGAACCTAGATTATCCAAGAGTTTGTTTTGTTTTTTTTTTTTAAGATTTTATTTATTTGACAGAGAGGAGGGAAAGATCACAAGTAGGCAGAGAGAGAGAGGGGAAGCAGGATCCATCCCAGGACCCTGAGATCATGACCTGAGCCGAAGGCAGAGGCTTTAACCCACTGAGCCACCCAGGTGCCCCTATCCAAGACAGAGGGAGACCAAAAGATTGTAATTAAGACAAAGATTATGACAAAGTAAGAAGACTATACTACCTGATTTCAAGGTTATTCTAAGCAAATTGTGGTATAGAATACAATCGGGCAGTGAAGAAGGACCCATCACTCATACACACAACGTGGCTGAACCTCAAGGGCATGACGTCAAGTCCCAGAAGCCGAACATGAAAGACCATGTGCCGTTTGAGTTCATGTCTATAACATTCTAGAACAAGTGAGGCTGTAGTGACAGAGATCACACTCGTGGTTGCCAAGGCCCAGGTTTGGGGAAGTGGATAGAATGCAAAGGAGTACAAAGGGAACTTTGAAATAGCAAAAATTCTAATCATGGTGAAATTCAAGGAATGCTGCACTCGAAACAGTTACATTTTGTTGTATGTAAATTACACCCGAATGGAGTTGATTTAAAGAACAAAGAATTCCTAGTAGAAGGAACACCTTGTTACTGAGAGGCCACCTCAATCAGTGGCCAGTATGTGGTGCTGTGTCCCCAGCAGGTGTGATATAGGGGTCTAGGTATCAAAGGGAGGAGGGAAGTCCTGCTGCCGGCCCCCAGTTTTCCCAGGGAATGATCCCAATCTCCCAACGAAATGTGCATTTGCAACCTCAGGGCTGCAGTTGCAGAGCCCTGGTTCCCCGAGGACAAATGTTTCCACATTCTCATCTGGGGCCACAATGCCAGTCCTATTCACATTCGAGCTGTGGCTGTCACCCAGGCATCTCAGGACCCTTATGCCGAGGCAGCAGCAGGCAAGAAAGGAGGAATCATGTTGGCGTGGGAATTGACTGCTCTTCAGGAAGAGGTAGGGCTGTTGCTTCCCATGGGGGACGGAAAGAATATGTTTGTTGTTCAGATGATCCACAGTGCTCCTATGCTCAGTTTTTAAATTAAAAAAAAAAAAAAAAACCCCAAACCTCAAACTTACAAAAATGTTGCAATTCAAAAGATACAAAGAATGTTTTTCATCTGAATCTTCTGAAAGCTATTTGCCAACTCATGGCCCTATCACCCACTAATGCTTTAGTGTGTATTTCCCTACATGCTCACACACAGCTATTTAAATGAAGAAATGAACAATGATGCATTACTGCTGTCTTTCTGCAGACCTCAGAGGTGGCCGGCTAGTGGCAGATCCAACAATGCACCTGTACAAGCTCGGGGACACTCGCCCACCCCATTAGCGCCCTTGACTTCAGGAACCACTTTGTGTCGGATCTCCCTACATCTCCCTTTGCATCTAACCCTCTAGGCTTGAAATACCTACTGGACTGCCCTTTGCCACCCACCTTGAAGTTAGCTATCACCACGTGACTTGCTTTGACAAAAGGTGTGCCACTTGCAGGAAGGAGCCCTTGAGTCGTGTCTATGTGCCCTAGATAGCCTTGGCTATGGCGGAAACACATGACAAGGTGGGCTCCCCATCAGATTGGTTCTCAAGGGACCACAGTAAATAAAGACATACTTTCTACACACAGTACTGAAGCTTGAGCGAGGAGTAGATGTTGTTTCCATTCACTTAGATATGGGAACTGTTTGTTACTGTGGCATAAGGTGAACTGAGCTCACCCGGAGAAGACACTGGAAATTCTGGAGGATTGCTCCTGCCCAGATCAGTAGTGAGCTTGGATTGGGCTGCAGACATCGCTTTCTCCTATACAGGTTACTTCTTCCTGCCCTCTGCCTTAGCTCCCCCGGGGGGCTGTTTTGCAGATGTTACAAGCGTGGTGTTCACGATTCTGAAAGATTCGCAGAGCTGCCAGCAAGTAGAAGAGCGAGTGACTGTCTCTGAGGGCGGCTTGTGTGATCCCCTCGGGGTTGTTGGTGAGATCATCTGGAGTGAAGAGATGGCATTTTTACGTTTTTGTAGGCTTGTCCCCTTCTTCTTTACCTTTTTGGCCTCCACGCGGGCACCAGAAGAAATGACACGGTCAACGATAAGTTCTGAAAGGTGATGGATTTCCTTGAGACCAGAGGTGACACCTTTTCGTGGAGCAGAGGTGGTTTTTCTGACCACCCAAAGAGATCTGGTTACTTTTTTGGTTTGATTTTTCAATTTTATTAAAAAAATTCAGAATTCAGGAATGCATCATGTCATACAGTGATCAATAGCCAATCCAAGTTTTTAGGTGTATTTAATAATTACACGTTAACTTAGACTTTGTAAAAATGACAAGTCTAAGTGACTCTAGCTCAGATAATCTCTAAAGCAAACAGATGATTATACGATCATGCTCTTTCCCGTCCTGGGGTTTGATATATCCTGAGCTCTCTGTGCTTCCCTTCCCTCCATCCTTCCTCCGGCTAACCCCTGTCCAGATAAATTCTCCTGCCTCAGACGACTTAACCCCCGTTCCATGGAACTCCTATGACATTTTGTAATTTTTCTTCTTAATCTTGACATATCAGTCATTGCTTCTTTCATTTCATGGCTCCATGTTTAATGTCCGTGTCCTCACTTAGATGAGACCAGGAGGATAGGAGCCACGTTGGTAGAGAAGAGTATTTTCATCACCTAGAACTCATCCTGGCACAAAGTAATTACTCAACCTGTATTTTGTTAAGCAAGTTAACCGATGAATGAAAAGACAGGACTTGTCCGTCTCTTGTACCTCCTGGCATTGCCATACGGCTTAGCCGCTGCATCACTTTGAACAAGTGACAGAACCCCTCTGAGCCTTGGCTTCGTTTTTTGTAAGATGTGAATCGTCAGTCATACCTGCAATGGACTCCTTCGTCTTCTTTTTTTCCTGCCTCGGATGTGAATGTACATCCCATCGAACTGTAATGGCTCATATTATGAGTGTTTGGGGGAAGGTGACCCATTTCCCACGAGAAAAGCCCAAGGGAAAAACATTACTCACCTCCCCTCAACCCTGGCAACTAAGACAAGAGCATGTGAGCTAAAGTCCTGAAGTCAGCTGCTCCTACCCAGGATGCTGAGTCCTGGAGGTCACAGAGATGGAAGGGACAGCAGAAGGGGTCCTAACTGGACTGCTCTTGGAGGTGACTCTGCCTTGCTCCCCGATCTCCCTTGGTTTCTGCTCATTCAGCGTTTCTCCAATCTTCTCATAGATTTCGTAAGATATGCGATATGCATACAAAATATTCCCTTTCTGTACAGTGGGCATGGACCTCTGTGAGTAGCCCTCAGGGACCGCGACCTTATCACAGATTAGTGAGGATCCAATGTGAGGACCACACTGAGATCGGGATGATTCTCAGTCCTTGACAAATGCTGGGGGAATGGTGCCTTCTTGCTACCGTCACATTGTTCCGCCTGCAAGCCCTTTCCAGACACCAAAAAACCAAGTAGGACAATTTTGTACATATTGTCTGCATTTTAATTATACAGATGGGGCAAAAGGATAGGACAGAGACACCTCCCTACGGAACAGATGCCGGTGTGATCTCAGAGCCACAGGAAACATCCAAGTATCCATGCATTCATAAATAAGGTCATAAATAGGTAATTGCTTGAAAGCTCTCAAATGAAAGTTATTCTAAGCCCGATATCATTGTTACTAATATTAGAAACAGTGATTATATTTATGATACAAAATTTGACATTTTTGTCCTAGCCTCACATTACTCATTTCTAATTTCTGACTAATGCTTCTTTAAACAAAATTCAGTGGACAAAAACAGACTTTGCAATTTCATGGTGAATCTTATTTTTTTTAAAAAGTCCTATTTAAAGCTTTTTCCTTTAGGAAATTGAGGATGAAGGAGATTGTTTTAGGCTATTTTCTCTCCTAAGAAAAATAAGGTTCTTTTATAGTTGAGATTGTCAGTTAAAATTCTTCCAGCTAAAATGTCACCATCCTCCTGAGTTCCAGTGGAAACCCAGCGAATATCAGCGGAAGTGCCATTGGCCGAGACTGTAGATCCTTGTGCACCCAGTGACCTCATTACCAAGGAGAGATGGACGCAGCAAGTGTTTCACTTTAAAAGAGCACGTGAGAGAGAGGTGGTACCTCACGGCCCCGGGTTAAGAAGCAAGACTTAAATCCCCAGGAGAGACACCGTGAACTGTCACCTCCAGGATACAAGCAAACATCCATGATACCTGGGGATGGAGAAGAAAAAATTTCTACTCCTAGGTGAGAAGCAGGAGCCTTTCTTGGGCCAGGATCCCACACTGTATCAGAAAGGGATCCATCCATCATCCCAAGATCGTCCACGGAGCCGGCCGGGGGCAGAGCTTTGCTGCCCCCTGGAGGGGAGGCAGGGGTGCCGCAGGAGCCTCTCTGCCGGCCCAACTCAAGAGTCATTGCGCGCTGAGATACCACCTTACACCAGTTAGAATGGCCAAAATCAACAAGACAGTAAACAACAAATGCTGGAGAGGATGTGGAGAAAGGGGAACCCTCCTCCACTGTTGGTGGGAATGCAAGTTGGTGCAGCCACTTTGGAAAACAGTGTGGAGATTCCTCAAGAAATTAAAAACAGAGCTATCCTATGACCCTGCAATTGCACTACTGGGTATTTACCCCAAAGAAGCAGATGCAGTACAAAGAAGGGCCACATGTACCCCAATGTTCATGGCCACAATCGCCAAACTGTGGAAAGAACCAAAATGCCCTTCAATAGATGAGTGGATAAGGAAGATATGGTCCATCTATACAATGGAATATTATGCCTCCATCAGAAAGGATGAATATCCAACTTTTGTATCAACATGGACAGGACTAGAAGAGATTATGCGGAGTAAAATAAGTCAAGCGGAGAGAGTCAATTATCTTATGGTCCCACTTACGTGAGGAAAACATGGAGGCCATTGTGAGAAGGAAGGGAAGGGTAAATGGGGGGAAATTGGAGGGGGCAATGAACCATGAGAGACTGTGGACTCTGAGCAATAAACTAAGAGTTTTGGAGGGCAGGGGTGGGGGATTGGCGAGCCTGGTGGTGGGTATTGAGAAGGGCACGTATTGCATGGAGCACTGGGTGTGGTGCATGAACAATTAATCTAGTAACACCAAAAAAATAAAATAAACATATTTGGGGGGGAAAAAAAGAGTCATTGTGCCCGTGAGTACTGGAGGTGAAAAGTCACGCTGGTTTGGGGTGGGCCCTTCAGGCAATGTGGCTGGTGTCCTGATAAGTGGGAGGCCATGTGAAGACACAAAAACACCCAGAGAAGAGGGCCATGTGGAGATAGGGACAGAGGTTGGAAGGAGGCATCCCCAAGCCCAGGAAAGCCAAGGGTACTGCCTGCACAGGAGCTTCCAGAACAAGGCAGGCGTCTTCCCTACAGCTTCCAGAGGGAGTGTGGCCCCACCAACAGCTTGACTGCAGACTTCTGGCCACCACGACGGTGACAGAGTGCATTTCTGTTGTGTTAAGGCTCCCAGTTTGTGGTCATTTGCTTTGGGAGCCCTAGGAACTAATGCCCTTGGCAAAATGTCAGGCACAGAGCAGGTACTCGGTAAAGATTGTTAGATAAATAGCTAGGCTTCCCTCACAGCCAAAGGTGACTTCTGAAGCCGACGCGGCGGAAGTCTCCCATACAGACCTTGGGGCCGGTGCCAGCAGCACCCTGGGGCCTTCAGCCGGACGAGTGGGAGGCTTCCGTCTCCCAGGGTTACTGCGGGATTCTTCAGGTCTCAAGCATTCGTTTCTGATCTAATTGTTAGCAAACGTGTTCCTTCTTCTCAGACTACAGAGAACTGACACAAGAGGCACAGATGGGCATGACGAGTATTTCACTCACGGATAGAAGAACACGCAGCACCAGCTTTGCCGATGTGTTTGGTTGGCTCACATTGTGAGCTTGGGTCACTCAACGGTTCTCTGGATACACCAAGAGCAGAACCCCATGGGGCCCGGATCCAGCAGCGAAGCCGGGACCCCACCCGCCAAGCAGACTCCCTGCAGCAGGGGTCCATGCCTCCCCCCTCCCCCGACACCCCCCACGGCCCCCCGTTTCTCTAGAGAGTTGGTTTTTAGAAACTGGTCTAAACTGCGAATACAAAAGGACCCACTAATCCGAAGAAGTCAAAGAAGCTCATCTCAACCAGAGCAAGTCCCTAGGACTCCAAAGTCTCTAATGACAAAAAATATTCTGAGGAGAAACACGGGGGTAAGAGACTCAGATTGAACAGACCTTCCTATTTGGCAAAACTTATCCGGTGATAAGAAGTTTTTCTTCTCATCTCTTCTTACAAAAATGAATGTGTGTATTGGCACAGTTCTGTGAAGGACAACAGGATTATGAAATATAATGATTTTTTTGTTTTCAAATATATACATGATTTTCTGCTCCAAATATCTTCTCTATGTCTAGTAGAAAAATAGAGAGATTTTTTTTAAAGATTTTATTTATTTATTTGAGAGAGAATGAGAGAGAGCACAAGAGGGGGGAGGGTCAGCAGGAGAAGCAGACTCCCCACTGAGCAGGGAGCCTGATGGTGGGCTCAATCCCAGGACTCCAGGATCATGACCTGAGCCAAAGGCAGATGCTTAACCAACTGAGCCACCCAGGTGTCCCAAAATGGAGAGATTTTGGAAATCAAGAGTCAGTAAATATCATGAAGTATAATTCTTAAAATTCGGTTTTCAACCAAAATGTAAAGCATCTGGAAATATATTTCATTATTTAAAATTTGTTTTTATAAAACACTGTTTTATATTTAATGAGTTATTTAATTAAAGGCCAAGAAGGGTATGTATCAACACATTGCCTTTCGAAGGATTTAATTGGGAATATAAGTTACTGATGTGGAAAACAAATACAATATGATCCCTACTTCACACTATAAACAAAGCATTCCATTCCATTGGATTAAGAACTTAAATGTCAAAAGAAAAACTAAAATTCTGTCCCCATCATTTGCCTGCTTTTTCTCAGGTCAATTGCCTCCTCTTTCCATGTTCTCTTTTGTTCCTTGAGGGCTGGGGTGTGTGCAGATTTCTGGTGGACTTGATCTCGGGGAGCCTTGGTATCCTCAGTGTCTTCTCAGCTCTTTCTACACCTTTGTGAGGAGTTCCCCTTTCAACCTCTTGGGCAACTTTCCTCACTGACTCCACCTGACTAACACAAACTCTAAAAAGAAAAAAATAAGAGAATATCTTTGTTCTATTATGATAAAATTAAGGGCCCCTGTTCATCAAATAAAAAGCTAAAGAGAAGGAAAATGAGTTAAACACTGGGAGAACATACTTATAAAGTGTAACTAATAATCGATATACAGTATTTAATAACACACTAATCAATGAGAAAAATGCAAAAACACCAATAGCTAAATGGGCAAAAATTCACAAACAGGTATTTCCAAAAGCAGACACACAAAAGCTAACAGATACATGCAGAGATGTTTAGTGTCACTAATAATCAGAGAAGTGCATATCAATTTGACTGACAGAGTCTATCAAACTCACAAGTGGACCGACTCTCTGATACCTTGGTTGTGAGTGTACACATCTGGAAAACAATCTGCATGCCCCAGCAATTGTACCCAGATTAAGTTGCCAGGAATTTCTTATGTGATTTTTCCCTGGGGATAAATTTGTTATGTTCACCCAAAACTTTCTGAAATTTAAATCTCTGCTTCGTTTGATATAAGTTAGAAAATGTAGACCCTCTGGGCCTTCAAATGTCTGATTTGCTGTGGAAAATTCAAAATAATGATCATGACAAACCTGAAGATCAAAAATTGTGTGCATCCTTACTTGGAGAAAACAAGCTCCTCTTGCAAGGTCTTATTATTATGACTTTAATTATTATCGTTGTTACGAGTTTCTGAAGTGCTATAAGTTTTTGTCCTTTGGGAATTGTGGTGAAAATTTCAATATTGCTGGAGTGATCCCAAAAGCCTGTTAGATAACATTGCTTTGGGGGCTTCAAGAGAAGGAACACAGAGATTTTTAGATATCGATAGAAAAATGTGAAAAGTGTATCTCAAGAAATTTGCCCACACAATATGAAAGGGATCTGTTGTGTAAAGACACAAGGAAGCCATTAGACTGTGGGGTACTAAGGCTCTGCTAGCCTACATAAGCCAACCACTTAATGCAGTCAATGCGTTGGTGTCCTGGGAAACGAAACTTCAGAGCAATCAATAAACAGCCCAATAGGCTCCCCCAGATAAAGCCACTACTTCAGCTACAGCCAATCAAATGACTCCTTGCCTTCTGTCCAAGTCTTCTCCATAAAAACCTCTGCCCTAGGTCCTCTTAGTGGGGGTGCTGACCACCTTCCATTTGGTGGTGCCCAATTCAAATGGAGGTATGCCCAAATGAGCTGTTTGAAAAAAAAAAAATTTAACTGTGCCTCAGTTTACCTTTTAACCGGCCCTTCTTTGTCATCATTTGAGAGATACTAAAAACAATTTGAAGACCTTTTCATCAGTATGGATATGTGGTTGGTGTTTCTTTGAGTGATGTTGGTATTTCTTTGAATGGTGTTTCTCTGCACGGAGGTGGCCTTAAGGCAGAGAGAAGCGAGAGAGACCCTTCCTCACACGTGAGAATCAGAGCCTCACCTGGAACAGGGAACTTGCTGCTAACTCGTGGACTCTGATCCGGCCCGATGGTAAACTTAGTAGACAGGATTTCAATTATAACTGAACATTATTAATAAATATGCTCAAAATACTAAAGAAGAAATGGAAATGATTAAGATAAATTTGATGAATTGAAGTGAGATGACAATGGTTCAGCACAGTAAAGAGAGAGGAAGTATTTAAAAGTACCAGATAGAAATCTTAGTGTTGAAAAATAGAACTGTTGCGTCTCCCCCCACCCACTGTGGATCACACGTTGCTGTTTCGGGGCAGGTGGATCTTATCTAAAATTTGGATGACGTATTATGTTTGCTATATACTTAGCAACTACAGACTCGGATGTTTCCTGCTTGAGGATATTGTCACTGGTCTTGCGTTTGTTTGGTAACTTCCCAACACTAAAACTGGGAAATCTGTTTCCCCCATGATATGTGGCCACTGCTGTCATTGCTTACTCCTTTTTTTTTTTTTTTTTTTAATTCTTGTTTTGGTTTTTCAGTATGGCACTCTTGGGCTCATCCGTGTGTCTGCATAGCTCGGTGGCTAGCCAGTGACTGCTCAGAGGCTGTGCTTTGACGTCTGCAGCCTCCACTACCAGCTGGTAGATCAGTGTATGACTTCAAGAGTGCTTTCAAGTCTGCCCTGGCTCTAACCTTCTCCTCTCTGTGCGTGCGCAAGCTCAAGGCCAGTTAATAGAGAGTGTGGCCTCTCTCTGGTCTCTCCCATGTGAATGCATGGAGCGAGTGTTCTGAGGGTCTCCATTCCTGATTGCTCTGTTCTGAGGCTCGTCCCAGCCAGGACCAGACCTCGGGCTAGCTGATGGTACCCTGACTGCCCTTCCAGATCTCCGCTGTTACTGACATGCCGCTGGAGGCAGAGTTGTCGTTTGCTTGTTTGGCACTCCCCTCAAATCAAGTGAGGCTCAGTTAGTGGCAAAGTTGCCAGCTTTCAGGTCACCCCAAACTGGCACAACTCTTACCGAGGAAGCAGAGAGTGGTGGGATCCGTGGTGGCCGGACCCCAAGGTTTCCCATCACTCTTACCTGAAGTTCAATAGGTTTTCATGAATAACCGCTTCTCAGTTTTTTACATGTTTTTGGTTAATTCCCAGAGCCCTGAAATTGTTTGTTTGTTTTTAAAATATTTTATTTATTTATTTGTCAGAGTGAGAGAGGGAGGGAGAGAGCACAAACAGGGGGAGCAGCGGGTAGAGGGAGAGGGAGAAGCAGTTTCTCTGCTGAGCAAGGAGATCAAATTAGGGCTTGGTCATAGGACCCTGGGATCATGATCTGAACCAAAGGCAGATGTTTAACTGACTGAGCCACCTAGGCGCCCCTGAAATTGTTTTTTAAAATTACTGTCCCAGCGTTATTTTTTTCTTTTTGGGGAGAGAATTTGCCAAGTTCTTCATTCTACTATAATAGAAGTCTTGGCACTTACTAGTTTTCTTAAGATGAGAGCTTAGATCATTGATTTGAAAGATTTACCCTTTTCTAATATAAGCACTTGATGCTATAAATTTTCACTTAGGCACTGCTTTGGCTGCATCCCATGAATTTTGACAGACGGTTTTCATTTTTATCCAAATGAAAATATTTTCTAATTTTCCTTTTGATTTCTTCTTTGAAACATAACATATTTTTTCAATAGCCAAACGTTTGAGGATTTGCCACATATATTTCTGTTACTGACTTCTAATTTAATTTATTTTGTGTGGAGAACAGTCTTTGTATGAGTTCAATCTTTTAAAATTACAGACAGCTGTTGTCTGGTCCTGATCGTGGTCTGTCTTGGCAAATGCTCCACCTGCACCTGAAAGGAATGTGTACTTCATAGTTGGGGGTAGTTTTCTACAGATGTCAGTTAAAAAAAGTTGATGTTAAAGTTTGTCAGAACTTCTATATCTTTATTAATCTTCTGTCTCCTTATTTTATCAATTGTGAGAGAGGTAGGTTGCAAGCTCCATTTATAATTATGGATTTGCTTATTTTTCCTCTCATTTTTATCAGTTTTTGCTTTAAGTATTTTGAAGATCTGCTATAAAGTGCATACCAAGTTAGCACTGTATGTTCTCATGATGAACTAACCCCTTTAGCATTATAACCTGCTCTTCCTATCCTTAACAACATTCTTTGCTCTGAAATCTACTTTGTCTAATAATAGTCTTGCCACTTCAGTATTTTTAGAAAAGATTTATTTATTTTAGAGCGTGAGAAAAAGAGCACAAAAGTAGGGGGAGGGGCAAAGGGGGAGAGAGAGAGAGAGAGAGAGAGAGAGAGAGAGAGAGAGAGAGAAATCTCAAGCAGGCTTCCCTGCTTGGAGCCTGGAGCCTTGGAGCTTGAAGCCCAACATGGGGCTCGATCCTGGGACCCTGGGGTCATGACCGAGCCAAATCCGAGTTAGCTGCTCAACAGACTGATCCATCCAGGTGCTCCACCACCTCAGCCTTTTGTGATTCATGTTCTAATGATACATGTTTCCCCATATTTTACTATTAGTATCTCAGTGTCTTTATATCTTTGCCTGTTAATTGGACTCCTTAGCCAGAGGTCAGGAATCTATGGCTCCTTGGGCAAAACCTGCCACCTAGTTTTGGAAATAAATTTTGCTGGAATACAGACACGTCCATTCATCTGCAGAATATCTGTGGCTGATTTCTTGCAACAACAGCAGAGTTTTGTATTGGTAGCCAAGATCTTATTGCATGCAGAGCATAAGATGCTTACTATCTGGCCGCTGGCAGAAATTCCTGGTTTAGACCATTTACATGTACAGTGGTTATCAATATGTTTGTCTTTTAAATCTATTATCTTGCTATCGTTTTTGGTTTGTTCCCCCTGTTCTTTATCTATTTCTCTCTTTTCCTGTCTTCTTCTGTATTGACTATTCTTTAATAATCCATTTTATTGCCATAATTGGCTTTTGAGCTATATTTCTTTTGTGTGCATGTGTAGTTGCTCAGGGATCTACTATATATCTTAAATTTATCAAGTGTACCTTCAAGTCAGATTCAGTGCGTTCTGGGTGTTTCCACATGTGATGTGTCCTTCAATCTTCCTGTCAGGATTATGCCCCTATTCATAATTTGTGAGGACATGGAAGGTCATCTTATGCAACTTATTGTTTTAGTCTCGAAAGGCTGCTGATATTTGAAAACTTGCCAAAGAGAAAAGCCCATTAATCATGATCACTGCCAGTTTTAGTGATTCCTGGAGGAGTGCTGTGAAAATTCAGCCTTCGGTTAAGAAGTTTCAAGGGGCCTGGGATTTTCCCTACTTGCAAGCTAACAAATCGATCCACCCAGCCCACGGGTGTTGGTCGCGATGAAGGCCGATTGGTCACTCACTGCTTTGGAAGTAGCTGGTCGCTCAGTCCCTTGAACCTACTGCCTGTAAGGCAGCTTCAAGGGGATGTGTTAATTTGCAGTTATTATCTGCAGTGATGGAGAAGAGCCTGGCTTGGGGTATAAAGTTACACGGTGGGCAGGTGTGCCATTGGCCGTGGAAGGGGATGTCGTCTTTGTCCCACCGGACGGCAAGCATCCCTCCCCTATGCTGCAGAGGAAGATTCCACTTTATCTCCCAAGGCTGATCACACACAACATCCTTGAAAAGATGTCCAGAACAAAAGCAGTTACTGCCTCATGTGCAAGACATCGGGGACACAGAAGACTCCCAGAAAATTGTCTCCCAACACCCAGCTCTTAAAAAAACTGAAGGATCTGAACTGAAATGAACATCAAGACTGAGATGTTTTTATTACCCTAGACTCCGGCCCATCGTCTGTGTGTAAATGTGGGGTTGTTTGCATGTGGAAGACATCCATCTGAGGAGTTAAGAGTAGTTCAGGAAAGGATCCAGATGAGTTGGGTATTATGTTTTATTCCTAGATTTGTTACAGTTGCATGCTTCTCTAAAACTCCGTCCTTTTTGGTTGAAATTTATTTTGCATCAGCCTTCAAAAACCCACATTCTCAAGATGACAGTGCCATGGGATTTTAGAAGCAGAACACGGGCCCACAGTTTTCCTGGACCCGTACTTTGAAGATAGCGTGATTGCATGTGCTCAGCTGGTAAGTGGTGGGTGAGATGAGGTCCCAGGTCACTCAAGCCAGCCCTGCCTCCTGCCTTTGTACGCTCTTGCCTCTCCCACGCGTGTTAACAGAAGACAATGTGTTATAGCCAAACTATGGAAAGAGCCTAGATGCCCATCAACAGATGAATGGATAAAGAAGAGGTGGTATATACATACAATGGAATACCATGCAGCCATCAAAAGAAACAAAATCTTGCCATTTGCAACAATGTGAATGGAACTAGAGGGTATTATGCTAAGCAAAATAAGTCAATCAGAGAAAGACAATTATCATACGATCTCTTTGATATGAGGAATTTGAAAGGCAGGGCAGGGGGTCATGGGGGGAAAGGGGTGCTAATGAAACAAGATGGGACCAGGAGGGAAACAAACCATAAGAGACTCTTAATCTCAGGAAACAAACTGGGGGTGGCTAGAAGGTGGGAATAGAGAGGCTGGGTGATGGACATTGAGGAAGGTATGTGCTATGGTGAGTGCTGTGAATTGTGTAAGACTGATGATTCACAGACCTGTACCCCAGGGGCATATAATACATTATATGTTAATATAAATAAATAAATAAATAAATAAATAAATAAATAAATAGCAACGTGTTGCTGTCTGGGAGCAGCTCTCCCTGGGCTTATCTCAACCAAAGAATGCTAGAGTGTTAGTCACTGTCAGATATCATATAGTGAAGATGTTGCACTACACATTCTAGAATTTTCTAAGCTTAAACATCCAGCTTGGTATCTCCATTGATGAGATTAACATGATAAACATTCAATCTCTTTTCATCATGTTCGTCAGACATGCTTGTAGTATCTCTCTGTGAATCAACAGATTTGCATCTTGAGTCCCTTTGTATGAAATAATCAGCATCAAACACAGACCTAGCATTTTATAGTAATTTGGAAAATGCATGAAACCAATACCCTCTTGGGCTTTCTTGGTCTTTCTCACAGTGTCTGGAGAAATCGAATACAGCCTATAGGGTATTTAGCAGAATGATATACGAATAATTCTTATCATACAAGACATTTCATTTTAGGGTGATAATTGCAAATTAGAATGTTTTAACAGCTCCTCAGAAACTCTGAGGTTTTTGTCTGCTATTTGTTACAAGACCTCCTATTACCCAGGCCGTCTCTTTTCCATTCACACCTGGAAATATTTTACAGTGAGGGCATTCATGAAACTTGACTCATGGACACCTCAGTGGAGACTCAGTAAATACCTAACATGGCCCTTTGTCTCCCAGCGCTCGTGATCAGAGATCATCTCTACGTGTGCCCACTGTCTGCATAGACAGAAGCTCTCTCTTTGTAAGAAATCTGAAGGGTACCGAAGAGCATAAAGTGAGGGGAAAAAAGCATACACACAATCTTCCTGCCCGGAGCCAAGGGTTCCCCAAGGGCACGGGATGTGTTAGATGAAGTCGCTTTCTCCGGTGAAGAGCACGAGATGGAGAAACATGAGGAGGTCACTCATGGTCCCTTCCTGAACCAGAGGTGGGTTTAGAATCCCACCTCTGGTGGGATTAGATGCTTTCATTGCCGGCTTGAGTATCCGTGTCTTTCCAAGGAGGGGCCCAGAAGCTGAGATGTCTTCCCAGAGACGCTGAGCTGGTCCTTAGTTCCTAACCAACAGCAGGAGGAACAGGGGAGATTCTGAGAACATTATCACTTGGATAAATACACCCATTCCCCCCGCGCATCACCACCATCACCCACACCAAGCCTGACCTCCTCAGCCCCTGGGCTGCAGCGGATGTGGACGCCAAGAAGGAGTTTCATCAAAAACTCTGTGGTGTAGGGTGGCCAAGGAGCTCTACTTTGAGCTGTCTGACAAAGGGAGAGAGAGGCCCACAGGCTTTCCTGCCCGCTGAAGTCCCAGTGTGGGTGTGCAAGCCAAGGGTGTGCAAGCCGGCAGCTCCCCTTGCAGCTGCCCAGAGGATGGAGAAACACTCCAGAGAATCACTCTGCAGATGCTCATTCCTGGGCAAGAGTTAAAGCCAACGAAATTCTAGTTAAAATTCAGTGCCTCCCAAACTTGGCTGCAATTGGAACCCCTTGGAAACTTCTGGAAGTAAGTTTTTTGTCTTGGCAGCACTTTAAGGGGTTCCCTCCTCTCCGACCTCTCCTGCTTCCCTCCTTCTGACTGGCTCAGTCAGACAAGAATCCTGAGGGGACGAGGATCCTGCCACTCAGACTCTGCACGTGAATAGGACAGGAGCCAGGTGATTGGTGCCCCAGAGCTACCAGAGAAACGGGGTTCCGAATGTCACCCCCGGGTGTGCGGCCAGAGCTGGGGCAAAGCAAGCACCCCTCGCCGTTCTCTGCGGGCATGCTCTCTTTAGATGCAATAGAAGCTTTCAAAAAAAAAAGTCTCGTTAGGCCTGGCAGGTCCAGAGACCTCAATGTACTAGTTTTTGAGATTTTTAAGAACTACAAAGGAGGGGTGGGAAAGGCTACAATTTGTGGGTGGGAAAAAGAGAAAACTTGAAATAAATAAATGTTTAACTAAATGCCCACAAAATATAACATTATGCCAACTGGTTTCCTGCAATTTGACTAAACCCATATATATTTAATGTGGGATGTGGTGAATTTTTAACGGGCTTGCTCTGTAGTGGCTTGGGGCCCCTACAACCGGGAAGGCCCACAGCTATAAAAAATGAAACCGGCTCTGGAAAAGGAGCCGCCCGGCCAGTTTGCCTTGGAGGGCTGGAGGGGCTGACTCAGCTCTCCCTCTGACCAGCCGGCAGAGGCAGCCCTCCTGGCCGCACACCCTGGGGGGCAGGACTCTTATGGCCAAGGGGCAACTACTCCTCACTTGGCATGTTGATTAGAGCCCGGCTTGGTGTCCCTGGCATTAGGGTCACCGTGTTCATTTTTGGAAAATCAGTTTATAAAAGTTGATTTTAACTTTGTTAAAGTATAATTTGCATAAACAGAAACATGCCCCATTTAAGTGTATGCTTTGGTTAGTTTTGACAAATGTGTACAGCTGTGTAACTAATAATCCGGTTAGAGAACCCTTGCATGACTCCAAAAATGTCTCTCTGCACACAGTCCGCCCTTGACTTTCGGCCAGCACTGATCTGTTTTCAGAAGTCAGACTTCTGTTCTCTAAAATCTTGGGTAAATGGACAAATGTTCCCAGGAGTAAGATAAAAAATACTGGGAGGGAAAGGACAAAGGGATGAGCATCATTACTACTGTACGCTATATTTAAAAATGGTTAAGAGAGTAAATCCTAAGAGTTCTCATCACAAGAAAAGAAAATATACTTTTCTATCTACATAAAATGTATATATATTAACTCTTGGCTGTCCAGTTTGTATTTCATGTCTAATAATATTCCTTGTTGTATAGTCTGTTTCACTGGCATTAATGTAACCATTCCAGCTTTCTTATGCTTACTGTTTGCACAATGTATCTTTTTTCCATTCTTTTAATATATGTATTAAATGTGTAATATGCATATCTTTGAATTTAAAGTTCATTTCTTATAAACCAAATATAATCGGATCTTATTTTTCTATCCAATTTGATCATCCCTGCTGTTTGACTGGAGTGTTTAGTCCATTTGCACATAAGTAATAATATGATTGGATTAAAGTCTGCCTTTTTACTATTTGTTTTTTATTTGTCTCCACCTTTTCTCTTATTTCCTGTTCTCTTTTGTGGTAAACAGAATTTGTAATACATCATTTTAATACCTCCATATTTTTGCTATATTTTGTTTTATTATTTAAGTAGTTGGTCCAGGGATTAAAAATATGTGTTTTATACTTATCAAAAATAGCCCACGATTAATACTGCCTTGGTTCCAGTAAAATATAGGACCTTTACACACCAGTATAGCAGTGTCCCTACCACACTCCCTTTGTGCTAGTATGGTCATATATAACATCTCTATAAGCTTTCTAAATTTACAGCATAATGCTTAAATGCTTGCTATTTTTTTTTTAAGATTTTATTTATTTATTTGACAGAGAGAGAAAGCACAAGTAGGCAGAGAGGTAGGAAGAGAGAGAGGGGGGGAAACAGGCTTCCTGCTGAGCAGAGAGCCGGATGTGGGGCTCGATCCCAGAACCCTGAGATCACGACCTGAGCTGAAGGCAGAGGCTTTAACCCACTGAGCCACCCAGGCGCCCCTATTTTTTTTTTTTGCTGCTGTTTTTTTCTCCCCAAATATGTTTATTTTAATTTTTCAGTGTTACAAGATTGATTGTTCATGCCCCACACCCAGTGCTCCATGTAATACGTGCCCTTCTCAATACTCACCACCAGGCTCACCCACCCCCCCCACCCCCTCCCCTCCAAAACCCTCAGTTTGTTGCTCAGAGTCCACGGTTTCTCCTGGTTAATCACCTCCTCCGATTTCCCCCCATTCGCCCTTGCCTTCCTTCTCACGATGCCCTCCATGATTTTC
>CM052802.1:2264487-2309118 GCA_028533885.1 Nasua narica
CATTTATTGAAGAGTCTGTCTTTTTTC
The DNA here is from genome assembly GCA_028533885.1 of Nasua narica. Lineage (NCBI taxonomy): Eukaryota > Metazoa > Chordata > Mammalia > Carnivora > Procyonidae > Nasua > Nasua narica. The sequence continues at coordinate 2,264,515 of CM052802.1, forward strand.
CACTGGATATTTTTGCCTGTTTTGTCAAAGATGATTTGACCATAGAGTTGTGGGTCCATCTCTGGGCTCTCTATTCTGTTCCACTGGTCTATGTGTCTTTTTTTGTGCCAGTACCATGTCTTGGTGATCAATGCTTGCTATTTAATAGCAATGTCTTTTCTTTTGAAAATTTATTTATTTGAGAGAGAGAGAGAGAGAGAAAGAGAGGAGCTTGGTGGGGAGACACAGAAGGAGAGGGAGGGCGAGTCTTAAGCAGACCCCACGCTGAGCACAGACAGAGGTGGGGCTCAATCTCATGACGCTGAGATCATGACCAGAGTCAAAATCAAGAACTGGTTGCTTGACCAACTGCACCACCCAGGTGCACCAATAGCAAGATGTCTTTTGAAGAAATTAAGAGAATACACTTACACGTGCGCATGCACACACACACACAAACACACACACACACTTATCTTTTATATTTACCAAATAGTTACCATCTGTGTTATTTCCCTTCAGCCTGAAAAATGTCATCTAAAGTTGATTGTAGCACAGGTATTTACCAACAAATTACCTGCTTTCATTTACTTAGAAATGCCTTTGTTTCACCTTCATGCTTGAAGGATAGTTTCATTGGACATGGAATTCTTAATTCCAAGGATGTCATTTCAACACTTGGAATGGGTTCTTCCAATGCATTCTGGTCTCCATTGTTCCTGGTGAGGAGTCAGCCATTCCATCTATCATTTCTTTATGGTGTGTGATGTGTCATTTTCCCTTGTTGATTTCAATGTTTTCTCTTTGCCTTTGGCTTTCAGCAGTTTGACTACAACTTGTCTAAGTGTGGTTGTGGTTGTATTTTTCCTACTTGGGATTTGATGCTCTTCTTGAATCTTAGATTTGTTTTTTGTTTTCTCAAATCTAATAAAATTTTACCATTACTTCATCTAATAATTATTTTACCTCTTTCTATCTGCCCTCTTCCTGGAAATAAAATCATACCTATAAAAATTTGCTTAATATTTTCCACATGTCCCTGAGACTGTTCATTGATTTTTCATCTTTAGTCAACTTGCTTCAAAATAATTTCTAATAGTTTTTCTTTAAGTTTACTGATTTTTTCCTCTAGTCATTCCCCATATATTGTTTTAATTTTTATTTCAGTTATTTTCCTTTTCAGCCCTAGAGTTTCCATTTTTTAAGTTTACATTTCTTTCTTTCTTTTTTTTTATTTTAAGTAGGCTCCACACCCAGTGTGGGGCTTGAACTCACAACCCTGAGATTAAGTCATAAGCTCACCAAATGTGTCAACCAGGTGCCCCAAATTTCCATTCCTGTGTTGAGATTTTCTATTGTTTCACTGAGTCAATGTTTTTTAAAATTCTGTGGACATATTCATAAAGTTTGCTTTGAAGTTTGTCTCTGCTAAATACACCATAAAAACTAAGCAGAGAGAATATGTTCCATCAAGTGTGGATTATATGAGGGCTCTTGTTTGTTTTCTCACAAATAATGAACTTACCCAAAATTGAACTGAAATATATCACCCCTGCATTGTGCAGCCACCAATCTCTCCAGGAAGGTTTTCAGCCTCCTAATAGGAACACTTATTCTGTGTGATGTGGTTAATCTGTCAGCTGTAACCAAAAAGGTTGTGGAAATCTAAAACTATGTAAGCATTTACTTCCTCTTATAACTTTTATTTGTACAATATCTCTAATTCTTAATCAAGCCTAATTTTGAAATTTCTCATTTAACATTATTATCTAAAATAGAGGGGAAAAAAGCTCCCATTACTTATTTTTATTCCTAAATAATGGGTGGTATAACAAGGTTCCCTGGGCTTTTCTGTCAAGTGTAGTGAATCTTTTCTGAATGCATTAGTAGTGGTAAACCCAGTGATGATGATGATGAATGCTATTTGAAGAAATGAAGGGCAAAACTTTCATTAGTTTTATTCAGAAGTGTGATCTTTCATATATTGCCATGGGTTTTGTAGCCATAATCAGCCGTAAAGTGCTAAAACTAGAGAATATTATTTGTACAGGTATACTGGCTAATAAAGCAATAAAGCCATTAAAATCTTAGTGGCATTCGTGTGCAAAACATAAAGAAAAAATCTTAGAAAGCCCCCATAGAATTTCCTGAAGAAAAGAGTATTGAAATAAGAAATAAGAAATGTTTACAAATAATACACATCGGCACACCATGAGCTTCTTGCAAAGGAGCACCTTGGGGAGAAGACAGGACTGACCCAGCACAGACCCGGGCTGAAATCTGGGGAAAAACCATGCCCGGGACATTTGCTTGCAAATGTTGGGTGAATCTGTGTGGAACAAAGCAGCTCGTGTCCCACTCTCCTTTGACAACACAGTGGATACTCAGGAACTGCTCGTGATGTGGAAATCCAGCTACCAAAAAAACCCAATTCTAAACAAAATTATTTTTTCATTGCCACTTGACCGCGCTTAGAGCTCCAATGCGGCAACTCTCGGGTACGTTGTGAATTGAACAGGAGGGTGATGTCAAAGAATTCTCTTAGTTTCCTTTCCAGCCAACACAACCAGCACTCCCCCGGAGAGCACTATGAGGAAGTAACTCATCAACAAAGTGGGCTATTGTTTAAATGTGTGGGATGGCCCACGTTGTCTATGGCCCCAGTCAACTTTACATGAGTGGCTACTGCCACAGGCTGCTTCCCCTGTGGGATCTTTTCCATACTGTGGCCAGAGCGAGACTTTAAAAATGTGAATAAGATCATGTCACTCCTCTAACCCACACACTCCGTCAGCTGGATCTGCATCTCTCTAAAGGGATAAGGTCTAAAGCCAAAGCCCTTGCAAAGCTGACCGGCTCCACGATTCCTATTTGCTATAGTCTTTTGCTTTCTTATCGTCATGTCTGTCTGTCTGTCTCTTGGTTTCTTTCAACTTATTTGTAGATGGTTTGACCCAATCACACTTTGGTGGGAAAGTCACGCCCTTAATTTCATGTCTCTTCACCATTTTGTCCATAAAGAGATTTACTTACTGAGACACCTTAATCCATTCAGAGATTGTTAAATAAGCTCTACCTTTAACTTAATCATCGCCCAAAGCTGAGTTTTCACTGTTTCTTTTTCCCTCCAAGATTTCCCCCAATATATATTTCAGTGTTTGACATTGAAAGCTGTCTCCCAAACTTACAAGTTCTTATGCATATGTGATGACTAATGAAGAAGGAATTTGTGGGCTCTTTGTTTTTTGGGTTTTTTTTTAAGTTTTTTTACTTATTTATTTGACAGAGAGAGATCACAAGTAGGCAGAGAGGCAGGCAGAGGTGGGGGGAAGCAGGCTCTCTGCTGTGCAGAGAGCCCGATGCGGGGCTCAATCCCAGGACCCTGAGATCAGGACCTGGGCCGAAGGCAGAGGCTTTAACTCACTGAGCCACCCATGCGCCCCTCTTTATTTGTTTTTAATATATTTTTAGATTTATTTATTTTAGTGGGAGGGAGAGAGAGAGAGAGAGAAAGTACGTGCGTGCGTGCACGCACGTGTGTGTGTGTGTGTGTGTGTGCGCAAGCAGTGAGAGAGAGAGAGAGAGAAAATCCTCAAGTAGATTCCATGCTGAGCATGGGGCCCCATTCGGGGCTTGATCCCAGGACCTTGAGATTATGACCTGTGCCAAAATCAAGAGTCGGATTTTCAACCGACTGAGCGACCCAGGCGATCCTGTGGGCTGGTTCAATAACATTGGTCTGAGATTAGCTATGGGTGCATGGAGTAATACTTAAATAATACTTCTGGGTGGATGCCTTATAGACCAAGTGTAAAATTTCCCACATGTCCCAGTTAAATGGAAACTTAAGAGGGAACCGAAATATTTCCTCTGACAAGACAGAATACATCTGTATCCAATCACAGCCTAATGGTAGTAACTTGATCCTTCCCTGGAAAATAAAATGGAGCTTAGAGCATTTTAATTCCATTTATCCTGCTCTCATACCAAACGTAATATTATCTTCACACATTTTAATTCTATATGTTAACCCCAAAATACATTATTATTTTTGTACTATCAAGTCAAAGTTCAATTACATTTACTCATGCCTTTGTCTCTTTCTTTTCTCTTTATTTTTCAGACGCCTCTACCTTTCTAAGGTCATTTTCCTACTTCTTAAAGCACATTCTTTATAACTTCCTTTAGTGTGGGTCTGGAGGGACAAAGTGTTTCAGCCACTGCTTGAATGACATGTCCCTTTTTCCTCACTGTGGAGGGCTGTCCACTGTCTCATTTCCACACATTCACTGAGGACACTGCTCTGTCTTCAGGCTTCTTTTCTCAGCTGTTTGGAAACTCAGTGGTCAGTCTTTGGCCCCTTTGAAGAGAGTTCATTTTTCCTTCTTTGGCTTCTTTCTCTTTCTCTGTTTTGTTCAGGTGAGGATATCTTTATTTATCCTGCTTGAGACTCCCTGGGCTTCCTAAATCTGCGGATCGATTTCTCTCACCCATTCTGGGAAATTATCAGCTCTTCAATTACTGCTTCTACCACCACTGAATCATTTCTACCTTTCTGGGATTAAAACAAAAAAAGTTTATACCTCTTTAATACATCTTACCCTTTTTTGATTTCCCCCCATGTTTTGTCATTCTGTGTCATATTCTGGGTACTCTCTCCTGATGCTTTTTTTTTTTTTAATAATTTCCCTTTAGCCATGTCTGTCCATGACTTTAAACTTTAAAGTCACCAACCGACTTCCTATTTTTGATTATTGCATTTTTAAATTCCAGAATTTATTTTTGGTTCTTTCCAAACTTGGTGTGTTACTTTCCATATTCTTTTCATTTTCCTGATAAAGTATTCAAGCTTAGATTTTATTTCTTTAGAATCGTCCTCTACTCCTCTTACCTGACGTCCCACATTGAAGCCCACAGAAATCCTGTTAGCTCTATCTTCAAAATAGACACAGAATATGGCAGGATCTTATCATTCCTGCCATCGCTACCTTGCTCTCAGTAGCATTGTTTCCCACTTGGATTTCTGCAATGTCTCCTCACTGGTGTCCCCGCTGCCTACCCTTGCCCCTGCCCGTCCATTTTCCACCCTGTAGCAGAGAGATCCTTTTATAGTAGATGTCAGATTCTGACATGCCTCTTTGCAAAAAAGAATGGCTAGCACTCCGTTTCAGAGTAAAAACCGAAATCCTTGTGATGACCTGCAGGGTTTCCTAATTACCTCGAGTCCTAGTCTCTATTCTTCCTTCTAACTGGAACATTCTTTGCATACATACCCTAAATTACAAACTCCTTCACCAACCCCAATCTTGCTCTAAAGCTGTCTCCTTGGTAAAGCCCACTCCTACTCTCTTATTTTCCTTCTATCCTCCTGCATTTGTTCTTTCCCCAAAGCATAGATTACCTTCTCTCATAATCTATTTTTCTCATACATTATCCTTGATGATCTGCCCCTCAGCCAATAGAATGGTAGTTGTGCAAGTGTAGGAATTATCGCCTATTTGTTCATGGGTGTGTCTCATGTACTAGAACGTGCCTGGAATATAAGTACCTCACACATTTGTTCGATGAATACATGCACTAATTACTTACTTAATTCATTCGACTCTCTCCCCAAATGGAGAATCTTTGCAAAATCCATATATACTATCAGTGTGGAGGACTAACAACAGTAAAACAACGGGGAAGTTTTGCCCCGAGCGGGAGGCCCAGCAGCCCTCTCCTTCATCCTCACGCTGTTCCTCCGAGGCCTCTTCCCAACTCCAGGGTTCTGTGGAATATGGCTGGAAATCACCAGCCCGCCTGTACTCGACTCGAGGGCTGTTTGGACCAGCTGACACACATCGCAGCCGCCCGTGAAGCTCTCGCATCCAGCGGCGTAGAGGAGCCCGCAGTCCTCTGTCCCGGTAGCTTGGGCTCCACACAGGGATGCGTGTCCTCGCTTCCACAGACCTCGCCAGCTGGAAAGAGCAAGAAAAGAAGGGTGCGGACAGTGAAAGCTGTTGGGGCTAAGCCCCCACCTGGAGTCACTAAGACCTAAAGCCCCCAGGACCCTTCTCTCCCTCTCTTCCTCTGGTGCCGGCTCTGCTGTCCTCACTACTCCCAGGTGGTCTGAGAAGCCAGCCTCTGCCAGCAGGTCTGCCCCTCATCACCTCGAAAGTACCTACCCAAGATCTGCGAGTCCTGAAGCTGTTAATGCTAACCTGGGTTTTCTGGACGCTGCTAACGCCATCCAGTACGCAGCACTGGAATGCTAGGCAGAGTGAGAACTCTGGATTTCTTCCCTCTGCTACTCTTAGCTGCATCTTTGGAGACGCTCGGGACTGGTTCCTCATGTACTGAAGCAGAGGCCATCGAAATGTTACAATCCCAGAGCATCTGTCCCAGCTCAAATTGTGTCCTCTGCTGCAGCCTTAAGCCCAGGCATCAGTGAACATGATCTTATTTGGAAATAGGGTCTTTGCAGATGTACCAAGTTCAGATGAGGTCATACAGGTGGATCTCAATCCAATATGACTGGTATCCTTTTAAAAAAAGCAAAAGACACACAGAGAGAAGGCCATGTGACAGCAGAAGCAAAGATCCAAGTGATGCAGCAACCAGCCCGGGACCAGCAGGGATCCACAGCTGGCCCTGGAAGCTGGAAGAGGCAGGGAAAGAGTCTACTGGTCTCAGAGGGCATGCGGCCCTGCACTCACCTTGCTTTCTGACTTCCAGCCTCCGGAACCATGAGAAGGTAAATGTTTAGCCCCCAGTTTGTGGGACCTCATCACAGCAGCCCTAACAGTGTTCATTCCCTGCCACCTGGTGACAGCTCCCAAGAGAGAACCCAAACACCTTGACTGTCTTGCCATAGAGTGATTTCCCCAGCTTCCTGTCTCCACCTCTGGAAAATTCCTTGAGGTTCCAGAAAACATCTGCTGCCCTTGTTATTCAAGAGCCCATTGGGTACCTGAGCCCAACGACCAGTTCTCAGAGTAGAACATATGATTGTTTCCAGAACTCCACTGTGTGCCCTTGCAGAGAGACCCCGGCAGCTTGCCCTGGCACGGGAGGGTTCCCGCCCTATTACCTTACGACCGGCACGAGCTACAGACAGACAGACAGACAGACAGAAAGACAAGTGATGGCTCATCCTGGACTCTTGCACACACTTCATCTCCCCCATTACCCTCACGCGGTCAGATACTTTCCACAGCACCTGTCATCACACAAACTTCCCGAGGGAAACCCTGCGAAAGTGAATTGAGAGGGGGGAAAAATGCAAGGATTGATATCACATTTAAAATTGTCTTCTTTCTTAAAATTTTAAACAATGATAAAGAGAAGCAATACCACCCAGAGATTTATTTCTTCCAGTGAAGAAACACCGACACAATTCCCCAGAGCTCAATGTGACTCTCCATTTAGGAAAAAACGTCTTCAGCCCTGAAATCCCTCTCCGGCTTTACTGTATCAACCTTTCATACGGGGAAAAAGCATTTTTTAAAAACAACCCCCAAATCCTTGAATGTTTCCATTGCTTTTTTCCCTCCTCCTAGCCTTTCCTTTCAATTGGTAAAATTGAACTATGTGAAGACTGCAGCCCCAGCCTTGGGAAGCTTGGGGAAGGGGGGGGGGGCGGGTATCCCAGCGACGCATGCTCAGTACTGCAGCCTTTGGGGCGCCACAGTGGCTTTGATGGATCACCGCGGAACAAAGCACAAGGCACAGACGTCAGAGGGGCTAGGACAGACTTCCTCACGCGCAAATTGCATCTTTTGCTCCTGCGTTCCCTCCCTCCGCCCACTGAGGAGTGTGGTAAAAATGAAGATGTATACTGTGTGTTGAAATATCTGTAAGATACATATGCATTTAAGAAGAAATTCTAGGCAGCTCATGTTTTCCAGACTCTGTCCTTATATAGGATTACGGTATGTTTTTGTGAGCGTGTATGCGCAGGGGTTGTACACACACACACACACACACACACACGCACACACAGTACAGTCGCCCCAAGGGAAAGGATGGGAGGGAGGTGACACAGTCAACTTCTCACTCTAGGAGGTACACAGGGTCGTCCTCATTTCGGGGTTTCCCTCCCCTGTGAGCAGTGCGACAGATGAGGTCTACGGTTTACTGCGCCCCTGCCTGCGCGCCCTCCAGTCCTTGCTGCCTGCTAGGCGGGAGGGGGCACTGCCCCTCCGCGTGGACTCCGTGCGTCTCTCCGGCAGGTGGAGGTGCGGGGCTGATTCCTGGATCAGGGTGTGTCCGTGCCTGCAGGGCTGGGATCCTGGCTGCACCCTGAGAAGCACTCCGGAGCCGCAGGGGCGGAGCCAGCCGCTGGCAGGCGCCTCCCACCGCCTCCCGCCCTTGGTGAATGTCAGTGTGGACCACCCCAGCGTCCTTACCAGGTCCATTTCCCCCTCTCCACGCGGGTTCTATTCCTTTTTCTCCCCCCTGATATCCATTGACATCTGTATCTTTACATGTTCACAGAATGTATCATTTCTCTCTTTTGGATGCAAAAAGTGACCTAAGAATTATCTGGTAGCATTCAGTATGTCTGCCCGATTTTGTATAAAACAACGTTTCGCAATAGGACCAATTTTGACTTATTTTATGCAATATGCAGGCTACCTAAAATGGGATCTTCCACTGATGTCTATCAATCAGCATGTTAATACAGGTTTTCTTTATTGCCCCAATCTACGTTCGCAAAGCACAGTTACCATTCATATCAGAATGTGGGCTTAGACACGAAATGACGAGGGTTATGTCTGAAACCGTGTCCTAAGGCTACAATGTCCTCATGCTAATTTCTTTTGTTTTTGTTGTCGTACACCCAAAAATTGCTGGATGCCACATTTACTATCAAAGACGTCATCCTACACGCTGATGGGTCACAATCCTGATGACGCAAACAAAGCTGTGAGTATTCATTCCTCTTTTCCATGTCATTCTCCTCGGGCCCTTCTGAGCCCTCTCCATGCTGCACTCCTCCACTGTTTTCATCTCTCTATCCTGGCTGGTGAAAGAATGTGGAGAATTCAGGAGTTGATATGATCACTCCAGAAGTACATCACGTGCCTCCCTTAGCTGGCAACAGTCGCCTTATTAACTCCTATGGATGAAGGTCACCTGCAGGCAGAGAGCTTGCCCCGCTGTGAAAATGTAGCCATCCACCTGAACACAGTGGTGATGCTCATGGCCCAGACAAGCAGACAGCCAATCCCCCGTCGCAGTGCGCAGCCTGGGTCTGCGCTCCAGACAGAGCTGGAGATTAGAAAGTTCCGGCATTGGAAAGAATGGACACAACCACTTTGCTCCTGGGTGTTATTTATGGCCATGGAAGAAGTTTGGAGGAATGGAGCCCACAGGGGAGAAAAGGGTTTAAAGTTATTATGAATTTACAAAAAAAAATTAGGCCACGGTCTTTGTAGCTGCTTTACTGCGAGGGCGCTGTACTCTGGGCACCCACTTTTACTTGAAGGAGTTGTGCTCTGAGAAATTGCCATGCGAGCCCGCAGAGGCTGCCAGCAGAGGCTGCCAGGAGAAGTTCCAGGAGACAGGGCGGGTCTATCAGGGAAGCCCCCGAGACCAGGTTTGGGAGTGCCCCGTTCACCAGCTTGCAGAGCCTTGCCGCTTCTGTGCGGATGACCAGCCTGAACACCTGTGGCTGCTCCCAAGGGTGGGAGGATTGGGTTCAGAGACCTGGACTATGTCTGTGTGTCCATCTCTGGAGCTGGGACCCCTCCTGGAGGGCCCCTACCCTACAGCTTGATCCCTGGGCTTCCCTGTGAAGTTGCTGGGTCATCACGAGCAATTGAACCACTGATGGAAGTAAGGAAGGGAGGGGCTCCTGGGTGGCTCAGCCCTTCAGCTTCTGCGTTAGGCTCAAGTCCTGATCCCAGGTTCCTGGGATGGAGACTCCTGGCCCATTGGGGAGTCTGCTTCTCCCTCTTCCTCTGCGTGTGTGCAGTCTCACTGTCTCTTTGTCTCTCTGTCTCTCTCTCTAATAAATAAATAAAATCTTAAAAAAAAAAGAAGGAAGGGGATCCTGGAACATTCCCCCTAGGAGTCAACCTGTGCCTCCTGCTCCCAGCACTAAGTGCTAACTGGCCGGATTGTTCGAGGACAGGCATTAATTAGATACACCAGTAGCTATTTAGCGCATTAGAAGCCTGCGTGCCCTTGCATTAGAATGCAGAAGCAGGCAGTACTCTGCCACCCCAGGCCGCCTCCGCTGCTGACGCTTGTGCTCCTTGATTTGCATTCTTAGCTGGCGCTCTGGTTTGTGTCAATAGCACACCCCCACAAAAACCCGGGGGAGCAGAAGCTACAGCTCTGCACCAACCCCCCCCCCCACCAACACATCTGATGGATTGTGTTGCAGCGCCGTGAATTCTCCGGCAGTGCCCCCCTGAGCACCCCATTTGCCTGCGAGTCCCCTCCGTTCTAGGGTGCGCGCGCGCCCGAAGGACCTGCCTGGGCGCCCGGCTGAGCTCGGCTACTTGGGGTCCCCCCGCGCGGCCGCAGCCGGCAGCACCGCGCAGCGCGCTCGGAGAGGTTTCCAGCCCTGCCGGCCAGGGAGGGAAGGCCGCCCCCGCAGCCCCCAAGCCGCGGGGGAGGGGGAGGGGGGCTGGGCACGCGCCAGGCGTGACGGCCAGGCGGCTTGTTTTATGGGTCTGATAATAAAAATCCCATTAGGCTCCTCTCATTGAGAAAAAGGAGCAGGAGAAAAAAAAGCAGTGTGTGTCACCGCGAGGCATTGACGCAGGCAGCTCTGACGCCAGCAGCCCGGGCGGGGGCGGGGGGGGGGGGGCCCGCGAGGGGCGCTCGAGGGCCGGCCTCGCCAGCGCCCAGCCCTCCGCCCGCGGCAGCCGCACCCGCTGCAGTCCCCCCGCCCACCTCAGCCCCCCCACCCCTCTGCGCCCCTCGGGCCACTGCACTCCTGGCCCGCCCCGTCTGTCTGCCCACAGCCTCCACGCCTTCCTCTGCCGCACCCCTACCCTGGGACCAATCTGCAGTCCCTTGTGCCACCCTCGCAGGACTCTGCCGACACCCCAGCATCCCTAGCCCCCCTTGCCCAGGAGAGTGGAGGAGGGGCAGGAGCAGGATGAAAGGGGAGGGCTGCCTGGGAGGGAGGGGGATACCCGCAGGCCCCAGAGGAAAGGCGCTACAGCTGGGGGTGGGGAGGGACCACGTTTTCCAGGCCATAAGTCCTGATGCCCACGTCCCCGGAGACGCCACCCTGGAACCCCTTGCAGATCCACAGTGCCCCCAGACTCCGTCCGCAGCCTCCTCTTCACCATCGTTCATGGCCTGAGAATCTACTAAAGTCAGGGTTATTTTTCTGTTAAAGAAGTCATCAGGGCAGGAAAAAACATTAGTGGTGCTGTGCTCTGAGTGTGCAGGCCTGATCCAGGGCCCTGTGCCCGCGTGCACGTGTGTTTCCTCATGGAAAGCTCTGGGCCTTAACGCCCAGCGCGCTGGAGAAGCCGGGAGCAGCGCCGCCCACTGACAGGGCCTATGGGGCGGTGGGCATCCGACAGCCCAGCCCCGAAGAGGGAGCAGGGTTGGGCAGACACAGTTTTATGACCTAAAATAAATGCTCTCTACCAGAACTAAACAAGCAAAGGTCCGACCACATAAACATCTGGATTTCCAACCCTTTCACCCTCTTCAGAGCAGAGTAACTTTGGCTATTTTACTCCTTTCTAAATCTGCTACAAAATTCATCCTATAGGATAGGCTTCAACTCGGTAGCACAATCCAGTCCCAGCTGTAATTCTGGCCCTTCTGCTTTCATACCCACTTATTGTGGTTGATAAATTTACCCTTAATGTTCTCATGGCATGGAACTTTCCAGCCTCCTGCGGTAGGCAGCTCCCTCACTGGTAGAGAGAGATTCTGAAAAACCCCTTAGAACTTTCTTCTCATGGCTGATAAACTGGAATCATGCCGAGAATTAGAAACAGAAGTGTCTGATGCTTGCACACCGGTATTCACAGAACATAACTCCCGACAGCCCGAAGCTGGGCACGAGCCAGACGCCCAGCAGCTGAGTGGATGGACAGAGGGAGATCCACTCGAGGGAGTATTATTCAACCATAAAAAGGAATGGAGTTCTGACATGAGCTGTGGCCCGGATGAACCTGGAGGACGTCATGCTAAATGAAATAAGCCAGACAGAAAAAGACGAATGGAGGTCCCTGGAGTCGATAAATCAGGAAGGAGGTGGTGGGAGCCAGGGGTGGGGAGGGGAGTTAGTGGTTACTGAGGACAGAGTTTATGTCTGGGATGATGGAAGCCTTCTGGGAGTAGAGAAGATAACACCCAGTTGTACCCTTAACGCTGACTCGCGTGGTACACTTTGTGTTGGACGCATTTATCATGATAAGAGCCAACAGTAAGCCTCTCTTGGAAAGGACGTCTCTCCCGGGAGTCCTCTCCGAACCCCGCCTGGGACAACCGCACCCCTTGGGCGTGGTGTCCACCGCCACCAACATCCAGTAAACGCACCCGTGGCCGCCTTGAAAGCTAAATGAGAGGAAATCCCGAAAGTCACGAAGGGCTTTCCTGTCTTTTCATATTTTGCCAAAACGACCGTAGCATCTGTTTGAGAGTGTTTGGGAGAGGACTAAGTTCTTATACCTTCCGGATCTTTCCTTGCTAGTGCCCTGCCACAGGCACCCGAGACCCAGCCCGGTCCCACAAACACTGCAGACACACGTCGATATAATGGATTTTTCAGAAGAAAAACGATTTCAGCATCTTCAGTTACTCCTAACCTCAGTGCATGAGCTTCTTAGTGGTGCTGACCACAAGTTTTGTGGCTCAAAGCGACACAGATTTACCATCTCAGTGTCCTGGAGCTCAGAAGCCCAGACCAGTCTCACTGGGCCACGGTCGGGGTGTCAGCAGGCTGCCTGTGTCCTTCCGGGGGCTCCAAGACACCATCCCTGCTTTTCCCGGCTCCTCGAGGGGCCCGGCCGCCGGCTCCCAGCCGCTTCTCCGGCTCCGTCTCATCTCAGCTGGGGGAAGTCCTCTCTAGGGGATTCACGTGATTAGATTGGCTGACTACCCAGAACATTCGGCTTGTCCTCCCCGTCTCAAGGCCCATCTCCAAGTCCCCTTGGGTGTGCCGGGTGCCACACTCCCACGTTCTGGGGACGAGGGCGAGGACATCCTTGGGCCGGGTTCTGGACGCCACACTAAGGCACCTGTTGGAGTTGCTAGAAGGGGAGAGAAGGGGGAGAAGTTCACTCGGGTTCTCCCAAACGACGGCCCTCTCAGTGGCTTCACGCCTGTTTCCGAGTCTGGGATGTCGGCTCTGGTGACTCCCTTTCCCCTGAGCGAGGTATTATTCTCTTTGCCTCCTGTCGCGGTGGTGGCCCGCCTCCGAGGGGCGGCGAGTCTTGCCTGGGGGCTCCTCTGTGCAGGTGAGACCCCGGGGCCCCGCACATGATACAGCAGGGGGCAGAGGCCGGCGGGCGCTGCAGGGCTGGGGGTCTGCGCCCCTGGGCTTCGACCATGAACCTGCAGGTGCACAGGGGCCGTTGGAGGTTTCCGCGGTGGACCCCGTGGCCGGGAAGGTGATGCCGGCCTGGCCGGGCCTCTCCTCGCCAGTCAGCGCCAAAGGCCCGGCGGTAGAGTGGCTGACAGTAAAGCCACCAGGGCTCAGGCCTTGGTGGCAGGAGAGGACAGCCTGGGACGGGCACGCCCGGCCTCTCAGGGACCTGGGCTGGCAGCCCAGGCGGTTCTGCTCCCGCTGCTCCAGACGGCGCTTCCCATGGGGGCCGCTGTGAAGGGCTGGGAGTCTGGGAAACGGGGGGCTCCGTGTGGAGCCGTGATTCTTCTCCGGGGGCAGAAGGGGCGGCTGGCTTGTGTGTCCATTTCGGCCGCGCCCTCCGCCTCCACTCACGGCTGGGTCCCCCGCTCCCGGGCCGGCCCGGGCTCGTCCCCACCGCCCCCCAGACCCCAGTCCAGCTGCGTCCTTCACCGGGCTCTCTGCTTGGCCTCTCAGGGGTCCTCACCGACTCTGCCTCTGAGTGCAGCCATGATGAAATCACTTTTAAAAGTGCATTTCCTCACTTTCCAGGCTTTGGTGCAAGGCCAGGAGAGTGGGACCCAATCTCAGTTTGCTCCAAACACCTGTCGTCGTGAGCGGATTCCAGCGGTAGGAGGGAGGGAGGGGCACGCCGGACACTGTCCCCTTCTCACCCAGATCCCTTCCGTCTGTAGCTTTCCGGCCAAGCTAACTGACTACCGACCCCGGGGCTCTGGGGTAGCTCGGCTTCTTGCTGCCGGCAGCCTCTGCCACGGCCTCACTGGCCTGCCTGCTGCTCACCTTCTCTCGTCTCTAGCGTCACTTCCCCTCTTGAGCACCCTCGCCCAGAGCCACCCCACCCTCCTCCCTCCCCGCTGGGGCCCCTCTGTTTTGAGGTCCCGCTAGAAACACTTCCGAGACACCTGCTCGTACTGCCCTCCATCCCTCCCGGAACACACAGCTTCACCGTGATCAGTGGGCTTTCCCTTCGTAGCTCCCAGCTCAGCCTGCACTTACGGGGCGACACACGTCATCCCCCCCACCCCCCGGGACGTCCCGTGTCACCAGCCCAGGGTGCACTCCTGCAGGTGCTGATGGCACTGCAGGTCTGCGCCCATGGCCCCGGCATGTGATGCTCTGTACCCCACTCATGGGGACGTGTTTTCTATGAGCACACAAGCGAACGCAAGGGGTGGGGGCTGCCAGGCCGAGCTGGGACCCAGATGGTCGGGAAGACTTGTCTGTGCGGCTGAGGCTCGGCCTCAAGCCCCTCACCAGGGGTGGCCCTCGCCAGCCTGCGGGATGTGAGCCAGGTCCGTTCTTACAGGCCGGCATAATCTCCAGTCTGAGCTTCCGCATCTCCCTTTGCTTCCTCTTTTCTTCCCACCCGCACTAGGGTTCCCATATCTATCCTCTACGAACTCTTCCAAGTGGACCGTTTCCTTTCTAAGTGGACCGTCTCCTTTCACAACTTGCAGTGGAAATATTCTGTTAGCTCTTCTCAGCACGTATCTCAGCTAAATGTATCACAAGCTATAAAAGACAACTGGCAGACACAAGCGACTTTTTTTTTTTTTTTGGAAGGGACCTTCGTACATTGGCAATAAATTAAAGATATTTATTGCCATCCTTACTTGCTTTGTGTACAATTTCCTTAGAGAAGGAGTTTCCCATTTTGGATCTTTGTTCAAGCTGAACGTGTGCTTAGACGTACCGTAATCATCCTTTGTGTACATTTGGGTTTTAACATTGCCATGGTGACCCAAGTCACCATGTAATCAAATAAGTAATAAGTAAGTAATCAAAAAAATTTTTTGATCAAAGATCAAATTATAAACGGGTTACATGCTAGAACAGTATGTACTTTTATTTGTACTTTAATCAAAATCTTTGCATCTCTCATGGAAAATTCCAGACTTGCAGGGGAATCTCTAACATTTCAAACTCTAGCATGTTGAGCACAATCTCAAATCGGAAAGAAATGATTTCACAACTTTCAGTGATATATTTATGCATTCCCCGCAGAAGGAAACTCTTGTTTTGAGCGGCTGCAGATTGCATGGGGCTGGAGGACCGGGGACACGCCCTCAGTGATGGAGCTCAGACCCATTCCCACGTAGCCCTGACTTTCAATACACTTGGACTTGGTTGTCCTGCTTCTGTATTATAAAAATTCTTATCTGTTCCCAGAGGCTCCATGGATGAGTACTAAGTAGTCCGGTTTAACTTAGGATTGGAGCTGAATTCTGGCTTTTGTTACGTTCAGGAGAGGGAGGCATTGTGATGTGGCCTGGTTTAGCAATCCTTCTACCTTCTTGACGACTCTTACATCTGTCTCCTTGAGAGTTTTAGCCACTGGTCTGTTTCAGTTACAGCTTCTCAGTCGCCATTCTGAAACCAAGAGGTTTTGAGATCTGGTAGCCTGATAGCTTTTCTCTTCCCAAACTGGTCCATGTCTGCAATCACTAATGGGGAACAGGAGTGAAATCTCACAAGGACATCGAAATCGTTGAAAGATAAATGCCACCTGCTTTGTATCAAATTAAAACACACTCAGTAGGAGGAAAGTAAAGCCTCTGTAGTTAACTCCTCCTCCAGAATGGTTTCATGATATGATAGGAGAAAACTGGACGGGTCAAACCAGAATCCTCCCAGCCACCAACTGACCAGTCCTGATTCTGCCCCCCACGAGCGGTCCGGGAAGGCTGGAGCCCGAGGGGCTGCGGTTGGTCGGAAGGACACCGAAGCCATCGATGGAGGTGGCTGTATTTCCAGGTTCCAGCCTTCCTTCTCCCTTCCAAACAGGGCGGTGCTCAGCCCCAGGCGAAGCCGTCCTGTCCCCTCTGCACTCGAGCTGGGGGTGGTCCACGACACAGTCCTGGCCAATGAGATGGAAGCAAATGCTGCAAGTTTCTGGAAATGGTTTTGGTTTTTTTCTGGAAAAAGGAGCAGATGTCACTCTTTCTTGTCTCATCTTCATGCCTTGAATACAAAATGGCACCTGGATGTGGGCAGCCACCCTGCCCAGGAAGGGGCCAGCAGGAGGAAAGGCCGAGAGGCCGGGGGCAGCCCCGGCTCCCCTGAGCTGCCACCCGGCCCCAGCAGCAGCCGCCTCCACACTCAGTGCTCTGTGAGGAGCTGGGGCTTCCGTGGCTTTGAACAGAGCGTGTTTCCACTGACACACCCAGTCTGACTGCAGTAGCTCCAGGGGAAAGGAAGCCCGGACTCAGGTGGATCGGTCTGTCCAGAGGATGGAACATCATCTCATCCCGGGGAGGAGAACAGAGAGGGAGAAATGGGCAGGTGGCCCTCAGGCTGAGCACTGAAGAAGGAATCAGTGCCTGGCAGATTTTGGCTTGGGTCAAGCATCCAGGCAGGATGTGGTGGCAGAGGGAGGGCGTTGGTGCGGGTGGGGAGGCTGGAGAGGCTGGCATGTCTGGGGAGCACCAGGGGATGGAGGTGGCTGGACAGTAAGGGTCCCAGGGCAAGTGGGAAGGGGAGCAAGAGCCAGCTCTGGGCAGTCTGTGGCCAGGGCACAGCTGGCTTTGCCTTTCTGGAGTGTTCCGCGATATTAAGCTGGAGTGTGATGCGGTCAGACATCGTTTCCCACAGCTGCATCGGGCGTGGGGTAGGTTAGGTGACCTCCTTATGGTCTAAGCTGAGGACTACGAGGACCTCAACTCAGCCAAGGGGACAGTGAGGATGAGACACCTGTGTGGTGCTTGGGGACGGAGGTGAAGGCAGATGGCAAGAGGAGGGGAGTTTTGATCACACGGATGGCTCCCAGACTGGGGAGGGGCTGCAAAGAACAATGAGGTTTTCATCCCGGGAGGATGAAGAGGCTCTGAGCGACACAGAGGGTTGCACTGGGCGTCGCTGGCCGGAGCCTGTTACCTGCTCTGAGCGCACACGGGCTGTGAGTGGCGAGGGGTAGGAGGCTCCAGACGAGAGCCTGCCCGGATGTCTCAGAGCGAGCGGCGGGCCCCAGTGACCTGGGCCACTCGACGCCTCGCGAATCCTGGTCCAGACGAGGTTGCCACTTTGGACTCAGGGCTTCAAAGTCTTTGAGGAAGGCGGGTCTTCAAATTATACTCAGCAACATTGGTGAGTTCTTTCGTTACTTTTCCCCTCCCAGGGGAGGGATTGCCTTCATTTCTTGGTCACTTAGGGTGACGGAGGAGAGGCATGGAATAGCCTTTCTTCTCTTTAATTTTACTGTCTTCCCTTATTAGCTAACTAAGCTCAAAGGAATCATCCTAGATCTTATGGAAAAACAAGGGGAAAAAAATCCTAAGTACTTCCCACTAGATCAAAGGTGCCTGGTTCTATACCTCCCGGGTGGAAAAACGATCTTAGACTTTCAGGAACTACCGCGGGCTTCTCTGGTAAAAGTTCCATTCTCAAATACCTCATTTCTTAGCGACGCTCTTTAAAGAGGGAGTGTGGCGCTCCTCTCACCCCTCTGTGCTCTCGCCGCCCACCTAATGTAGGTTACTTGGAGCATCTAAATGTTTTCGGACCATCAGGAAACTTACAGGGGAAGGAGTTGAACCCCTTCCTTGTATGAAGATGGAAGATAGGATCCAGAAGGAGGAAATAACATGTCTAGAGATAAACAACGTGTTAGTGGTGGTGAGGATGAAAATGGACAAAAATGCAGGTTTCCTAAATTTCAGTTGAATATTTGTTCCCCTCACTATCTTGGAAGGAAGATGTTTCAAAGCCTGTGGACATAGAGAGACAAAAGACGATGGCTGGATAAATAGACCAGTGTATCCATCGGTACAAATGATACACACATTTGACCTTAAACCAAACTGTGTGTAGTCGGGAAAAATACATATATGATCTATATATATTTAAAGATTTTGGGGCGCCTGGGTGGCGCAGTTGGTTAAAGCAACTGCCTTCGGCTCAGGTCATGATCCCGGAGTCCCGGGATCGAGTCCCACATCGGACTCCCAGCTCCATGGGGAGTCCGCGTCTCACTCTGACCTTCTCCCTTCTCATGCTCTCTCTCACTCTCTCTCTTTAAAAAAAAGATTTTAAAAAAATCTTTTAAAAAAAAGATTTTATTTATTTATGTAGAGGGTATCGTGAGTGGGGGAGGGGCAGAAGGGAGAGAGAATCTCAAGCAGACTCCTTGCCAAGCAGGGCTCCATCTCATGCCCTGAGATCGTGACTTGAGCAGAAACCAAGAGTCTGATGCCAAACTGACTGAGCCCCCCAGGAGCCCCAGGGAAAATATTTTTATCCCCACTTTATAGCTGAGGAAACAGTCTTCATAGCATCAAATGACTTTCCCAAATTCACAGAGCAAGAACATGACAGAATTGAGAGCAGAAAATACTCCTGGTTCCAACTGATTCCTTTCCAGCATATTTATTACATAATATAGAGGAATTCCAGGTTCCACATTTATATGCTCCATGCAGTAGACAGGAGTTATGGAAGCACAAATTTACATTATATCCTATTAAGTTCTTTACATCTCAAGTTGCCTGAGGATAAAGCAGCTCCTAGACATTAACCCTTTCAGTTCACTCCTTCCTTAAATTACTTCCTTAAAACCATAGATCTAGTTACACTTGGGAAATTTTATTTATTTTTATTTTAAAAAGAAAGTGGTGAATTGTGAACTGGTACAAACCTTTTGAGGAAGCCCTGACACCACCTAGGAAAACTGTGTGGTTCAGCAATCCCATCTGCAGGAATTTGCCACGAAGTTATATGCATGATTGCATGAAAATGTAAATGTGCAAAACAATTTATTGCAGCATGATTGGAAGTTAGCTAAATACCTAAGCACAGGACCTTGGCTGACTAAGCCGTGGTGCACACACACAGCAGAAGGCCGTGCAGCTGTTGGAAAAGTGAGGAAAGTGCTGAGAAACTGAGAGGAAGTGGTTTCCAGGAGATGTGATTAAGCAAAAAATGGCTGATTGCAAAGGAGTGTATGTAGTGTACATTCTGTGGAGAAAACAAGAACACAGATATACCTGCTCACCTTTACAGAAGGAAACAGGGAAGATGAGCCAAAAGACCATGAAACTGCTTCCTACAAGGGTCTAGGGGAGAGACAGAATGGAAGGAACACAGAAGGGCATGACCTTCTCTCTGTCCATCTCAAAGGCTAGCTTTGACTTTCCGAAGCTTCGTCAATGATATACACAAACAATAAAATTAAGTCAATAAGAATGGGAAGGGGGAAAACCCTAAAGCTGAAAGGAAGCAGAAGCAAATGAATCCAATCATTTTTCCAATAAAAGACAGTGGACAAGAAATAAGAAAGAACAAATCCAAATAACTTCTGAACATAGCCTTTGACTATAGATCTGCTGGACTTTGTAGCAGTTGGTAAGAGGTGTCAGGGGAGAATCACAAACTAATCCTGACCTCCTATAGGGGTGGCTTTGTTGTAGTGCTAGGGGCAAAGGATTTAGGAAACTGTTAGATGCATTCTAGGCCCAAGCAGGTGAGCAAATCCATTGATGCTGTTGGGAGCAGGACTTCAGTGTGATAGAAGAGCCCTACATAGATGCCATGGGGAAAGGCAAGAAAGACACCTGACTTCTAAAATATGCGAATGTACACATATGTGCACAGGTGTGTTTTTCTATATATGTATGTATGTCCATATCTGTGTGTGTGTGTGTGTGTGTGTCAGTGCTTACCCCTAGATCTGTGTTCTATAAGACCAGGAACAGCAGTAACCCAGTCACAGTGAGCACCCCTGCTCCTACATCTTGGTCTCTAACTCCACACCAAGGACCAGTGTTCCTTGGGGAAGTGGCTGATTCCAGGCTGGGCACAGTAAATACAAGGTGTGCTACAGGTAAGACAAGCTCAGGAAATTATGGGGCACACCCTGCAGACACAGAGGCAGCCTCACGGGGCTCTCACTGGTCCTTTAACAGACCAAACATGAACAAAATAAGCAAAATTCCATGAATGAATTAGAAACCATTAAAATGGGAAATTATGAGTCCTTCTACTTTAATACTCATAACATTACTACTAAGTAGCTGCATGAAATGGTAAATGAGAGAGAATCAAGAGTGCTTGCCCATCCCAGGGCTGGTGAGTAACCGTGTGGGGAGCGTGCTGAGGTCGGAGGCCATCCTACACGAGCGGGCCAGCCAGAGCCCATGGGGAAGCCATTCCTGGACACACAGTGACGCAGAGCAGGGTATTCGCCACACCCTCTGGGGTCTCCCTCTAGACTGCTTCGCAGTTACAAGTGAATCAAAAAGAGTAATTACATGGTGGAGAAATCAGAGGTCAGGATTCAGACCAGTAGTCCAGCCAGTTCAGCCCGACGGACACCAGAGCCTCTGGATGCGATATTCTGATGACGACGCAGACCCCCTCTGGAGTATTCCAGCTGAGAAGGCATCACCCGAATCTAACCAGGAGGAAACATCAAATCCACATGGAGAAATGGGTTATTAAAAATAGGGGTGGTGAAGTGTCTATATTCTTCCAAAATGTCTGTGTCATAAAAGACAAAGACAGGTTCCGGAAAATGTTCCAGATTGAAGGAATCTAAGAAAAAGGGCCATTAAAGACAATCCTCGACCCTTGACCAGATTCTGTTTTGCGGACTGGGGGTGAGGGCCTAGAAAGCACTGGCTCAGTGGACAAAACTGGAATATGATAGCAATCAGATAAACGTACTGCACCAGTAATGTTAACTTACTGAAGTTGATTTCTGTGCTGGGTTTATGTAAGTAAATATCTTGTTCTTGGGAAATACGCAATGAAGTATTTGGGGGATAAGGGGCTGAGATATATAACTCCCTCATAACTGAGTTGTTTATTTATCTATAGCCTGCTGGCGGGAGCAAGGGGGAGGGGAAAGGGAGGGGCAGGGGAGAGACAGGGGAGAGGAAGAGAGAGAATCTCAAGCAGGCTCCACGCTCAGTGCAGAACCCGATGTGGGGCTCGATCCCACGACCCTGAGATCA
The DNA here is from genome assembly GCA_028533885.1 of Nasua narica. Classification (NCBI taxonomy): domain Eukaryota; kingdom Metazoa; phylum Chordata; class Mammalia; order Carnivora; family Procyonidae; genus Nasua; species Nasua narica. Next base: position 2,285,989 of record CM052802.1, read on the forward strand.
TGACCTGAGCTGAAACCAAGAGTCGGATTCTCAACCCACTGGGCCACCCAGGTGCCCCCCTCATAACCGATTTAAACAATAGAGAACACACAAGTGACACACACATGGGGATAAAAGGTTCATAAGAGGCGAGTCTAGGTGTTCACTGTATAATTTTTATGCTTGCCACTTTTCTGTAAATCTGAAATTATCTCCAAATAAAAACCTTAAAACAGTGAGTGATGAACTATAAACAGATGAAATACTTAGGATAATGAGCTACACCAGTAATTGAAGAAGAGCAACAGATCCGACGTGCCCAACATTTCTGCATTTACATGATTGGTTCAAGCTTGTGAACAGAATGCACGACCATGGTGCCCTCCCTCTCCGGCTAGCCTCGCTACTCTTTGACTCTGGTACAGTATTTGCCCTCATTTTCTTCACTCATAACATGGGATTTGGGGGCAAAGGGATTAGTCTCATTAGATAATTGAACGTTCCCTCTGGCTTTACAAATAAGTGATTAGCCTACATGGTTATTTTCTAATTTAAGCTACGCACTATGTTAAATAAGCTACTTTCGGATTCTCCATTTCTCCAATGCCCATTTGAAAATCATTTCCCACAACTTAGAAGTTCTTTTAGGCATAGAAATGACTGTGCTCAGTGGGTCAGTTTCTCTAACAAGGTATTTGCTAAGCAGCCTGCATTGCTATTTTATTTTATTTTATATTTTATTTTTTAAGATTTAAAGATTTTATTTATTTATTTGTCAGAGGGAGAGAGAGAGAAGGAAAGCACAAGCAGGGGGAGCAACAGGCAGAGAGAAGCAGACTCCCTGCTGAGCAGGTACCCCCCCCAACCCCCTAATGTGGAATTCAATCCCAGGACCCCGGGACCATGATCTGAGCTGAAGGCAGACACTTAACCGACTGAGCCACCCAGGTGTCGCATTTTAAAATTTGTACAATTATTTCATCACCTGGTAGCAACAAACCTGTATTTAGGGAAGAAAGTAACAATGCAGGGGGGAAGGGAGGGACATAAGGGACAAGAATAGGATTTGGTGGAGGTAGAAATTTCGACTCAAAATATCAAGGGAAATCAGATTGTGGAATGGGAGCATCCCAATGACACGTACAACATGGCAAAAGATCAAGGATTTCCCAGTATTGGTTATACTCACAGACTTGTAGTATTTTAGATCTAATAGGGATCTGGAGACCTTCTAAATTCAACATCCCTCATTTACCCCATAAGGACAATGTGATCTGGTGAAAGCAGGGACTTGTCCAAGTTAGTGGCCTATCAAGACTACGTACCAGGTCTTTGGGCTGTCCAGTTAAGCACACTAGAGAAAAACAAACAATTCCCACCTGGTCTTGGAAGTGGTCTAAATTAACACCCCATTATCCCAAGATCTCACTTCTTCTCTGAGTGAGAAGAATCTGGAAACTCTTCCAGGAAGAAGAAAAATGAGCCAGTCTCTGACGGCACCTGCACTAAGGATGGTCCCTCCAGGTGCCAGGAGAATCCCAAAGTCCCCGTGGAGCTTGTTATTCTTAAAGTACTCCTAGGGTCTCGGGAGGTCACTGTGGCACGGAGCAAGGCAGCGAGCAGAGAGCAAAGCGAGGCCTGGGTCAAGGCTGGCACTTCGCTTTCTCGGTGGACATCCTGGCAGCAGAGCCATCAGAGACCACAGTGCCTTTGCTTCACTCACATCCCCAGTTCATGACCCCTTCCATTGTTAGACAGAATGGCCCTGAAGCCCATACAGGGTCTCATAATTTGAATTTTTCATTTCCTGGCTATGGGAGGTGGCCAGAATAAAGAAGACGAGAATCCCGGACCCCACAAAGACGCGGCCCCCCGTGGAAGGGAACAACGTGGCCCTGGCTTGCCTTCGTGTAAGCTCCTCTGGCCTGATCTGCTCGGGTTAGGTCAGTGACACAGTTTCCAGGTGTCCAAGAGGAGCAACAGATCTCCAAGTGGGATGGCCGGGTGCACCAACGTGGAGCCCGCCCGTCTGCTTCCCTGATGGCAATTACGTGCCATCCCCGCAAAGCCGAACTGACTTCCCGCGCAGACAGTCACGCCTGCATTCTCGAACTGCTTCTGTGTCGCGGGGTCCCTCCCGCACCCCGCCAGCATGAGACTAGCCTCCCCTTGCTTGATTCCGGTCCTGTCCACTCAGCGGCTAACCAGGTCCTCATCTCACTTCCTCTGACCCGCTCTCCAACTCTCTGTCCAAGACACCCATTCATCTCTTTCTGAAAACCCCTCGAGGCCTGCAGGATACATTTCCAACTCCTTGGCGAGGCCACAAGGCCCCAACCCTGGGCTGCCCCGGGCTGCTGCAGACCACCGGCTCTCCCCCATGGAGCTGCTAGCAGCCCCAGGGCTCTTCTCGGAGCCCCAGAGTTCCTCTCTGAGGTGAGCACTCAGCCCAGGGGCCCTTTTAGGGCTTGTGTGATTGTAAGCAAAGGCAAAAAAAAAAAAAAGAAAAAAGAAAAGAAAAAGAAATCGCCATCATCGTGAAGCTAGCATTTTGTGGGGAGATAGAATAAACAAGGCAAATAAATAAACCATTGGTAATGCAAGGAGGAAAATGAAGTAAGGCCAGGGACAGGAAGTGCCTTCAAGGTCAGGTGGGGTGGCCTCCAGACGCTTCTGGAAGGAGGCCTCAGAGTACGGATGAGAAGGGGGAAAAGAACAAGCACAGCAAATATTCAGCAGCGGAAGGGTCCAGAAAGGGACCAGCAGGTGCACAGCTCCAAGCGGTTCCCAAAAAGGCCTGTGGGGCCGGGGACATCGGAGTGGGAAGCGAGAGGAGGCAGCCCAGCCAGGCGGCCGGATGTACTCAGGTAGCCGAGGAGCCATTGGACGGTTTTTAGTAGGGAAGCAGCGTGATCTCCAACTTTAGCAGGAGCGCCCTGGAGAACAGAGTGAAGGGGGCGTCTGGCTGGGGGAGGAGGGGAGGGCAAGGGGCCCCACAGGAGGTGGTAGGGCTGGGGTAGTGTCAGGGGGTGGGAGGAGCAACGAGTTCAGGGGCGGAGGGCTCAGAATCTGCTGGCAGGTGGGAGGCGAGGGGAGGAGACCGGAGTCCCTCTTGCTCCAACATATTTAGTGTCGGGGCAGCAGAAAGGCTGAAATGCCCCCTCACTGAGGTGGGAAAAGCAGCAGGAAGAGCAGGTTTGGGGTGAAGGAACCTCAAGAACCCAGTTACAGCCCTGCTATGTTTCTCACGCCTTCTAGGCACCCAGGTGGAGGTGTGACTCAGATTGGGGTCCAGACTTTCGGGGAGAGGCCTGGGGCACAGACATAAGTGACAATGGCTTCCATGTTCAGACAGGACTTAACCACGAGGCTGAGTGAGAGTGCTGGGGGCAGGGGAGAAGGTGAGCGGCTGGGGGTCAGTCCTGTCCCCCAATGGGAAGACTGGGGACCTCCCAGATGGACACATGGGACCCCAGGGAATGGCCCAGAAAGCTCGCAGGCAGTCCCGGGAGTGTGAGGTCTGCAGGGCTAAGAGAAGGGTGTGTTCCTACAAGGGACACATGACCCCTGCCCAGGGTGGCTGGCTCTCCCAGCAAGACGAGGACTACAAAGTCACCCACGTCTGGCCCAGCAGCCCAGGGTGGCGGTGGCCCCGGGTCAGAGCGCAGGTAGCTGAGGAGCTGCAGCAGAAATCTTAGCACAGCCTTGCTGGGCCGGCCGCAGAGCCAGAGGGAGGAGAGCAACCAGACAGCCTCCGGGCAGGGCTGTGTGCTGTGGGTTGTGAGGAGGAGAGAGCCTGCGCGGGGGAGGGGCAAGAGGGGCTGGAGGGGGTTTTGTCCCCAGGAAAGCCCAGGACAAGTGTGCGCGCTGGGGATCCCCTTGCAGACGATTTAGGATGACTTAGGAGACAGGGAGGAGGACGGAGAAGGCATTTCCTTTACTAGCAGAGGGGCTGGGGGCCCAGTGGAAGGGAGGCCCTGTATGCGGCAGGAGCCCCTGGGAGGAGGCTGGGTGCTGGGCAGCTTCTTAAAACCTTCTGACACGCTGGGCGGAAGCCGTCTCCCAAGGAGCCACACTCTGGGGTGCCTGCTGTCACCCACGCCCAGCTTGCGGGTTTGGGGGTAGCAAAGGGCTCAGGTTCACTTTAGCCACATGTGTGTCCCCAGTCCCATGGACGTCTTTCCTGCGCAGGAGAAGCCCCTGCGGGGTGCCGGGCGCCTCAGAACTCGGTTCTTGGGGTTCCCGGGTAAGAAGACAGGGCCGTGCCCAGCAAGGAGGTAGGGGGGCACCGCGTCTCCCCCGGGTCGGCCTGGGCCTAGCCATCAGGCGGCTCCTGGCCACAGCGCATGGGAGGCGTGAGCCCGCGGATTCCCGGGAGTCCCGCTGGGCTGGTGAACAGCCCCCCGCACCCCCCACCCAGGCGTCCCGCACCCCTTGGGGCTCCGAGCGGAGGGCGAGAGGGTTTGAGTTGCCAGCGGTGCGCAGAGGGAGGCGACACCCCGGGCCCCAGCCATTGCCCTGCGCCATGTGGCCGCTCCCCCGCTCCTCGCGTTGTTACGTCCGGGGTGGGGGCAGACCGGCCCTCCCGCTCTCACCACGCGGGGGCTGAGCCCTCCCCTGTTCTCGTGCTTTTGTTACACGAGGGAAAAAGACCCCAGGGCTTGGAGGGGCAGGAAAGGGCAGGCCCCTGGCCTTTTTAGGGTGGTCACTGGGGTCCTCCCCCCGCCCCCGCCCCAAGGCGAGGCTGCTTGTCTCCGCAGGGGAGGAGCGCCCCCCGCAGGCGTGACGTCCTCGGGACTGGTGGGCCCCGCGCGAGCATCCATCCATTCATTGCGACTCTCTGAGCCGAGCGTGGCCTGAGGCTCGGACGGAATCTATGAATGGGGAGAGGCAGGAGAAGCAGCGTCTGCTTCCACTCCCCGCTTCCCCGCCCCCTCCTCCGCCTCCCTCCAGCCTGAGCGAGCCAGATACTAAGTGACAAGAGGCTGGGGCGGGGGAAGGGGGGAGGGCACTGCGGGGGCGTGCGAGAGGGGGTGCAAGGCTGGCTGGAGACAGCACTATTTATAGACTCCGGAGCTCCAGGACAAAGAGGGCAGATCGGGCAGATCGGAGTCCCCGCCCCCAACCCCAGAGCCTCCCCGGCCCCTCCCCAGTGGCTTTGATCTCATTACCGCCCCCCTCCCCAGGGGCGGGCTGGCAGGTGCGGGGGTGGGAGCCGTCTCCGCGGGAGCAGCGGAGCCAAAGGTCCGGCTGCTGACGTCGGAGCGCCCGCTCCTGTCAATGAAGGCAGCGGCGGCCTGGGGACTTGTCTCGCGACGAGGCTACAGACGTCATCGCCTCCTGTTGGACGCGGGGCGGGGGGGGGGGGGGTCCGAGCAGCCGCTCCGGCTTAAAGGAAAACTCTCCAAGTTCCAGGCAGCCAGGGAGAGTCGTTCCCGAGAGCACATGCACCCCCAAATGCCCAGTGTGCGCGGCACACAGACTGGCACACGCGCGCGCACACACGCGCACACGCGGGCACACTCGCACTCATGTTCTCCATAGATGTGCGGGTCCAAACTTGCGGCCGCAGAGAGGATGAGCTGAAATGGACCGGTCTTGAGCGCTCAACGCCGCTTCCCTCGAGACCCCCCAGGGGGAGGAAGGGAGGGAAAGAAGAATATCACATTCGGTTTAGAGTTGTCTCTCCCTTGTCTGAGAAGATCAGCGGAAACCCAGGGTGCCCGAAGGCTTTGGAATATGCCTGCCGAGCCGAGCAGAAGCGAGCGTTCTTGGAGAGGTCCCGAACTTGGGCCACCAGCTTCGCTTGGGAACTTGCTTTGCGCAGCTCTCAATGGAGCCCTGGACCCACCGCGTTCCTGGCCGGTTGGCTTCTTTTTTTCCTCCTTTTCCCTCTCTCTTTTTTTAAATGTACGAACTTGAAATGAAGCGGAGAGCAGATCCTTGCTTCAGCACACTTTGGCGGGTAAGTTGATAGTTGCTTTTACCTATTATTTAACCCTCAAGAGTCCAGAAAAACTTGATTCCAACCTTTTTTCTGACTTTCCCCTCATCATTACCGTCCATCCTTTCTGGCATTAAGAGGAGGTGTGTGTGTGTGTGTGTGTGTGTGTGTGTGTGTGCGCGCGTGTGTGTGGCTTGGGGACATGATTGCATTGGAGGAGGACTGGCTAGTGGGATTGGGGAAGAATAAATCCAAGTCTGTAACCCTCAAGGGGCTGCACCGGAGGGGAGAGAGACTGCAGCCAACCCCAGCGCTGAGCGCTTGCCTCCGGGCTGCTGCCTGACCTGAGTTTGCAGCTCCAAGTTCACGGTGAAGGCTGCCCTCCAGCTGCAAATTGCATCCGCTATGAGGCTGGCAGGGCAGGTGCTTGGTGGAGAGGCCAAGAGAAGCTGCTGGTGCTCCCAGCCCCTCCTGTCTCCCTTCTTGGCTTCCCTCCCGAGTTCTGGACCTGGGGGCAAGATCCCCCTCCTTCTCTTTCCATCCCTCACCTCTGCCGCCACTCTTCTCGGCCCCCACCCCCACCTCCCCCAACCCCTTCCGCAAAAGCCTCCATGATGTCACAGGGTAGAGGATTCCCAGCCTCCAGCACCTGAAGGCACCACTATGTTGCATCCTGCAGCATTTTATTTTCTTCCTTCCACCCAGTTTTCCTTGCGATCCACTGAAAACATCCTCCACCAAACATCACAAACAGTGCCCCCCAGAACCCCACTCCTGCATGAATAGGCAGGGCCAGGGGTCCCAATATGGAGCACCCACCTCACCCCCTCCCAGACGGGGAAGAAATCAGCTGAGGGGCTCAAGGAGCCTCTCTCCCTGGGTTCTGAGCTCTCCTCCCCTCTCAGCTTACCCTTCTAGTGGAGAGAAGAGGAGGAAGGAGAAGGAGGGAGCGCGCTAGCCAGCCGGCGCAAGCAGACCCCCTAGACGTAGGGCAGCTCTGCTGAACAGGCTGTGGGATCTCTGCTCTGCGCCCATCCCTGCCTCCTGCCTTCCCTGCCTCTCCAAAGGGCCTGCCCTCCATCTCCCTCCCTGGTCTCTACTCCCCACCCCTTCCGTCCTCTCTCACTCCCTTCCACCTAACCCCACCTTCACTCTCCTCTCCGAGGGGGGAGGGCCGGGGTGGGGAAAGAAACCCCCAAAGCCCCGGCCCCGGGCAGAGAGATGTCGAAGAAACGCAAAGCCCTCGAGGCTGGAGGAGGTGGAGGAGAGTCCCCAAGCCCAGAAGAGGAACCCACTGCCTGGTCTGGGGGCCTCGGCCGCCAGGAGCAAGGTAGGGGGAGGGGGAGGGGGAGAGGGAAAAGGAGCGGCCGGGAAGCCTTTTGGAGTTGCGATCCTCTGCAGGAATGCTCTAGCCGGTCTTCGTCACAGCTTCCCATGTCAAGGCAACTTGAGTAGACTTTTCCCCCCACAGATGGGGTTTTACTGGTGTCTTCAGGAAATCGGGGGGTGGGGAGGAATGAACTGATTCAGCCGGTGCTGGAGACCCAAATTTGGGAGAACTCGAAGCTGTGTGGGGAGAAAGGGAAGGTGGGTGGGATGGGAGACGAGGCAGGAAGAAGCCAGGGAGGCGGAGTGGGGGCTGCTGACCACTCCCGGTTCTCTGCTTGCCTTGCCCTGGCACTGGTGTGGCGCACGGGCCTGGGGAAGAGGGGGCTGCGTCGCCGTCTGTGTGCCGGACACCTGTGTCTAGAGGGTGGGATGCCAGTTGTGTCCCCCTAGTGCCTGTGGCCGGTGAGGGACGGCAGGGAGGACGCTGCCTTCTCCCTTGCTTCTCCAATCCAGGGATGCTGAGGGTTGCGTCATGTTGAAACCTCTGCACAGGCAGGCCCTCTGCGTTCTCCTGAAGTTGGAGGGAGGTTGGAAGCAAATTTGGGGATGTGCTGGGATTCCAAGGAGAGTTGTTGTGGGGAGAGCAGTGAGGTGCTCCTTTCCCCTGCGTAATACCAAGGAAAAAGTGAAGATGGGAAATTTCCTATGGAAACAAAATAATACCTGGGTATCTGATTTCCACATCAAAAAACCCAAACAGACGCCTTTTATTTCACTTAAAGCATGGTGGATTTGGTTAAAGGTAGGCCTAAAGGAACCAGTCAAGCTTTGTCTGGGCTGTCATTAAAAGGCAAAGGAAAAATGCCCCCGATGCCAATGTTTTGCTGTTGGTTAAGCTGTGGAAAAGACACAGAGTCACCAAGTCCTTCCTGCACAGGAGACATGAATCTCTGTGTCCACTGGGAACCTTTCGCAGGGCTCGAGGGCGTCTCAAGGCAAAGGTTAGGTGTTGGCCCTCCCTGGACAGTGCATCTTGGATCCGATAGAGACAGCTGAGGGCAATGTCGTCCGCTTACTTAGAAATGGGTTGTATGTTAGTGACTGCCCATGTTTTGACTTTATTTGCTCAGTTAGGATCCTAGAATAAAAGTCAGCTCATATCTTAAATTAGTTTTACTGGAAAAATAGCATTTGGTAAGAAATTCAAATATTGCAAATGGTGTTAATCTGAATGGTTGGTATTTTTCCATCTCTGGGGAGAGTAATTTGGTATCACCGAGAGTATCCCACACATTTGGGAGTATCCCGCACATTCGTCATCTGTCTCCAGCCTTTGGTTCTGACCTGAGGGTTACTCTCAAAGATGCGTACCTACCCTGTTCTTCTGCTTAAGCAACTTGTGAAATCTATGGGAACTGACGTCATTATCATGGTAAATAACAACCCAGAGACGCTTGAGAGCATTTTAATAAGTAATGAATACATGACTTCTGGTTATAAAAGAAATAAGAATCGTATTTTAACAGACCTATCTCCTCTTTTTTTGTGGGAATGCATGGTATTAGAACTTAAAAAGGGATGCTCTGGAGGTCCTATACTAATAGTAGCAACTAATTTGCACATTCTCCCACGCAACGGGGCCCCGGCCGAGAATATTGTGTAAGTTGGAACAGGTGACAGTAAGTCCCTATATCTATATTACTCAGAAAGTCTAACACTCCTGAAATGACTTGTTGTACACATGGGTTTTGTTCTAGAGCTTACAAATACCCAGTGATCTCACTGGATCCTTTGTCTCTGGCAAATAAAAATGCCCCTTGGCAATCGCCTGTTTGGACGTAACTGTAGGAACCGGTAAGACTGTAAACACTCCACTGCTGTATTATGACAAACGTGTTTCTTTGGGAAACGGTAGCCGGGGCGCGCGCCCACAGCGGGTACATGGCATCTCTGGGTATAGGGCAGGATGGGCGGCGCCACGCGCTGTGACCGGGGGAGACGGGGAGGCCCCGTGTGTGAGGGCCTGGTGGTTCTGCTCACTCTACCCCCCCCCCCCACATGACCAAGGATTGGCTCTCCAGCCCCCGGGCCCCGACTCAGAGCTGTTCTTGTTTATCCTCTGGGTCTCTCAGCCGGATTTGATGGTATGTGCCCTGGAGAACAGAGGGAAGTATTTATATCCATCTTGCTGACCTTGAATGTCAGAAGGGGCTTCTTTTAAGTTCCAGCGACTTGGAAGGCCAATGCGTTTGTTCATTTTAACCATCAAAAGTATATTATAGCGTGTATTAAATTAAGGCAATTGGAAATTAAATTTCAGTGGGAGTCATTGATTATAAGACCATCTGTCAGCAGGTTGGCTTGATCCAAAGTTTCAAATTGCTGATAAGCATACAGGCTACCTGGGGAGAGTATGGTGGGAACTTGGAACCTCAGTACAAAAATCCCTTGTGCCTTTTCATGCCCTCACCTACCACCCATCTACGCCGGGGCCTACACAGTGCCCGATCCTGGCTGGTGGGTCTTTGCTTCAGGTCCTACGTGGGTATTTCCTGGCTCTGGTGTCATAATGGCTCCTACCCCCTGTATAGTTTCTGTTCGGGAGATCCCTCCTGGGGATGAAGGTAAGATCATACCTGGGTCATTGTGAACACATGTGGATGGTCTTGGTTTTCTCCTCGGCTGTGATCGCGCCATCGTATCTCGTTTAGCTGAGTAAAGAGGAAAAGGCAGTGCGTTGTCCTAACTTTGGCTGAACATTTCTTTGGGTGTCTGTTGAAATTATCATGTGTGCCTGTGTGCACCTGCGTGCATTCGTGCTTGTGTGTGTGTGTGTGTGTAGTCACGGCCAGAATGTCGTCCCCTTATGGGTCCCAGCTGAGTTTAACATGTGTTCAGATTATTCTGATGAAAGATGTTTGCATAAAATGTTCAACTTATAAAGATTTTGTCTTTGCCACGAAGAGAAGTTTGATGTGCCAATGGACTCTGCTGGCCACAGTTTTCGTTGCGCTCTGCTTCTACTTTTCTTTGTTGCTCTGAACTTAGACACAAGAGCATGTCCCAATATTCAGTTAGCTGGGAAGATGGCGGCTATGTTGAAGGCCGTGTGGGGAGAGTCTCTGAGGAAAACATGGAATAATTTTATTGATCTTATTCCACGGGAAGATGCTCTGATATTTTCTACTCTCTTCACTTTCTCTTTGTTTTAGTTCCTTTTCAAGGAATTATTATTTACTTGGAAGCTGGTTTGACCACAAGACGTGTCGTTAGCACCATGCACTGAAACGTGGTGAGAAGCCCAGTTTCCGCACAGCCTCACTCTGGTGGGAAGCCTGCTCTCCCCGCCTGTCCATCCTCACACTCGTGCCCTGCTTATTGTGCATTGTTTCGTGTTCTAGCTTTCACTCTTATTTCTTTTGGGATGACTTTTGAATGAAAATGATGTCTGTTGTTCATTATGGCATTCCATACATCTAATGAGTGTTTTAAAAATAAGTAGTTTCTATTTTTGAGGGAATTGGCTAAGATCCCATCTAATGCAGTGTTCCAGATTCCTGCTTCGGCAGAGTGCCCCGACGGGGACCCTCTGTCTGGAGGGGAACTGGAGCAGGTCTGGGTAGGAACTAGGGCCTACTCGAAGTTCACATTCCCCAGACATCCTGAGCTGGGGGAAGCCGGCTATGGGCAGCTGCTCCTCCGTCTGATGAGTGGATGCCTGGAGCAGGCATGTGGTTTCCTACAACTGTGTGTCTCTTTGACATCACAGTGGCTTTTGGGTTTTGTGTCTTCTCTGTGTTATTAATGGGTCCTTGGTTTGGAGGACATTCTATGCCTCTAAAACTCGTCTCAGTTAAATATCTAGATTGTTAATTGACTTACATCTCCCTGACCCCTACCCCACCCCCTGACACCAGATGGAATGATTTTTTCTGGACAGATTAATTTTCTTAAATAATTGACTAGATTGTTTTGTTATTACGAAAAAATCTTTTAAAGGGTGCTTTATAATCATTAATATGAAAAAGAGGGCATGACCTCTAGAGGAAGGGCTGATGTGGAAGAACATTCTTACAGAAGTTTGAGAGCAAAGAGCTACAGTTCAGGTGTTTTCCTCGTTGTGTTAGCTTCTCTGGCTTCCCCCGGAAGGGCCATTGCTGTGAGGGGCGCCGGAGATGCTGGAGGAGAGAGGCAAGTTTAGGGAAAGGAACAGGCAAGGATGGGGAGCGGGATCCGAGAGTTCCCACAGCCGGACCAGAAAGGAATTACACGTGTCTGGAAAACAAAAGGCCCCCTGTTGTGTGTCTCCTGGTTGGTCCAGAACTTTAGAAGGTAGAGCCTCTCAGACTTGGTTGTGTTGGTGTGAAGAAGTGAACAGATCGCACTGGGCTGCAGACCCCGCGGGAACTCCCCAAGGGGGGCGCGTGCCTGAAATGTTCCAAGTGCCAAGTCGCCCATAAGCAGCAATCACTGACAAAGCGTCCAGAGTTCGCTGTGACTTCACTATGAACGTCCAGAGTATACGGGGAAGAGCGGGTTGTTGTAACCTACAAGAGAAACCCAGGACCCGCTAATGATACGTTAGTGCAATCTGTCCCGCGCTCTGCTTACAAGGAAGCCCTCCTCGTGCCCGTTTCCTCCAGGCCTCGTTACTCAGTGTCTGACCGTCAGGTTGCCCAAGTCACTGGTATTTAATTGTCTGAAATGCAATGCAGGAAATTTCAAAGAGGAACTGAAGTGTTTCCAATGACAGGATTTCATGAAGTCCCGGAGAGTGATGCCGGGAACAGGGCCGCTCCTGTGCGAAGCCACTGGACACAAGTTAGACTTGCGTCGGAAGAAAGAACAGCCACACGGAGTATCCAGTGACCCCGCTACTGTAGATTCTAGGCCATTGAATTCTATGGAGAACATCTTGGGGGTAAGCGCTGCAGCTGTGCTAAGTGCTGGCCACATGGGGTCCTCGGAACGGGCATGGCCTTGGGGTCACTGTGGGGATGGATGTCTCACTCATAGGATAAAATGCTATCTGAGATTTTTTTATTTTGCTTACTGTTGTTTTATGGTCTGCTTCTCCCTAGGAGAATATATTTTTGATAAAGGCAGAAACATTTTCTTTCTTCCTTTCCTTCCTCCCTCCATCCCTCCCTCGCTTACTTTTTCCTCCCTCCCTCCCTCCTTTCCTTCTTTCCTTCCTTCCTTCCTTCCTTTTTTTTTTTACCATGTACTTCTAGAAGTTAAAAATTAGAGTAAAGTCTGGCAATATTAAGTCCTCTGTAAATATTTGCTGAGTGATTGTGTGAATGAATGATTGCATTCCTCTTTTAATGGAACTTTTCTGTAGACGTTGGATGCACAGAAGGTATTACAGAAAAAGGCTGAGGCAGACTTTTAGAGGAGCCCCTAGAAGGACTCCATGCCCCCGGCTGTCCCTGCTTTGGTCTGTGTTGTGAGGTCCCTGTCAATGACAAGTGCTGAAATCCAAAGAGAAGGAACTACAGAGGCAGAGTTTCTCAGGAAGGTCCTGGAGCAGCGCACGGACTTGAGGGACAGTCACAGGTAGAGTGCTGGGACCCACAGCCTTGCACTTAATTCTTTCTCCGGCCCCATCCATTCCCCCAGATAACGAGGCCGACACCTGGTCAGACTCTTACAACCCAGAGCAGCGGCACCTGCTAGCCCAGCTGAAACAGCCCAAAGACAGAATTTCTCATTCTCGAAGAATGCGATAGGGTGTGGTCTCTCATAATGCGTCAGACAGCCTGGCCCCCCACCCCCCGAGACGGATCCCCCCACACACAGACAGCCCCCCTCCCCCCCAGACAGACAGCCCCCCCACCCCTGAGACAGACAGCCCCACTCCTACCCCTTCTCCCATCAGGAAATCACCAGCACTTCTTTATTCTCTAGTAAAATGAAGCACAAACGCCCTCCTTTGGCATGAAGGTCTGCCCCGCTGGGGTCCCAAAGGAGACCTCGTGAGCTAATAGAGGCATCAGTGGTGTGTCAGCTGAAAATTGCGACCTATGGGTACGCCTTGATATCTGGTTTCACCCCATTCCTTCCTTCCAGATTCCCCACCTTTCAGCTAAAAGGATAAGTACTTTCTATGAGGGTTTATGGAGCTTCCTCTTCCGAGAGCTCCTTTCTCCATTTGGTGTCTCGTTATGGAAACCGTAAGCATCCGTGGAGTCCCCGCTGCATTTCTGCCCCCTCCATGAAGCCGGGGCCACCTCCGGGGCCACCCCCACCAGGGAGGTACCTTCTCCTCCCAAGTCTGGAGCTCTGAGTGCCGTCCTCGGCTTGCCCCAAGTTCAGGTGCGTGACGACCAGAGCAGTAGTTTCTGGACCCCTCTTCCCCCCTTTGGCCTGAAGGAGTCTGGAGAAAAGAGGTGTGTTACAGACACATGGTGTAGACAATAGAGTAGTGAGTTATCACTGGTCCAAAATGTATGCGGGTGGGGGGGGGCAATGCGGAGAAACAAAGCCTCACGTGTGTGCATTGATGAGAAGCTCCATTCTGGTTACCAGGGACGGTCTCTGCATGGTGTGGGAAAGCAACTAAAAATTACCATCAACTGTGATAGCATTATTTAAGAATAATTTTGTAATTTAATAGACTGAATCGCGAGGTGCTTTGGAGGCAATAGAAAATGTAAGGATAAGACTTGTTTTGCTTCAACGATGTCTTCACAAGGTGGAGAATCGATAAAGCAAAAATGCTTCAGTTTCACCAGGAAACTTTGTCTTGCTGAAAAAGGAAATTGACGGGACGTCCAAGAGGATGAGTTGCGATAAAGAACAACCCCCTTGCACGGACAATCACGTTGCTGTATTTACAAGCAGCACCAAGTCATTCCACACGTGTTCGGATATTCCCGGGGAAGTTCCGTCCCCACCCGCCTTCCCGGGTGCCACACGCACCTCTGATGTCACGAACTTGGCTGTTTCTTCAGAACATTGCGTGCTTCTTTTTTTTTTCTTCTTTTTTAAGATGTTAAGCTTTTGTTACTGTAGTACATTCCCGAGTCAACCTTAACTAAGTTCAGTAAACCTTCTTTTTATCTTTCGCTCCTAAAACATGTGCAGAAGTGCGGTAACACTTTGGAATGGCCTCAACTAGTGTTTCTCAGATGGTGGGTAGTAACCTATTTGTGAGTCATGACATCTATTTTTAGCGAGTCCCAACCAGATTTCTAAAAACTGAATGGAATGGGGGAGAAGGCCGGGAGAGGATGAGGGGGGAGGACGAGAGGAGGGGGCTGATGTGGGGGCTGGTAGCGGGGAGGAGAGGGGAGAAGAGTGGAGAGGAGAGGAGGAAGGGGAGGAGGATGGGGCAGAAGAGAGGAGGGGGAGGCTAGGGGAGGGGGGAGAGTGGGAAGAATGAGAAGGGGGGAGGGGAGGGAGGGAGGCAAGAGGGTCAGAGCGAATCCAGCAGACTGGGCAGGGGTTTCTTAGTGACATGGTGTATGTTTGGTCTGTTGTAATATTCATTTCCTACCATGGGTTGAAACAGTAGCAGAATTACGGATCTGGACCGTATTTGACATCTGTCTTGGTGACAGGGTCCCGTGATGCCAGCATTGTTGCGGCCTCTTGGTGAAAAACGATACATTAAAGCAAATCTCTTTGGATCAAGGGTCGCCTGCCTAGGGCTCCGAGCCTTAGGAACGCGTTAACACAGTAGGTCCTCCAAGGCCTCCGCCCCCCTCGTTTGTCCCATCGCAGCTCTGAGCAGGCAGCCCTGCTCCCCAGGCCGGCTCCTGGGATGTGCGCTAAGGCTTCCCTGTGAGCCTTGGCTCCCCAGCTAGGTTGCAAAAAATTCTAAGAGCACGATCAAGTCTTCATTCCTGTTTCCCCTCCGGGAAGGAGCACAGAGTAAGTAGGTGGTCGACAGATGACTTTGTGTTCGTGCCTGAGCCCGGAACGCACCTGCGCAGCGAAGCCTGCGGGGAGAGGCGGTAGGAAAGGCACCAGGAGGACAGATGGGAAGGAAGTCCACACGTGGAGCGCTCCTGCCAGGGCGGCTGCTGGCTGCGGGGAGCTCCTCTCCCTCCTGGCACGCAGTCAGTCCTCAGGGGCAGGGGGAGTCCTCACTTCCCTGAGGCTCCAGCAGTGACAGCAGCAGAGCTCTGCCCGCCGCCGCAGAATGAAACGCACACCCTCCTTTCAAAGATCATTTCTGTGCACTTGAACACCTCTCATTCTCAGTCTGTATGTGCTTGGGCGGTGTTTCCCTGTTTGTTTTTTTAAGCAAGATTCTTTTAGGCCTCCCTTGATGCGGAGCATAGGTTTTCACCCGGGAGCCCAGGAGGCTGGACGTTAGCCTCCCCCGCCCCCCATTTATGCCTCAATCGGCACACTGGCAGGTATCACTTGCTATGTTGTACTCTACAATGTTTAACGTTAAATGCAGTGGATACATACTGTTCTTCACTTTCCCCCTTCAACTATGAAATCACACCAGTCCAGATTGGATAGGTAAAGACGTAAAATAATGAAATAAATCAAGAAATGATTTTGGGACTGCCTGCATGCCAATACGCAGAAATTAATGCCAAATCATCTTTGGAAATGTTTGGTACAACCATGGCGTTCAGAATGCAGGTCTGATGATTTAAACTTTCCAGTTCTAGTTCTAAAACTAGAGGCAGTCAATTACTATTGTTTTATGCCCTTGCCACTCAACCTGGTTCTTAACCGATGGGGCACCATTAAGAATCCGGTCTGAGTGTGGATGGGGAGAGAGAGAGGAGAGAAAGGAATTCCCCATCACACAGTCTCATGTCCACTGTGCACAAAGCAGCAGCCCCTTAGGTGGCTGGTAGGCAAGGGCGAATTTTTCCAGGCCCTAAGGAATTTGCAGTCTTCACAGGAAGATAAGAGTGTTTTACATGAGCCATTAAGCGGTGGCTTCATGGAAGCCATCCAAAGGGTCACAGAGGCTTTTGGAAGGGCGTGATCCATTTCTCATGGGCTGGGTTGAGTCGAATCATCGTGACATGTCCACAAGCCTTTGGATTTAACAATCGGCATCCATTCCTGCCTGCAACGTTTCTGCTTCATTTAGAAGAGAAAGCTGCCCTCCTTTAGGGCAGCTTTTACTGAACTCAGTAAGGCCCACTGGAAACTCTTGTTCTGATCATCTTTCCTTCAGTGGGCTCTCTCTTCTTAAAATTAATTCTTGAATAAAAAGAAAATGTAATTTGTAAACATTGAAAAGATACACCAGGTATATAATACGTTTTCTTTTTAGGAGTGTTTCTCACTCCTCTTCATTAGAGATCCTGCCTGTTTCCTCTAACTTTATTCTTAAGAAAGTTTATCCTTTTTTTTTTTTAGTATTTTGGGTTTTTTTTTTAAAGATTTTATTTATTTATTTGAGAGAGAGAATGAGAGGGGAGAAGGTCAGAGGGAGAAGCAGACTTCCCGCAGAGTGGGGAGCCCGACATGGGACTCGATCCCGGGACTCGGGGATCATGACCTGAGCCGAAGGCAGTCGCCCAACCAACTGAGCCTCCCAGGTGCCCTATCCTTTTTTTTTTAATTGCTCTTGTAAGTGGAATTATTTTTCCTGCTAATTTTTTTAGACTAGTTTCTTATCTATGGTAAGCACTATGGATATTTTTACAAACTGCTTTTTAAATCTTGACATGATCTCAAACTTACAGAAAAGTTGCCAGTACAGTAGAGTGGTCTTGTTTTTTTCAGGAGCCATGACCCTGACTGAATATTTTAGTGTGCGCTTCCTACGAACCAGCACAGGTTCCTCCGTGAATGCTACACAAGCATCCGGACCAGACCGATCGTGGGTCCATTGCCACCATCCAGCTCCCAAAACCCACCCACGTTTTTCCAGCAACTCTAACAGCATCCTTAGTAACAAAAGATGGGGTCCGAAGCCACCCATGACACCTGTCCTTGGTGACCTTCAGTTGGAGCAGCTCGTCAGTCCCTCAAAGACTTGGACCATCTTGGTGTTTTTATAGACTATGACCAAGTTATTCTGTAGAAGCTCTCTTGGTTTGAATTTGTTCTGATGTGTCCTCATGGTCTCATCCATTCTTTCCCTCTTCAAAATTCCAACTATTTGCTTGTTGATTTATATGAATTCAGACTCTGGCTTTCCTATATTGTTCGCAGGTTGTAATCCATTCTGGCCACTGTTTATTTAGAAGCTCAAATCGTCCCAAATTGGGCTCGTGTGAGCTCCTTCGAGGTAGCTTCTGTATCTTAGGGCAAATACACGTCTATCTCAGTCTTGATGTCTTTCTCTGGGTCTCCCTAGGTAGAAAGACTGAGACATACACACACATATAAACATGTTCACATCTGTCATTTTTGTATATTTACCTATATTCAAAACCAGGAGATCATGCTAACACTATCGTTCTAATGCACTGTTTCAGGGTTCATTCTAGATGTTTCCTTTCTCACTCTCTTCCCTGATAGTGAGAAACCTGGCCAGTATGTATGTCTACGCTGTCTGAGGAATTTTCTCCCCTCATTGCCTCCGCGACTCCCTTGTGTGGACACTCTCCTCACGCGTCCCAGCTGTGACGCGAAGATGTGGTCCAGCACAGCGCTGCCCTTGGCCTTGGCTGAGCTTCCTGTCTGGCCCCATCGACTGGCCCGAGGACTGACTTGTTCAGGAATGGGAAGAGGAAGAAGGGAAAGTGAGGGCAGAGGATGTTTGCATGGTGGCCTCTTAGGTCCTTTACACTTGCCTTTCAGATTATTTCTTCAAGCCTCTCAGGTAATCGGTTACAGATAATGGTGATTTGACCTCCTCTCTCCAAGTGTGATACCTCTTATCTTCAGCCACGGCATCGCCCGATACTTCTGGGACGTCATGACGTAGTAACAGTGGTGAAGACGTTGCGGGGATCCTTCCTCTAAGTGCTGACCTTTGGGAAGAGACACGAGACCTCACCAGCACGAGTATTCCTAAGTGCGAACCTGGCCCCATTGTGCACCTGTCCCCGGCCGTGGACGGGACTCCCCCTGACTGCGAGATGCCCCCCACGGTCTACGGGGCCCCATGTGCTCTGGCTTTGCCTCCTTCCCCGGCCTTGCCTAGGGCTTTTGGAAATGGTGGCATCAGGAGTGGACATTGGATGTAGAATTTTTCTCAAATGACTTTCTACCTCCTATAGATAGACTCATGTGGTTTTTTACTTTTGATCTGTAAATTGCTTCAAAACATTTTAAAGCTCCCCGTTCACTAGGAAGCTCCCGATTAAGTACAACTGAGGTTTTCCCCGTGACTCCCTCAGGCCAAGTGACTCAGAGAATCCACGAATTCAGTGTATTTCTCGCGTCCTCGCGCCCCCTCTCGGTCCCTCTCTCCCTGCCTGGCTCCTCATCGTGGCTAGCACCTTAGCGGGGCCGTCTGATTCCGCTCCTCCTTGGCCAAAAAAGGATCAACATCTTTGGCGGATTTTCTAGAAATGCCTTTGGGTGAGACACGGCCACCGTGCCAGCGGGTTATTTTGACAGACCCCACTGAGTGGTCTGGGCGCGCTCAGAAGTCTTTTCTGCGCGCGCTCCATCAACGCGAGTGTCTCCATCCCACGCAGCCTGATAGGTTTGGATCTGGATGTTTTGTAAAGTACGAGGATGCATTTGTTTTAATTAAACCTGATTTTCCTGCTTGTACACCCTGTACATACCCCGCGACTATCGCGCCTCGTGGTGAGTCATGCTTGCCTTGCCTGTTTCTCTGAGCCCTTCTTCCCAGCAGACGTCTGCTCTTCCCTCTGCGTCGTTTCCACTGCTTGTCACAGATCAGCCCACTTGGTTTCAACCTTCTCGTCCCACTTTCCTATAGGTTTTGGGTGACTACTATTCTCTGGGCCCACGTGGTCTTCTAATCTGGGATTTCTCTGTCGCAGCCTCTAGCCTCTAAGCATCCGCACCAGGATTCCCGTATGTGCGCTTAATACTCACATGCGCGTTATGTGTTTGGGGAAGGTTAGCTGAGTATAATTTGGGGGAAGGCTATTGTGAAACCCAGCAGAAGACAGAGTTTGTGGGGAAAACAGCCACCCAGCTAGTTACACATTCAGTGAAACATGGCATCTCCTCACCTGCCTGGAGAACTTTGTCCCATTAGTGGCTGCGGAAACAGCTGCTCCTTTAGGACGAGTTTCTTAATTTCCTCAAGCAGAGGTTTTCACTCCTTCCCATGTGTTACCAGTGTATCTAGCACATTCTTCTGATTATTGCGTGAGTTGAAATAAATGCTTAAGAACTATTTTAGCTGTATTTCATTTACACGTCTGTCTAGGGATTATTTGTGCCTGTGGTTGTTCCCCTTCTTGCTTGGGCGGGGCTTGATAATGGGGACCGTGTCCCCCTGTGCCCAGCACAGGGTGTCTTTGCCGGTGACAGAGAGCAGTCACAGCTAGTCTTGTGGGAAATTCTAGCATCACTCAAGTGGAGTTGGCTTGACTTTTTTAAAAATCATGAATATTTCAGATATATTATGCCCAGGTTTTCTTCCGATATTTTAGAAGCACATGGTGGGGAACCTGGCTGGCTCAGTGGGAAGAGCGTGCAGGTCTTAATCTCAGGGTCAAGACTTTGAGCCCCCCATTGGGGTAGAGATTACATTAAAAATACAATCTTAAAAAAATAATAATAGCGTATGATAAAACTGGTGATGAGAGAAAACAGAATGGAAAAAAAATGATTAAGAGAGAAATTAGGGCCCATGAGAATAAAAAAAGGCTGCTTACGCTCCTGGACCTTTCTTTTGTCGCCTGCGAAAGGAGCAGCAGATAGTCGTTTGCTGCCTGAGGCCCCTTCCAGATCGGAAGGGTGCTGACTCTACGTGGCCCCTGGCTGGTTTGGGGGGACAAGGGAACAGGAATTATTCAAGTAGACGCGGACGATTCATTCCCCGTGGCTGCAGGTTGGATAACAAGGACGTCAGTTCAGCTTTATAGGGAATCTTTATAGATAAAATGGATGATTTCTTGGCACTAACAGAGCAAACAGTGAGACAGATAGCTAGGAGAAGTCTTTGCGCCTGTGGATGTCAAACGAAGAGGTCTCCGTCTTTGCTTGCTTGAGTCGCGCCTGCCAGGAAACCGGGTCCCTCTCTGTGTGGCCGCCACATCCTGGCCGTGTGGGTCCTGCTTTTCCTTCCTTCCAACCTTGAGGAGCCACTGTGACCCAGGGCCGTGAATCCAGAGCCACGGGCACAGCACGGGCCCTGAGGGTCTATCGAGGTGAGGTGCCCACAGGGGGCTTGCTGGGAGAGAGGTCGGCTCCGGGTGGTACATGGCGGGGCCTGGACGTCCCAGGCTTAAAAGCTGGGGAGGGCGGAGGGGGCGCCCACCTGCCAGCCACAGGTGCGTCCCTGTGTCCGCGGCGTGGCTTTGGGTCACCTTCTTCGGCCCTTTTCTTTCTTGGTAAAACTGTTTGCCTGTTTCTGCTGGTTGCTTTCAATAAAGGCTTCACCCCAGTCCCCTAGGGTGTCCTTTATCCTCCCACTTAATGGAGGAAATCGTGACCCGAAGATGTCACAGAGCTTGTGTGAGCGCACAGCCGGTGGGGGCACAGCCAGGATCTGGACCTGCAATTGTTCCGCTCCTGCTGTTTTTTAAAAACACCAACTCATCCTCTAAGAACGCGAAGCGAATCCACGCTAGGCCTGCACAAGCCCGACCAGAGGCTGTTGGACGAGGGGTGTCCCGGGGTCTGTGAAGCACGGTCTGCGTGCAAGTGAGCAAGGCAGCCACATTTTCGAGCCGGAGCCTCGGAGCTGCCCTGGGGTAGTGCCAGAAACACGGCTGCTCCTTCCTTCGTCATCCGTGTGCGAGCACATGCGTGCGAGCGTGTGTGTGTGTGTGTGTGTGTGAGCGAATGTGCCTGTGTGTGAGGGTGGGAGGCAGACCGTAGAGGCCGGGGAGAAGAAACCAATACAGCTCTTGATTAATTTTGAAAACTTGCACTTCAAAGGCTGGAAAGGTTGGTTGCATTTTGTTACCAGCACTGGTAACTCACCTTATGTCTAGGATCCGGTAGTTAGAATAGAGGTTACAACCCAGGGATGAGTGTGTCTATGCGCGTGTGTGCACGTACCTACATGCTTGTTTCGTATTTTAACTGATGCAGTGACGAGTCAATGCACGTATCTGAACGTTGTGCATAAAGAGCTAATTTGCTGGTCACACGTGTCTCGGTTGAGGGCACAAAGGTTTGACCTAAAGCAGCCGGATCCTTTCCACCCACGGACGCTGACCATGAGCTTGGTTGTCATTGCTGGGGCCCCTCCCTGGTCTTTGCCTCATAGAGATGCTGACGGACACAGCCGACCTTTTCTTTCCGGACTAGTGCGGGACGGGCTCCGAGATCCCCGCAGCCCCCCGGGGGAGCTCCAGTTCTGACTAGTTCCATCCCGACACTGCAGAATGTATGGAAACGTGCAGGGCTGACATTCTGTGTCAGGCGATAGAGACTGGGAAAACGTCCCATCCGCTCTCGGGGCCCGTGGAAAACGTGTCCCTCCAAGAATGTGTCAAGTGCCCCCCCCAGAGGGTTCAGGAGGCGAGGCTGAAGGTGGAACCAGGTGAGGGGAGGGATTCAGTGGCACGACAGGTAATGTGTCAGTAGTGCAGCCTCCCCTCTCCCCGTGCCCCTGAACCTCACCGCCAGCGCCCCGGGCCATCGGCCCACTCTGACCACCGGTCTGCACTCCCCCACCCCTGGGCATGGCTCCTGACCTCCTTCATCGCAGGTTGAAGGTGTTCCCCAAAGGATACGGCCACACCTGGTTGATTTTCCTCATGAGGGGTTTCCCAGCAGGGGGTACCGCCCAGAGGACGGGCTGGGAGCCCATGAACCTGGCCTCAGAGCTCACGAGCATTGCCGCTAGCTTCCGAACCTCGGGCCTCCTCGTCTGCCCCTGCTGTTGTGGGAACAACACCGTCCGTAGAATATAGAGCAGGGAGCTTGGGGGGCCATACGGTGGGAGCAGCAGACATGCTGAAAAAGTGACGGGGGGATGTCAGGGTGTGCAGGCAGGGCTGGCGGCCCCCCTCGCTGTGCACGGACCCCTGTTCACCCCATGTGATGCCCAGAGAGAGACGCGCTGGGAGGCTCTCGAGACCTGTGGGGTTTCTGGAAGGGAGACCTCACAGCAGGCTCCCTAGGCATCCCTCTGAAGACGGCATGTCTTCCTTGAGGACTTGGGTGCTGTGGCAGCGCCGCCTGTGAGCTCCGGCGGAACCTGACCCCGAGCCTCACCGTCCGGCCTGGCCCGGGGAACCTCCGCAGGGCCTGGGGGCACGCTGGGGGACTCCGCGTGCTCAGGGTAATGGCCTACCTTCTAGTCGCTTCCCGAGCTTTGAGGGGCCTGTCCAAGCAGACACTGGGGGAGAGGAGTTGATGGTGCAACCTCAGTAATGTCTGCGGGTCAAGGTCAAATCTGGTGGGCGCCGTCCCCGCCTCCATTCACCTGTTATAATACTGTGCGCGGCCCCAGGTTTGCATAGCCTGGTAAGGGAGGCACTGCATTGTCGTGTGACTACTCTTGGTGGCCGTCGCCCTCTTGTCTAGTAGGACGGGACCCTATTTTGCGAAGACGAAAGGTGAGCGGCTAGTGTGGGGTCATCGTCTGTGACCCGGTCCGGAGAGGACTGGAGGCCAGGCCACAGTTCCGTGGTTCCCTGCGGGGACTCAGGATCACTCCGGGCTGGACCCAAGTGGGCCAAGCATCTTAGTGACCACTCGTAAATGAGTCCTGAACTGCGCGGGCTCGGCGCCTGCTTCTGTAGGGTTCCCCGCCGCCCAGTCGCTAGCAGGCCCCCGGGGGAGGGGATCGTGGTCCCAGGACTGGGGCTGGTTCTGCCCCACTCCCTGGCGGTGCC